>CM046667.1:9797625-10033472 GCA_025594165.1 Tamias sibiricus
TCCTCCTGCCTCAGCCTCCCAAGTGCTGGGATGACAGGTATGCGCCACTGCGCCCGGCCACTTTTGGACTTTTGAAACTGAGATGCTGGTCAATACTGACGTGGACCTCAGTGAGGCAATCTGGCCTATTAACTTCAAAATGAACGGATTCATTTTGCACGTGCTGCCCTTGGTTTCGATTCTGAGCCCGTGAATTTGCCATTGATTTCAAAAGCGCAGAAGGCCTGCCTCCTGGTTCAGTCTTGAACGTGAGGATTTCAGCACTGACAGCTTGTTTACTGACAGGCCAGGCCACTTTGGGGAGCTTCTGACCCAGGTCGTACCAGCCAGCTGAGATGGGGGCGGGGCCACAAGGTCAGGCCCTGTTTTCATTAACCTGAAATCATTTGAACACCACTCCCGATTTTCAGTAATTGCTGTCTTCCTAAACTGACTCACGGGCTGTGCTGCCTCTCAAAGTCTCCACATCACCAGGTCATTCTCATTCCTCAGTGCCAGCTTCTTATTCTCACCTGCAAGGTCATTCTTTTTCCATCTGCACGTCACCGTGAGCCCACACCACGCACACCCACAAATTGGTTATCGGAAAAGCATAGCCCCTTCAAGGAAGCAGAAATTTTAAGTCGTTCATGGTGGTTTAAAAAGGCAGAGTCCGTGGAACTGCCAACGTGTGTTATGAGAACAGAGTCTCACAGGGGATGTATTTTGAGATTTTTTGCACATTTTCTGCAACTCTGCATAGATCCTATGAACTGGGCCTTTCCAAGGTCCACCTGCAGAACGGTACAAAGAATAGACGGGAACTCGTGGACACAGCAAGACTTAGAGGAAATTAAAGGAACACGCCCCTGATTTCTATGCAACTATTCCAGCTTACCCAATGTGGAAATGAGGGCCCAAATGCAAAATCTTCCACTTCAAAAATGTGATGCATTTTCCCATCAATCAATTTTCTTCCGACGTGACAGAGAACTGTGGCCAATTCCCAAAGTCCAAGCACGTGTCCCAGATGGGGAGACCCACAGGCTCGGGTCTTGATGTCCCCCTTAGCTTTAACGTGCATTTGATTTGGACATAGGTAATGAAACCTTGAATCATTTTTTCAAATTCCTACTTGCAAGGGAGCGCAGGCCTAGTTTTGTATAATGTGTAAAAACCACCAGCCTTCAAACACACCCTCAAGAAATGTGTTTGCCTGCCTCTGTTCCTTATTGCAAATATGTGAAGCGCAGATCCTAAGTTGAGGGGAAAAAAATTTTTTTTGACCAGCAATGGAAATGAACGACTCATTTCCTGATCTATTGTGATTCTGTGTGTTTCTCAAATATTCGATTCTACCCAATTTAAATATGGAACATTATTTGAAAGATTGTGTGTCGGTGGTTTGGAAAACTGGTAATACACTTAGATTAAGAAGCTATGTGGTATTTCTGAAACGAATCTTCTCCTGAAAATTCCGTCCTTGGTCCTGATCACTCAAGTTACCTCAAGAATTTCATGCACTTGTGTATTTCAATTAAATAATAAATTGCTGCCCTCTGATTCTTATCAGGATTCACATATGTGGCGCTTTTGCTATCTTCATGACAAATAGCAATTTCACTGTATTTAAAAGACTTAAGCCAGCCGGGCGCGGTGGCACGCCTGTCATCCCAGCACTCGGGAGGCTGAGGCAGGAGGATCGCGAGGTCAAAGCCAGCCTCAGCCATGGCAAGGCACTTGGCAACTCAGTGAGACCCTGTCTCTAATAAAATACAAAAAAAGGGCTGGGGATGTGGCCCAGTGGTCGAGTGCCCCTGAGTTCAATCCCCGGTACCAAAAAAAAAAAAAAAAAAAAGACTTAAACCATTTGAAATATGTGGAAATTGTTGCACTGTAATAGTCAAAATCACCCCTTATATCTCTGCCATTTAAGAGGTGAAAAGTCACTTTTTAAAACTCTTCAAGATTTTCATTTTAAAGACTAAAAAAAAAAAAAAAAAGCTGTGAGAACAGTAGGATTCTTTGAATTTATATGAATAATTGTTGCAATTCTCCCCTTGTTTCTTCATGGACAACAGAGTGTGAGGAAATGACAAATTTGACCAGCAGTTAAAATCAATGTCCTCTGTGGCAGGATGTGTCCAGCTGTGACAGGGCTTTTAAGCAGGCTCAGGTTGTTGCCACCTGAAGCGATGGCCACTTGGAGCAACGAAGCCGCGGGAAGAAGTTCAGAGGCGAACTGAAAACAAACAGTTTTTTGATGACTTTTCTCTCTGGCTCTAACAATGACTAACACGCGCCACACACACCACCAAAATGGCGCAGACCCGATCAGCAATCTCGGCCAAGTCCCGGGAGATCCCAGGCCAAGTCTCGTGAGACTACGGAAGGCAGCAATGCCCAAAACTCCATGGCCCATAATCAACCACAATTTAAGCCATCTCCCCAAACAGGGCTCCTACACCAGGTCAGAATGAGAAAGAGCTCAGTAGCTGGCCAGGCGCACCTGGGGGGAGATGGGGTGGTGACTCTGCAGGGTCGTTGGCCTTGATCTGAGTGACGTTATTGTCCAGTGGCAAACCAAGCCAGCTGGGATGAGGACAGCTCTCCTGTTTGAGACCCTCCCTTAGTATACAGGACAACACAAGGATGCATCCAGGGGAAGCCTTAGGAAAGAAAGCGGAGCATCAATTAAAGGAGATTCGGCATGCCATGGGAGGGATCTCGTAAGTGACAGAGTCACTTATTTCATCAGGATGCAGGAATGATCGCATTTGGAGTAAAAATGCACTTGGCTTCTACCTCCAGAGAGCCCAGTGTCCAGTTCAGGCATGAAGGAGGTATACTTGGAAGACGCCCTACATGCTGTGTGTGTGTGTGTGTGTGTGTGTGTGTGTGTGTGTGTGTTTCTCTGTTCGATTAGAAGAAACAGAACTGAAAATGTCTCTGGCGGTTTTGATCATGAATGAAGCTAGTGCAGGAAAGGCACCCCTGGGAACCCCCGGCGGGAGAGAAGGGCTCACAGGATGTGGATTCCGGGTCGTCAACGTCGCCGTCGCCGTTTCCCTTGGAAAGTCCCAGGGCAGCAGGAGGGGACGTAGAACTGGCGTTGGCCAGGGAGCCGTCTGGGAACAGAGAGCCCACAGGCAACTCAGTTCATCAGATAGCAGGTAGGGCTCAAGGGACAGACACGGAGTTCAGACGGCACCCCAAACTTCTTTTAAGGAAATTGTGTTTTATAGGTAGGATAACAAGCCTTAGGAAGAGAAATGTTAACTTAAGAGCGCTCAAGGGTTTTATTGTTGTAAAGTAACTGAAGCAAAAGATCAGCGGGTGCTTTTCAGGAGTCCTCTGCTACAGCAGGTAGGAATTGCTTCCTTAAAACTCAAAAGCAGCGCCTTGTGCTGACGCAAGCTAAATGAAGACTTGTGACCCTCAGAATTCACAGAAAGTACATATAGTGCTTTTTTTTTTTTTTTTTTTTTTTTTTTCTGCTGTCCTTCATGCCCGGGGTCAGGAACCACGAGGCCTTTGTGATGCCTCATGAGGAAAGCTATTTATAGGGAGCAAGCAAAAACAGTCACCATGCACATGCTGAATATGCGGTGCTCAATAGCAACAGAGGGCGGCTCAGTGGAAGTGGACTGCTGCAAGACTGCAGGGAAGAAGAAGACGTTGGCTTCCTTCTGCTAGAGTTTGGATGGGGTTTGTGCCCCAAGGAGTCACGTGTTGGAAGCTTGGTCTCCCGTGAGGCCATGTGAGAGGTGTGGAGGCCTCAGAAAGCAGTACACTCCTTCTAGGATGCTAGACTCCACCTTTGTGTCCTACCATGTGATTATCCCTCTGGCCCACACGCCCACCATCGTGATGCCGTCTGCCATGAGGTCCGGAACTGTGAACCAAACAAACCTTTTTTTCTTTATAAGTCACTGAGCCTCAGGCATTTTGTTATGGTTATGGAAAATGCAATACTAGAGTTCCCAACTGGAACAGTGTGGAAAGTCTTTCTGGAAGATTCTTAGCTGTACCTGGCTCTGTAGATTTGGATTTCTGGGTTTGTGCCACGCCATCTCTAGCATTTGCTAAATTCACTTGTTCGTGTGAACTGCTCTTCACTGATCTCCTTGTGAAGACATTTGTTTTCCTGCAATGGATGTTTAGAAAGGAACACATGCCTCTGTTATATATTGTGCCAAGCGTTCAAAGCTGTGGTACATCAGGGAGCCCTTACACGTTCCCAGCCCCTTGCACCCGGAAGCACTTCAGCATTGCCTTAACCAAGCCCTCAGTAGTTTTGCTTCCGTGCACAGAATTCACTGTGAGTTAGGATATGAACAGCAGCTGTCCGTGAATGGCTCCTTCATTCCCTTAGCCAGTCTCATTTGAGTGTGTCTGATGGATGCCGCGTTGTACTAGGCAGAAACTTGATTACAGAAAACCAAACGATCCAGGGGCAGAAAACGTCTATGTAAAAATGCAAGACAAAAAAAATAATAATAATTAGACATGTGCTTGGGTTAGAGGGGAGCAAAGATTTTTAAACTATTCTGGATGTAAGTACGATTTAGTTTCCAGGTGTTCGAAAAATAACAGGAGAATTCTACCCAACGGAAATTCAAAGAACGCCCTAGTGAGGAAGGAGATGTTTTAGCCATTCAGGTAGAATTTGAATTGAAGAAAAGGTCCGTGTGCTATAGGTGTAGTGCAAAGGAGAAGGAGAAGGAGAAAAAAAGGAGGTGGAGGAGGAGGAGGAGAAAGACAAGAATTGGAAGCATTTCAAAAACATTAAAAGAGTAAATTTTAGCTGGGCGCGGTGGCGCATGCCTGTAATCCTAGCACTTGGGAGGCTGAGGCAGGAGGATCAAAAGTTCAAAGCCAGCCTCAGCCATGGCGAGGCACTTAGCAACTCAGTGAGACCCTGTGTCTAATAAAATACAAAAAAAGGGCTGGGGATGTGGCCCAGTAGTCAAGTGCCCCTGAGTTCAATCCCCAGTACCAAAAAAAAAAAAAAAAAAAGAGTGAATTTTAAATGTTCTTACCATGAAAGTGTTAAGTATTTGACATGACGTATGTTAACTAGTTTGATGTAATTATTGTTGTAGGACTCATAGACGGTAACATCACTTTACACTCCGTACATACATGCAACTCTAAGGTGTCGAACAACAATTAAAAGCAATTTTTAAATGAGCTAGAAGCAAGCGTACAAAATTGGCGAGAATATCTCCCCGTCCCCCACCGCTGAGGGTGGACTGGCTTCCCCAAAAAACAGCATCTAGGAGGAGGCAAATGGTAAGTCTGGCACAGAAGGCTGGCAAGTGCCACCCTAAACGATGATCTCCTAAGCCTCTGATTTGGCATTGTGAGACAGGCACTGACCTCAGAGGTATTTTTCTACCAAACCCATCATCCCCATCTCATCCTGACACCAAAGTACTTTCCACACGGTGGGTGTCTGTAGACTACACTGGCAAGTTCTTTGAGAACCTGAAACTGTTTGAGAAGCAAAGTTGTTCTTTTTTAACTAAAGTGGATGGTTGTGGGGGAGAGGGATAGTGACATGAGTCATCACAGGCAGAAGTTGGGGCATACATTGGTCACAGCTGGCAAATTATCTCCCTTGAGAATGCAGGACTGAAGGGTGACAGCCTATTTGCATGGTGGAAGAATTAAACACCACCAACCATATAATGAGCAATCAACATGGCGGCCACAGGGGAGGCCGCCAAGAAGAGGTAGCTGTGGAAGGAGTTTTGGAAAAAGAATTGGTACATTTTGTCATTGGGTATGGGTGATGGGTTTGGTAGGGAATAATGGACAGAAGAATCAAAGAGGAATGGCATTTTGAGCCTGAATGCCTGGGGGGAAAATAGAACTGTCATTTCTAGAACTGGAGTCCTACCAGAGAAGATTGGGGCAGGAGAAAGAATCCATCTGGGGGCATATTGACTTAGAGAAGAACATCCAAGCAGAGGTGGAGCTAATGACTCCATCGGTAATTGTCGAGGGCTGTCTGGTGCAATCACACCGAATAATCAAGCCCGTGAAAAGAAATGCGTGCAGAGATGGCAGTCTGAACTGTCCTCTGGAGTCAGGCGTGGGACAAGAAGTGGAGCAAAAGCTTTCAGGGAGGTTGGGAGAAACAAGCAAGTGCCATCTCAGCAGGCAAAAAGTGGCATTTGGGGTGGAAGCTTCTGGGTGGTGGGGATCTGTCTTGGGCACTGCAGGAGGTGAGCCGCATCCCTGTTCTCCACCCAGTGGAGGCCAGTAGTCCCTCCTCCTCCTGTGGTGACAGTCCCAGATGTCTCCAGACACTATTAAATGCCCCCTGTGGAGAGCCGTCAATCTGGGTGAGAGCCACTTACTATTAGAATGGGTAGAAGAGAAGATTGAGGAAAAGGAGAGAAGGAAGAAGGAGAGATAGGTTGACATTGATTTCTGCTCTGTGCAAACCTCAAAATCCAACAGCCACTAACCTCAATACGCTTACTTCATGCTATCTATGGGATGAATTTTATAGACAGGAAGTATGTGCATTGTGTGTTCGTGCTTTCAAGGAAGCTAAAGGGTCCCAAGGACCCTTCCCATCCTCTCTCAAAGTGGAGAGAATCATTCTTTTTTTTTTTTTTTTTTTTTTTTTTTTTTGCAGGCTCCAATCCCAGTCTGCGCTGCCTTCTGGGCCACCCACAGAGCTACAAATGCCCAGGAAAATGTAGTCATTATGTGCATGAGGTGGCACTGTCTGCAGAAGGGTCCAGCTGTTCAGAACAGACATCGTAAAACCAGAACCACATCGGTAGCCAACAGAGCAAGGAGCATTTCCAAAGGGGGGGGGCGTTGCCCACCTGCTTCTTTGTGTTTGCTTTGGGGCCAGTAGCTCAACTTTCATGTGTTCCTTTTTTGGCCCAAGTGTGTCTCTGGAAGCATAGGATATCCCGTGATCCGGATGCAGGCAGGAATGTCATCAGCAACAGGATGTTCCAAGCAAAGGAATTCTGAAAAAGAGGTGGTTGCCTCTAGATGCTTTCTAGATGTTCTCTGAACCAGACGGGGGCTGTTGGCAATTTGCTGCTTCAAGGCTCTTAAGACAGACTGGAAGCACACCTGGTGGGGTGTAACGAGACTGCTTCACCTCTGAGGTAAGCTTCCCTGTGCCCCAGAACCCCAGTCTGATGCTCAATAGAGCCCCAGACAAACTCCAAGAGAGGGATGTCTAAAACTACCGAAGCAACGCCCCTCCAAAATTGTCAAGGTCTTGAAATGTAAAGGTTTCACATTCAAAAGGAATTCACTCGGACACCGTGACCCACCTTGTTCCGAGCCTCATTTGGGAGTTCAGATCAAGGCCAAGAACATGCAGTTGTCGTTGGAAAATGCAGGAACCAGTTAGACATAAAAGGAAGTGAACGCTCCCCAGGTGAGCCCTGGAAGCCAGCCAGGGAACACAAGGCACCCCACCCTGTCCTCACAGCCAGGGGTCTACACAGAGTCTTCACTGGTGTAGAGGGAGCTCGGGCTCATGGCCATTAAGTCACTTGTCAGTGGCGCTCAGCTGCAGATTCAATACGAGATTCAGTGTCATCTCTACCCAAGCAAAAAGTTTCCATCTCCCGTACGATGCAGATTTGTTTAAGATAATAATGATAATAATAATGAATAATAATAATAATAATAAATTATAAGAAACAGGAGGGGAAATTGAGCTATGCAGGTAGGTTCAGGGAGGACTGAGAGGACTCCAACATCCTCCCTAATGAAGAGTAGCTCGTTTCCATCTGTGGCATTCTCCCGTACGATGCAGAAGCATTTGTGTTAAGATAAGCAGCTAAGGATGAAGAATAATGAATAATAATAATAGCAGTGGAGAAATTATAAGAAACTAGGGGAAATTGAGCTATGCAGGTAGGTTCAGGGAGGACTGAGAGGACTCCAACATCCTCCCTAATGCAAGAGAAGCAGCTGGACAGAGGAGAGAAGCATGCCCTGAGGAGTCTAAGGAGGAGCTACAAAGAGGGGAGAAGCATCCAATGGAGTGTGAGGAGGGGAGAGGCAAGCACAAACTATGAGAAGAGTGGACAGAGAGAGAAGAGCAGCTGACAGGGGAGGGTGGAGAAGCATGGAGAAGCACATAGTGTGCACTATGAGAACAGCTGAGGAGAGAGCAGCCCTGAGGACTTTGAAGAAGTGGAGTGTAGTGGAGAAGCACATAGTGTGCACAGAGAAGCAGCTGGAGAAGCATGCCCTGAGGAGTCTAAGGAGGAGCTACAAAGAGGGGAGAAGCATCCATCATGGAGTGTGAGGAGCAGACTGGACAGAGTGGAGAAGCACATAGTGTGCACTCCATCATGAGAAGCAGCTGGACAGAGGAGAAGAAGCATGCCCTGAGGAGTCTAAGGAGGAGCTACAAAGAGGGGAGAAGCATGCATCATGGAGTGTGAGGAGCAGCTGGACAGAGTGGAGAAGCACATAGTGTGCACTATGAGAAGCAGCTGGACAGAGGAGAGAAGCATGCCCTGAGGAGTCTAAGGAGGAGCTACAAAGAGGGGAGAAGCATCCATCATGGAGTGTGAGGAGCAGCTGGACAGAGTGGAGAAGCACATGCACTATGTGCAGCTGGACTAGGAGAGAGAGGAGTAGCTCTAAGGAGGGACAGAGTGGAGAAGCATGCACCAGAGTGGAGAAGCATGCAGTATAAGGAAACTGCTGGAAGGAAAATCAACCTTCCTGACTTTACATTCCTCCCACGTGCACAAGGGCCGAGGATGCCCATTTCGTGCTAGTGGAGTAGTCAATAAAATAATCCATGTAACTGTCTGGCACGTAATATGCATTTAAATATAAGTTTCTTTACCTTTCGTGAAATCCCCCTGATGCACCAGGCATGTTCGCTTGCTTGAATCTTTTCCCATCTGATTGTAATGTGCCTAGAAGGAACGTGGCTGTATATTCTGTGACCCCCCCCCCCCCCATTCTTGCAACAGAAGCAAGAACGAGCAGGGAGTCAGGCCTGCCGCAGGGCAGTTCTTGTAATTCCACTGTGGTTTCTGTTGATGGGCATCAAGTCCAGGGGACAGGGCTGATTCAGTCTGCCCCACAGAGGCCAGTGTCCACTCTTCCCCGAACAAGGTATTCCACTCTAAGGAAACTGATGCTTTTCAGTGTTCAAAAGGGCCAGCTGCTTTGAAATACGTGTTCAGGTCCACACCTCCTTCTTCACGTCCCTGGGTCCCTCAGTTACGTAAGAAGGAGTCTGACAGTCACAGAACAGCATTTCCAAACGAGAAAAGAAATCAAGGCAAGGTTTTGCAAATTATTTAAACAGTGTGTTGAGCTCAAAGAAAAAAAAAAAAATATTTCCACTTGAAGGTGAAGACTGATGTTTTCTAAACCTCTTGGTAAGCTGAGAATCTGCACTGTGAGAGCTACGTCGGAAATACCCAATGACCACAGCAGTTAAGTGTACTAAAAGGTGTCCTCCGTTCACACTTCATCATGCTGGGCGTGAAGGTCTGGAAGCAATGACGACTCAGATTCCAGCACTAAGCTGAAACCTTCTGTTTTTGCAGTGAAATTAGATCCACTCGTATACAGTTTTCTCTAAAGATGAGCAAACCATATGGAATACAGAATGCAGATAAAATGGGTGTGTGTGCACTAGTTCTTTCTCAGTTTCATTAAGTTTATTGCATTAACTACAAATCAGAAAAGCTGGGAAAGCAAGGAATTGTAAGACTTAAAACAAAGACATTCTTGAAAAATATTATAGTCCCTATACATAGTTGTGTTAGTCAGCTGTCCATTGCTGTAACAAAATACTCGAGGTAATTTACTTATAGAGAAAAGGTTGATTTGGGGTTATGAGGTTACAGGTTCGCCAAGGGGAGTGTGTAGTGGAATAAAGTAAAAGGAATAAAGTAAGTGGAATAAAGTACAGAAAAAAGGAACAGGGAAAGGTCTGTGGTCCCATAATCCCCTTCCAAGGGCACACTCCCAATGACCTAGCCTCCTCCCACTAAGCCACACCTCTTAAAGGTCCACCACCTCCTGATTGCACCACAAGATGGCAACCAGTTCTTCAACACATGTGACTTTAAGGGACAGTTAAGCTCCAAACTACAGCAATGATAGTGTCCCTGATGACAGAAGACAACAATAAGGGCTTTGCCATTAAGTACTTTGCTTCATTGGCTTTGGATTCATTTTTTAAAACCACGGGCAGAACTATTGACCATAAACATAGCTGCATATTCTCATTTGCTCCTTCCCTTTCCAAACATAACTGCCAATGCTCACTTGGTTTTTATTATCCTCCTAAGAACGTTTATGCTTTTATTATACATACACATCTGTAAATAATATTTACAACCATCACTATGAATAAGTTATGTAGACAATACCATATCGTCTCTATTCTTTGTCTTGCTTTTTTTCACACAAAAAATTGTGTGTCTGAGTCAGTTATGCTGATGGATGAGGGTCTAATTTATTGATTTAAGTACAGGAAACATTTCATTGTATGTATATCCTGCAATATATTTATGCATTCTCCATCAGTGAACATCTAAGCAGTTTCCAGTTTGGGGCTATTAGACACAAGGTTGTAATTTGTTTACACAATACTTGGGGCTCACATCCAGAGGCTTTTGATTGCCAAAACTGGGAAGGGAAGGAATTGTATGAATTAAAATAAAGACGTTGTTGAAAGTATTATAGTCCCTATATGTAATTGTGTTAGTCAGCTGTCCATCACTGTAACAACACACCTGAGGTAATTTACTTATAAAGAGACAAGGTGCCAAAATGTTCAAGAGTTTCCCAAGAGAATGTAATGAGCAACACAGGTTTCTTATTCAGACCTATGCCAGCCCAACTTAATTAGATGTTTTTGGGGTAATGTTCACGTGTTGCTGTGTTACAGGAACACCTTAGTAGAATCTCACAGGTATCTGAGATCAAGGTAAATTCCTTTTCTGGAGAAAAAAAAAATACTATTTGTTTGTATGTTTGTTTGTTTGTTTTAATGTCAGGGTTAGTGAGGTTTCCATTACTGTAAAAAAAAAAAAAAAAAAAAACCAACCTGAATCAGAGAAGATTATTTTTTCACTCATAGTTTTGGAGGTTCCGGTCTGTAATTTGTTGGTTCCGTTGCTTTGTGGCATTTTCAGGCAATATATCATGGCGGGAGAATGTGGTGGAAGGAGCCCACTCACTTCTCGGACAGCGCAATCCCACAGTTCCCTTTAAGGACACGCCCTCAATGACCTAACTTCCTCCCGTAGGCCCCACCTCTTAAAGGTTCCTCCCAATAGCACTAAGCTGAGAATAAAATCCTTAATACCTGGGCTTTGGGGGGGGAATTCCAGATATAAATTATAGTGTGCATATCTATGTGTGTGTGTGTGTGTGTGTGTGTGTGTGTGTGTGTAGGGGTGTGTGTATATATGTATATTCATTTGTGTATATATATATATATTTTTTTCAGCCTTCCATGTCTGTGAATTCCACGTGCATGTATTCAACCAACCACAGATGGAAATTTTTCCAAAAATTCGCATTTGTAGTGAACATCGATGGACTCCTCAAGTCCCCATTTCCTAAACAACACAGTGACAACTCTTTGTGCAGCATCTGCACTGTGTTGATGTTATGAGGACTCTTGAGATGGTTGAGAGTACACAGAACAATGTCCGCAGGTTTGTGCCGACACTGTGGCATTTTACACAAGGGACTTGAGCATCCACGGCCTTCTCTTCCGTGTCTTCTTGATTTTTACCTTATTGATGGTCTTTCACTGAGCAAAAGTAAAGGCAAGGTCAAACCGGCAATGCTTCTGTGAGTTTTTAAGATGATTGGCATGGTGGTGCAGTTTGAGGACTTCTGTGAACACGCCGGAAATGATAACACAGGATATTGCATCCCCTTGGGAATTTCTGTCCTGCACCTGCCGAAGGGGTCCCTCTCCTCCTCGCCCCACCAGAGACAACTGCTGGGATCGGTCTTACACCATAGCTTAGTTTTGCCTTTCCTGCATATCACGCAAACGTGGTTTTGCAGTAGTCTTTCTCCTGTGCTTGGAGACTTCTACTCAGCATAATGTTCCTGAGACTCACCCATGCTATGGTGTGTGTCAGTATTTCCTTCCTTCCTATTGCCGAGCAACGATTGTTGCATAAATAGACCTGCATTTGTTTACTCCTCCTCCCGCTCAACAAATGCACTTTAGATTGTTTCCAGAGCTTGGCAGTTATGAGTTTGACATGTGTGAACAAGTCTTTCTGTGGACATATATTTTCATTTCTCCTGGGTCAATACTCAGGAAGGGAACGGCTGGGGTGCAGCATGAGAAGACGGTCAGCTTTGGAGGAAAGGTAAGGATGTTTTGCAAAGCAGCCAGTGCCGACAGCACGTGGGAGCTGACTGTTCTGCAGTTGTGCCAATACTTGATCATCTCAGTCTTTCCACTGTTGGTCCTTGCAATGGGTGTTGAGTGGCTTCTCCCTGGGACTTAAATCTACACTTCTCTAATGATTAACCACGGCAAGTGCTTTCGCCTGGACGTTTAGATTGCTTTTCCTGCAACGTGTCTGAGCATGCAGCTGAGTCCTGCCTTTCGCCTTTAGGTAAGACAATATTTACATGCTATTTGAAGGACGTAGGCCTGGGTCAGAGGCATAGAGTGTGATAAGTCCCCCCTACTTTTATGCCTCCTTTTTCATTTCCTAAATGATATTTTTCAATGAGAAATTTTTTTTTTTGAAAAGCCTGATTTATTAACTTTTATTCCTCTATAATTAACACATTGCATATCCTCTCTGAAAGTTCTTTTTGGCAACCTTGGGATGGTACCATAATGTTTTTGTCTAATTCTAGGTGTTTTTTTTTAAAATATTTATTTATTTGCTTTAGTTGTACACAATGCAATGCATTTACGTTTACGTGGTGCTGAGGATCGAACCCGGGCCGCGCACGTGCGAGGCGAGTGCTCTGCCGCTGAGCCACAACCCCAGCCCCTCTAGGTGTTTTTAACAGCTTCAGATTTTCCATGCTCGTCTCGGGTGCATTCAGATTTCCTCTTTTTCTATACTGACATCCAATGGCCCCATCCCCATTTGTTTTAGATTTTTTAAATTGACATGGAATCAATCGCCCCAATTCAGACACTACATTCTTCCCCGCATTCTGTGGGTGGCGGCTGGGCTCTTAAGCCTTTGCTGGGCTGTCTGGTGCCTGCATCACAGGGCGCCTAGTCTGGAGGTCAGGGAGTGGGCAGCACCATAATTCAGGCTTGGAGCTCTTGGCTTCCTTGGAGCTGTTCCACGCATGCCTAGCTCAGGAGCCACACTGGGGTTTAAGCCGCTCTGTCAATCTGCTGTTCCTCAGGGCTCTGCCTCTGGAACTAACCCCACACAGGGTCTCCAGATAAAAATGCAGGATCCTAGTTTAACTATTCCCTGAACAAAGGACAGCTATGCTCCGACGACTGCATAGAACACAGCTGTATTCCTCGTCTGGGGGCCGGGGGTCTAGCTCAGTGGTAGAGTGTGTGTTCAGCATGCATGTTGCTTTGGGTTCATGCCCCAACACCAAAAGAGAAAAATGGAGGAAAGAAAAAAAAAAAAACCATCAATCCTTGTTCATCTGAAATTCTGATCTTTTTTCCAGACTCCTGTGGTTTTATTTGCAACGTCTTCCAACCCTACCCTTTATTTCGTGTCTCTCCAGAGCCCTTTCATCGGGCGACTTCTCAGGTGGATGGTGCGAACCTCCCCGCTTTCTGTCTTCTAGCTCTCCGCACGCAGGGCCGCCTTTGGGGTGCAGTGGCAAGAGATCAATGCCAACAGGGACTCTCCCTCACCAGATCGGCCACAGGGGTCTCTTTGCCTGGTTTCTCTTGCCAGAGGGACAGATGGGCCTTGCCTTGGGTGTAGCTGGTGACCTGCGTGGGCTGCTGCACCGCAGGAGAGGAGAGAGGAAGGCAAAGCACAAGATCAGAAGCGTGGATTCCCCCCGCGCTCTGTGGCAAGGAGGCCCCGTCCTCTACTCCTCTGTCTGGAGACAGGTGTCTCCTGGGGCTACGTGGTCAGGGTCACTGTTGGGTTCCAAGCCTCAGGCTGCCCTCTCTGCCGTGCTGGGACACCAAGAAGGAAGCGTGTGACACTCGGTCTTGGGACAGGCGCTGAGTCAAGTTTTGACTTCAGTGCCCACCACCTGGGCCCTGTGATCATTTTGGGACCGTCTTTTCTTGGCCACATAAAAGTACTTGGGTACCGTTGCATGTCCTTATATTGTGTGTGTGTGTGTGTGTGTGTGTGTGTGTGTGTGTGTGTGTGTGTTTTCAAACAGTGTTCCTCTGCTGAAGCTCAAAGGAGGAGACGCCCAAGGGTGGAGTTCTGGCCTCCTGAGTTCCTTCCCACTAGAGGAGAACTCACTGTGACTGCCTGATCATCTTCTGTCCTCCGCTATCTCGCGCCATTTGCTCCTCTAGGACACGCAGAGAGCCTTGCTCTGAATGTCCCATATCTCCAGGAATCGCATCACCCGGAGGGAGGTTGACTCAGGTCACCAAAGAGGAGACCCAGGTGGAGTCCACATCGGACGGGCTTGGACACAAGCTGTCACCTGACCTTCAGGTCCATTTGTCCTTTGCCACAAACCAGTCACTCCCCCCTGGGTTGCCCACGACCCCCTTCCCTCTCCGCTGCGGACAGGGTAAATGAACTTCTTGACAATACAGGCCTTCGGGTATGATTTTTTTCTCTTTTCTGGGGCGTCCCCTGTGCCGGCAATCGGTGTGCGAATTTGGTCTCCCATGAGTCTGTCTCCTGTCCATCAATGGCAGAGAAGCAAGGGTCAGATCTTCCAAAGGCAGAATATACGGTTTTCTCTCCCTGAAGTCCACACGTGTGTCTGCCTCGCCTTCCTCGCGCCCCACGCAGGTGATAGCTTTCAGAACTCTCAGAGACAAGCAAAGGGAGCCCGGTCTTTGTGGATCAAGGTTGTTTCCATGGTAGCAGGGCCTTTGCAAATCCACGTGCATTTTGGGAAGGGTTGCCAACGTGTCCCTGGAACTGACCTCTGCCTGTAGGGGAGCCATGGAGAATGGAGGGTGAACAAGGGCGCGTCTTCTCCCCTGTGAGCACGGTGTGTCTTTTCATTGACCCACAAAGACTTTAAGTTCCTTCAGCGACGTTTCATAGTTTCAGAGTAGAGGTTTGGCTCGACCTTTGTTACATGTATCCAGAATATTTGGTGCTGCCATGCTATTATGGAGGGTATTTGGGTATTAACACTCCATTTGTTTATTACTAGCATTTTGAGAAAGGATTGATGTCCTTATCTGGCCTTGTATTCTGTCCTCGAGCAAAAATCAGTAATCAGGACTAAGACCTACTTATATGCCTAAGCATTTTCTATATAGAAAATCATGTTGTCTGCAAATATAGTCCTATTTCTACCTTTTTAACATTCTTACCTTATTTTATACAAAACAGTAAATTCTGTTATCACACTAACTGTGACCTCCAGTAAAATACAGGGTAAAAAGGAGAGGAGTCTCTCTTCCTTCTCCTTAATTTAGCATTTAGATTTTCATCACCAGACTCCAAGGTTGTTTATCTGGTCTTGAATTTCGTCAAAAGTCTACTCAAGCTCTACGAAAATTCCATTTTTTGTCTTTTTAAAAATTATTTTCCCAATGTCTTACATTTTTGAAACTTCAGGTTAACTAACAACTTCTACATGCCCAAGAGTTCCCAGCCAAAGGTACATGTAGAATTGACTTTCAGTAGTCCCTACCCTGGTGAGATTGTGTTATGGTTTAGAGACAAGGTATCCCTTAAATCTCATGTGTGAGACAATGCAGAAAGTTTAGAGGTGAAATGACCGGGCTATGAGAGCCTTAACCTAATCAGTGCATTAATCCCCTGATACGGATTAATTCACTGGAAACTGTGGGCAGGTAGAGTATAGCTGAAGGAGGTGAGTCCCTGGGCTGTGCCTTGGGGGTTTCTATCCTGTCCCTGGTGAGCAGAGCTCTCTCTGCTTCCTGGTGCCACGTCCTGAGCTTCTCTCCTCCTCCAGGCCCTTCCGCCATTTTGTTCTACCTCACCTTGGGCCAGAGCCATGGAGTCGGACACCTATGGACTGAACCTTTGAAACCATGAGTCCCCAAATAAACTTTCCCGCCTCTAAAATTGTTCTTGTCAGGTCTTTAGCTCGCAGCACTAAAAAAGCCAACTAAAACAAATTGAAAATATAAGTGCTCCCCTCTCCACACTAAGCTAGGAGATAGTTATCCTAATGCCTGACCATTGGGTGCCCAAGCTGACACCCTTAAATATAAGCAACACACAGTGACCTCTACCAGCTTCCTTCCCGAGGTCTCTGGTCTCTTGTAGTTAATCCAGTCCCATTTACTCCATGTAGGCACAAAAACACAGAATCCGGGTTATTCCAGGGAAGCAAGATCAACTTCGAGTCCAGTAGTCTAGACCCTGCGGAATGTCACACATGTATTTAAATATCCACTTTTTATGGTTTTTTTTTTTTTTTTTTTTTTTTTGCATTGCTACATGTTTTAAAGCCAAAGAAATTGAACACACTGATGTCTCCTGGTTTTCACTGTGTTGTTATTTTCTTTTTAGTTTCAATCCAATCAAAGGACTTTATTGACTCCTCACCACGTCACAAAGGCGCGCCAGCCCTTGGACACTGCGTCTTTGCTCTTGACCTCAGAGTCCCAAGCGACCTCGGGTTGTGCACGCTCTCGATAGGAAAAGCAGGTTGTTTACAGTTCTCTTTCATTCCTAAGCCCTCTCCGGTCTGCCTCCCCCAAGGACAAACCCCATAGCTTCATCCACAGAAGCAGGAGGTGCAGGTGAATTTTCTAGTCCAGTTAAGGGCAGGGAGGAGGAGCGGAGCTGTAGGACCCCCTCCAGCTGCAAGGTCTATGATGCTCTTGATGAATTGTCTCGGCTCCGTCTCATCCTTGCATCAACCCAGTCAGAAGCCCCGAGAGCTATGTCAGTGCCTTCCACAAGCAGAACTCTCAGCGATCTCCGGCTGGCCTCCATTTCTTCAAAGGTCCGGCACCTCTGAATATAGGGGCCACACTGGGGACCAAGTTTCTAAGACAAGAGCCTTTAGGGATATACTCAGAATCTTCTTTAACTGACTTTAACAGACCACACGTAAAAATGAGAAAAATAAAAGCAAAACCTCACAAATTGAGTTTATGTGGAAATTTCGCCTTCTCGAGCACACACCATGAAGGGACATTACCAAAAACATCACAGGGACGTGAGAGCACCTCCGCGCCTGTTTATTATTGGTTTAATAACATTAATTGAGCATTTATCACATGCCAGTGATCAATAAGGATAAGGAGGACAGGTTCCCTGTCTGTTGAGGAAACCAGATGTTACACAGACATTAATACCAGTCCAACGTGTCTGTCAGCTGTCTGCTACTGTCACAAACGCTAGATGTAATCAGCTTATAAAGAGAAAAGGTTGATTTGGGCATACAGTTTAGGAGGGAGTGGTCCATGGTCAGTTGCCCCTGTTGCGTTTGGTCCCATGGGGAGGTAGCATATTGGGGCAGGAAGCACGTGTGAGCAAATTAGGAAGCAAAAGGGAGAAGAAGAGGAAAGTGTTAGGGTCCCAATATGGCCTTCAAGGGTGTGCCCACCCAATAACCTAATCCCCTCCCCCTAGGCCCCGCCTCTTAAAGGCTCCACCCATTCCCCCTAGGCCCTGCCTCTTAAAGGCTCCACCCACTCCCAGTGGCACTGTGCTGGGGAACAAGAGGAGTCACTAGAGGATATCTATCCACACACTAGCAACGTGTTGTCTAAGCATCATTTTCTAAGAATATTTACAGATGATGGATTAGAATCATTGTCACCTATGGGTAAATTACAATAAGAATTATAGCTTTATCTTATCTAATGAGAACCACAGACTAAGTGGTTGTTTAGATAAAATAAAACTACGCTCCACCTTACATGCTGGAATCATTTATTTGAAAATGATTTTAATTAGCCTAAAATGAAAATCATGCCTATACTTCTTCCAGGAAGGTCGTTCAAGCAACAGTGTCCTGGCTTGGTGACAAAGACACAATACCTAAGCGTGCATAAAAAGAGAGGCCACAAAAAAGAACACAGATGCTTGATTCTCTGAAGAGTGGTCTTTATTTTACCAATCTCTCAAAGCTATGTCATAATTTCAAGCAAAGATGTAATTTACGATGATGAATTTTACTTTTCTACAATATCCACACTTAATGATGCATTTTTACAGTAAGAGATTGACAAATAAAATAGAACAGTACAATATCATAATAAGAGTTATTTAAAACTTATCTCTGGAATTTTCATTTTTGGATAGCAGTTGAGTGCAGGTCACTAAAACAGGATGAAGGGGAACTCTGTACCCTGTAACTCTGGCCTAGAAATGGTTTTATTCATTTGTTCTCTCTAAAATGGCTCAACTATGCAACCGTGTATTGTTATACAAATGATCTATTTGTTTTCAATGGCATCAAAATGAACATTACTAAATGCCACTATTCGACATAATTTCTCTTTGCCTTGTGAAGTGCAAAATTGTAGAATTTGAGCTTGGAAATCTGCCTAGGCCAGTACTTCTCAAAGTTCAAGACTCCCAGGGATCATGTTAAAGTGGAGAAGTTCATTCCCAAGGGCTGGGGCGGGGCCTGAGGCGCTGCATTCCCCGGAGATGCTGAATCTGCTGGTCCATGGTCCACACTTGCAGAAGAGCAGAGAACGCTGACTGCTACCTCTGTCCCATTTCGTTTAAACCATCGGTACAATCGATCGTGGCTGTTTAACTAGAGTATGCAGTCAGAGAGCCTCCTGTGACCCGTTCAATATAGTCCAACATAATCACTGTCGGTGGGTCCGTAGACTCCAACCCCCTTCCATCCCACGTCCTATTCCTATGTGCAAGTGTTTTGTGGACTTAGTTCCTAAGTAGAGAAATCACTGGCAACTTGGAATCACAAAATAGTCTGTCCAGAGTCAATGCTGGGGATGGATTGGGAATTTCTATTGCTTTGTTTGGTCTCAGTGTAGAAACGTTGAATGCTAATCAGGAAAAATGACGGAAACACATTATTCTTATTTAATTTCTGCCTCGACTCATAGTGCATAAGCTGAATTCTGTCTTCTTTCCCCTAACAATTGTAATTTTAATAATATTCAGGATGCTAGGAATGTTAAGTCATTGAACACCTTCTATGTATTGTTTGCTGTATAATTTGACCAAATTCTCCCCAGTGACCTTAAAACATAGGTATTTTGTTTTGTTCCTGTTTTGCTGTTAGGAAACTAACTTTTGAGAAGCTACTGCATATCTTCTTCTTCTTCTTCTTCTTTTCTTCTTCTTCTTCTTCTTCTTCTTCTTCTTCTTCTTCTTCTTTTTCTTCTTTTGTGTGTGTGTGCTGCTGGGTTTGAACCTTGTGCATGAGGGCAAGCACTCTACCAACTGAGCTATATCCCAGTCCTGCATCTTTTCTTCATACCACTTCCAGCAAGCTAAAAGTGGCCTCTGTCCCAGACGGTATCTGTTGCAGCCTGGCACTCAAAGCTGTTTTGTTTTGGCCACCAAAGGAAAGTCACTTCAGGGAGGAGAACGTTCCACACCAGAGCATTGTTTTGGTACTGGGGATTGGACTCAGGGGCACTCCACCACTAGGCCACATCCCCAGCCCTTTTTTGTATTTTATTAGAGACAGGGTCTCACTGAGTGGCTAAGTGCCTCGCCATGGCTGAGGCTGGCTTTGAACTAGCGATCCTCCTGCCTCAGCCTCCCAAGGGCTGGGATGACAGGCGTGCGCCACCGCGCCCGGCACCCGTGCATTGTTTTGTCCCCCTCTTTCCTTTCTCTTGAGAAATCTAATCACCCCCGAGATTACCTGCTGTTCGTTCCTTCTTGGCTTTGGGAACCTGGGGTTGAGACTCTCTTGCCTTTCTGGAGAATGAGGACCTTTCTGGAAGCGGAGACCGCCTCTGCGGAGAGAGCCACCTCGGTGCTCTCCGAGGGAATCCACTGCTTCCTGACAAGCAGGAACGATGTCCGGACATCCCTGCATCCTTCTGCTCTCCATGGCTTCTCTCTTGTCCCTTGGCCCGGGAGGACTTTATCCTCCCTTTATCCTCGCCTTTCTCCCCTGAGGGTTGAACACGGAGCCTTGATGTTGTTGAGTTCTCCCAGCTTCGCTTCTCGATGTTTGAATGCAAAATTCGGGGCGAAAAAAAATACTGTCTCAAACACTAATTTCTTGTTTTTGTTTTTAAATGCTTTGCTTTTAAAATCCACTTTTTTTTTTTTTTTTTTTTTTTTTTTTTTTTTTTTTTGCAATGAGCTGAGAGTTCTAGTTTGCTTCTCCAAGCACAGAGTGGACTCTGACCTGGCTAGGTTATTTCCTGTTTTGTCCCTTCCTGGGACAATCTTCTTCCGCCCAAAATGACTGATTTTGGTGATCAGGATTTGCAGCAAATAAACAACAACAACAACAACAAAAAAGAGTGCATCAGATATTATTTCAAAAAAATATTATAGCATAGGGCACCTACGTAGGGTTGAAAAAGAAGAGTGCAAATCTGTATAATACAGTTGGGGAACTATGATCTTCCCCCCAAATAATGATATAATTAACAGATTTTTTTTCTTTCTTCTACATTTGTAGCTGTACAGGTTAAATGAAGAAACTAACCTCAATTGAAATTTTTTAAACTTTTTTTGTAGTTGTAGATTTACAGCATGCCTTTATTTTATTTGCTTATTTTTGTACGTGGTGCAAAGGATTGAACCCAGTGCCTCACCCATGCTAGACAAGTGCTCTGCCACTGAGCCACAGCCCCACAGCCCCAGCCCACCTTACTTGAAATTTTGGGGGTTTTGTTTGTTTGTTTGCTTTGTTTTCATAATTTTATTTATTTGAAGTCAAAAAGAGAAGGGATTTATCAGTGGCAGAATTTCACTGTGTTGTTTTAGAAGTCATGAATGAGTCTCTTGAAACACCTTGGTAGTGCTAATATGACCAATCAAAATTTGCTTAATGTTTGGTTTTTTGTTTTTCATTCAGTTTTATTGAGAAAATTTTCTTATCTGAATACAACCTCCCATATTTAAGATGAATCATTTTGTTAATCCCAGTCATTGTGAATTGCTTCAGAAGTTTCAATTCTAAAAAAACTATAGAATGTTCTAGATGATTTTTGCAATTCCAAGCTAGATAAATCATAATAATTTGTATTAATAGCATAAGCATTGATCTTATATAATGTATTTTTTTCCCCCAGAAAAGCATATAATTGGGTTGAGTTTTTACCAAAGTAAGGAACAGCTGAAAATAAGACATTTTTGCTGAAAGGGTAAATTACATGCACACTTGAATTTGCCTTGAAGTTTTGCAGGACGTCTAACATGAGGCCAGAGGGGACAGAAGCGATCCTGCCGTGTCACTGGATTGTCAAGGCGGAAAAGTGGTGTCGTGTGGCTCGTAACCGTCCTGGAGGAACTTGGTGAGCTATTGCATGCAGATGTCTGAGACAGCGGCACGCAGACCTCGGAACGCTGCTCTCTCGTGAAATCTTCACACGAGCATTTTAACATGCTCGAGATTTATGGCTCACGAATCCAGAGATAGGAATGCGAATCTTACGACTCCCTTTACCGCTGCTGTGTGTGCGCAGGCGCGGGAGGGTGGTGGGCTTTGGGCTGCGAAGCGCTGATCCTTGCATCCTGCAAAGCATGGAAAATCGCTTAGTGGTCTCCATTCCTCCGCGTCTCCAAGGATGCTTGCAACCCATACGGGCGAGGAAGTGGGGCCAACTCATAAAAGCTGCAGGCTTAGACTCCAATAGCTCCGCTTGGAGTTTCTCCATCTTTTATACATCAGGACATTTATACTGTTCAAATAGGGGACCCACATTGTAAGTGTATCCAATGAGCTCTGTCTTTATGGACCATTTATTACCTTAAAAAAAGCAAATGTTCTCTGCTCTTCTATATTTACGAGATGACAAAGTAATGACTTAAATCTTCTGTTTTCCATTACTCCATCTTATCATTATTCATATTTTAGGTGGAAAAAAAATTCTCAGTGATTTAGAAATAGGCAGGGTGCAAATAACATCATGGATAATATCTGACATCGTCAGTGCATGTGATACAAAATAGCCTAGCAGTATTGCTGTTGATCCTATAGGGAGAGATACATACAGCTTGCTTGAGACATAATGGAAATTTTTTACTTATTTGTCTTAAATATGTTAGATTTCTGGGATAATGAATTTAGGTGGAGTGTAGGTATCATGAATGAGGTAGGATCCCGATGGTCAATTTAGGTTCAACACTAAAAAAAGCTATTGCAGGAGGTGTTGCTTTCAAAATTTGACTCTAGTTAAAATGTAGCAGAAGTTAGAGCTAGTAATCTGGGAGTGACGGCCAGCTGGAGAGCTGTCTTGTCTTGAAGGTGTTTTGCTTTAAAATTTGTACCTAGGCAGCTGTCAGTCTCAGAGATTGACAGCTCAAAGAACCAATAGAGAAAGCATTCGTGGTGATTGGCATCCTGCTGGAACCATGAACCGCCTCATCTTCACATGGTTAACACATGCTTTAGAGAGAGGCACCTGTTCTATTTCTCAGGAACAAAGCTTTAGTTCTGACCTGGTATCCTTTGGACTCAAGAGACCACCAGGAACTTGCCAGTTGGAATAGCTGTTATCTCCCGCAAATCAGCTACCCAATCGAGGTTTTGAAACATGTCAAATAGTCACCTACCTAGTTGCGTTCACGGGCTGCTATTTGGGGGAGAGTCACCATCCATGCCATAATATCATTTTCAGTCTTAGAGAGGTCCACCACTGAGGGCCCTTCAAAAGCTCACAAAGAGTTTAAAGCTAGTGTTTTCACTGGACTCCTCTGGCAAATCGTTTCTCCTCGTTAACATCTTAGTCCTTGGTTATATGACTTGCAGGTGAGTGTAGACGGGACTCATGCGTCTTATTATGACAGAAGGACAGGGGACCATTGAAGACTAAGTTGCAATATTATATGCACTTAACACTAAATATTTGACACCTTCTGTTTGTATTGTGAAGATATAGCAACTTGTAATATCCTTACAACCCACTTGAATCCATTATAAAACACAAGGGCCATTTGCTCTATCCCAACCTATTTTTCCCCCCTATGGTGATTCCCCTGCCTCTGTGGTTTTTCCCTCAGACATGGGGACTAAAGGATGATTTTTTCCATATAGACAAAAGTGTATTGGCACCAACAATTTCTGGCCCAGATTCCTCAAAACATATGTCATGCCAATCCTATTTCTGAAAGATCAGTGATGACATTGAAATGTATGAATAACCGAAGCAGCTCGTGTACCTGCAATTATACTTGGTTCTGTTGCGGGGAGCCAAGATTGAATTATTATTTTTTTCTTATTGCATTTATGGGATAATGCACGGCTGTGAACATTTTATGTAAACTTTTGGAATGACGGTGGAAAGAAGCCGATACCACATTGTATTTCAGTTCACCGAATGTAAATAAGCACAGTGTAAAAAAAAGCGTGCATTATTAAAGTTCGAATCAGGAATGTGATCGTTTCCAGCTTTTATAGTTTGGCATTGGGCTCTGCTGAATATTTAGCAATTGCTGTTTAAAGGGTCCAGGCCTCCTGGACGCGATGGAGACGTCGCCGGCATAATCCCCAACCGCTTGAGAAACCTAAATATTATCAGGCGCGTGGATGGGTGAGAGGAGGCTCCCCGCGCTCCAGGCCTCAGTGGGCTCTGCTGAATTCTTGCTCACCGGTTACAGCAAGTTCCCGGACTGCGCGGCTGCTTCCCCGGGGCCTGCGTCGGTGGATCAGATAAACTAAGAGGACAGTGCAGAGCTCCTGCCAGAAAATAATCTCCAGTGATAAAGAAGGTGTCAGCACAAGCGCTGAGACGGAATGGGCTCAGAGACGCGCCACTGTTCGGATTAATTTATCTGAATTTTCATCCCCATTTCTGTTTTTATTCTCATAACTTTTACATATATACATATATAACATATATATTATAATACATTACATACTAATATATAATATAATATATAATTATACCATATAATATATAGATAATTAATATATATTAATTAATATATAATACATAATGTAATTATATTATATATTATAATATATTAATTAATATAATTATTTATATTAATTATAATTATAATACATTATAATATAATTATAATACATTATAATATAATTATTATAAATTATAATTATAAGATAACATATTATAATTATAATGTATTAATTAATATAATTATGTAATCATATTAATTAAAATATTATATATCAATATAATGAATAATTAATTATATTAATTAGTATATTAATATGATTATTAATGTACTTATATATTAACATAATATATAATTATATTAATTAATGTAGAATATATATTATATTACATACATTATCATATATTACATATGATAATATATATAAGTTTTTTTAATATTTATATATTTGCTTTTAGTTGTACAAATTGTGTTTATTTTTTTTTTTACATGGTGCTGAGGATCAAATCGGGCCTTGCACGTGCTAGGCGAGTGCTCTACCGCTGAGCCACAATCCCAGCCCCTATATATGAGTTTTATATATAGTATGATATATATTTATACATCTTCTGTATGCTTGACTACATATATTTATATTTATACATATATATTTATTATTATTATTTATGAAATATATATGTATAAATATATTTATGTATATATACATATATATAGTCAAGCATACAGAAGATGTATAAGCACAGAACAAAATTTACTGCAGACATTCAGCTAGATTCAGGATGTGTTAAAACTTGGCCACATTCTTTCATTTATTTATCAATATCTATCTCCATCATCTGCCTTCTTTTATCTCTATCATCTATTTCTGCCTGTATCTTTTTCTATCTAACAAATGATGTCCCTCTCTTATTTCTGTCCCTTGTTCGTCTGGCGATCGCAACTTTGCTGTCTCCACGCGCGCACACACATTCCGACCTATAGAGCACATGCATATTTTTTTTTCTGAACAACTTGAGACTGAGTTTCAGGTATCACCTGCATCTTGCCCTGAAGATTTTGGTGTATAATTCCCAAGAATAAAGACTGCAAAAACCTAGTGCAATTGCCAAAAATCCAAGAATTCATCCTTGGTAGTGCAGCTAATTAATTCCCAGTCATATTTGATATTTCCCTGTTTCCCGGTACAGGGTGCAGCCAACAATCTGGAACTGCATTACTGTTTCATGTATCTTTAATTCCCCTCAATGTGGAACAGTCTCTTCTTTTCTTGTGTGCCTTTTATGAACTTGGCATTTCTGAAGATAGCAGGACACTTGTGTTCTTGGATGTCTTTCAACAGAAGCTTTTTAAAATGACCGCCCCCGCCCCCCACCATTGCACTTGATTTATGAGCTGGTATATTGTCTCTGGTAGGGAATGTCGGAATGCCATGATACCTCTTTCTCCTAACAAGGGTGATGTTAAACTTCATCCTTTGGTTTAGGTGGAATCTCCTGAATTTTCCCCTAGGAAGTTACAAATGTTCCCTTTTCGATTCATAAGTACTGTGTGGCATTTATAAGAAATCAGTGGTATATTTTGAGAGTACCTCCATATCATCTTGTCTATTAATCTAGTTTTGCTGTTGAGCTGCCCAGGATACCAAGGTGGCAGGTACCACATGGAGACTTTCTAATTCCATCATTCTATCTACATTTCTTTGTTGGCTTGAGTACATTTTTTTTTTTTTTTTTGGTGCGGGGGGGGCATTGGACTCAGGGGCACTCCACCACTGGGCCACATCTCCAGCCCTTTTTTGTATTTTTATTAGAGACAGGGTCTCACTGAGTTGCTAAGTGCCTTGCCATGGCCGAGGCTGGCTTTGAACTTGTGATCCTCCTGCCTCAGCCTCCCAAGTGCTGGGATGACAGGTGTGCGCTACCGTGCTGGGCTTGGGTACATTTTTTTTAAAGAGCCCTTTCCAACTGGCACCTGTGAACTTTTCACGACCCCACGACCCCAGAATTTCCTGTGTGCTTTCTAACATAACATTACCACATTGTATAAAATGCCCAAAATGAAGATATTGATAAATCCAGAATGAAATGATCTACCTATTAATTTCTTAGGAGAATGCATTGACACACATGGTAATAAATACTTTTTCCAGGTGCGGTGGTGCACGTCTGTAATCCCAGCAGTTTGGGAGGCTGAGGCAGGAGGATTGCAAGTTCAAAGCCAGCCTCAGCCAAAGCAAGTCGCTAAGCAACTCAGTGAGACTCTGTCTCTAAATAAAATACAAAATAAGGCTGGGGATGTGGCTCAGTGGTTAAGCACTCCTGGGTTCAATCCCCAGCACCAAAAATAAATAAATAAATACTTTGATCTCTAATTCTTCCAATTGTTTGTGGCATCCAAAACAGAGGCAGGTAAGTTTGTCTGTGGCCATGTTTTTTTTTTTTTTTTTTTTTTTTTTGGTTTCGCTCTTAGAGTTGTTACCAGGAAAGATATGCACAGTCTTCTTCAGGTGCCCAAACTATGACAGTTCATGAAACTCTGTAATCCTGCTATGCTAAAATGTTTGCATTGAATAAATCACAATCTGGTTTAAATAGTGGCAAAATAATTATTTTCATGAAAATCCCCGAGTGCTTTAATGTCATAAGCTAGTGTTTAGAGATTAATGTAGAGATAGATGGTCCTCTGGTTCAACACATACGCCTCACCCACTTTTTTTTATTTTCCAGTGCTGGGTATCAAACTGAGGGCCTGGTGCATGCTAGACCAGTGCTCTACCACCTAGCTACGTTCCAGCCCCATGAGCTACTTCTTAAATAATTCTAGAGTTCAAGAATACCTACCACATCTTTAGCATATTTATTTCTTTAATTGACATTTCCTATTTTTTTAATGAAGAGGAATCTTTCCTGAAATTCTTTCCCCATTCGATTTCTGAAAGCGTTTCATTAACAATGTGGTCATCTATGGATGTTGTTGAATCTGAGTCCCTAAAGGAACCAATGCCAATGCATTAGCCTGGTGATAATGGACTGCTATGGGTGAGAGAAAAACAAAAGGCCTCATTCCAACTCTAAGAGGAAGATGCAAAAGCATTGACACTACTCATGCCGGCCAGGATCATGAGGGAAAGTATGGCGTTGATTAGCCATCCTAACTGGGGTAGCACCTTCACTCCCTAGGAAATGAAATTCTTCTAATATGTCAGCCTCCAACATCATTTAGAATGTGTCACATTGTTAATTTAGGACAGATTTACAGTAAGCCAGCATGTCAGGAGTTTTGTTTCTCTTGCAACCTGTTTTTGAGATCAGACTTTATATAATACAAACTATTGCTAAATGGCTTACAAAATCTCTAGATTGCACAAATAGAAAAAAAAATGTAAGGAGATGACACTAAAGAAATAATATCAGCTTTCTAGTTGCCTTGAACAAAATCATCTTGAAGAAACCGTAGAATGAAGAAAACACACTTCATGTTTGCTCATAGGACAATTATTTTGAATGTTTCCAAATATAAGGAAACTACAAACAAACTTTTCAGGGGGAAAAAAAGTATATTTATGTGTTTAATCTTCACCTAGACTCACTTAGCTGGAAATGTGAATAACTAGACTATACTAACATTTTTTTTTTAAGTTTTACAATCCTAATTTGTGTTCATCTATGTATTTTTTATATTTAGAAGGTGGTTCTTTATCCCATATTGTAAATGAAGACAGCTTTTAAGGGAGGAAATACAAGGCGTGAGAAAACAAATGGAAAGATCTTTCAAGGGTTTATTTTATTTATTCTGTGCAGGTGTTGATGGGCTGGGGCTGTAGCTCATCTGTAGAGCACTTGACCGGCAGGTGTGAGGCCCCAGCATCACAGATAGGCAAAGACAGGTGCTAAACAGTGTCTTAAATTTTCAAGAGAGTGAAATGATGGTCACCCACAGCAATCATGTGATTTGAAATGAACCCTTTTTTGAAAGCAGAGAAAGAACAGCACAAACCATGAAATCGTCATTGCTGAAGAAATAAAGCAAGATCATTTTAGGTTTCCACAAATCAAAACCATTTCTTATTGCAACATGGGAAGTCATTCTCACTCCATAAAAGACTCACTCAACTTCAGAGTAATCTTCCCCCAAAATGCCATCTTCCTGAACACAGCCTGTTTCTGCTGGGAAATAAATAAGGGCTTGATAGATTCTCACTACTGGATTATTTAATTACAATGACTGACAGTGGTTTAAAAAAATAAACCATGAAAGGTTCAGTATTCTCCTTTCTCCGAATGTCTCTGGAGGATAGTTGATCTAGATTATGTTTTATTCTATTTGATAAACCAACAGAAATGTGCATTTATTCCCCCCAAAAAAGTAGCAATGGTTCTTCCCGCCCCCCGGTGGCTTCCTTTCTCTGTGGAGGAGATGCTAGAAGGATTGACACTTCCTCGCAACTCCATAGCTCTCTGACAGGTCAACAGACACCAGCTAGCTACTGCCCCAGTGAGACCATTGTGGACAACAAAATTAAAAATGGCGGACATTTCCATAGGCTCTCCACTCATGCAACAGTGACAGAGGGAGCTCAGAATGCCTCCACGTGCACCTTGTGGCCACTCCTGGTGTGTTCAGCCTGTTGGGAAGTGACAAACATGCCTTGCTACCTGTCTGGGAGCCCCTAGAAGTCACAGCACTTGTCCGTTCAGAAGCTTCTAGAAAGAGTCGGAGGCTCAGCTATTCTCTTGCGTTCTGTGACTGGCACCGAAGTGGACACTCACTCTCTCTCTCTCTCTCTCTCTCTCTCTCTCTCTTATACAGAGCCAGAAGATGAGGGTTCCAAAGTACCCAGGGAAGTGGCAGAAATGCAGTTCCAAAAATGGTAATTGAACATTAAAACAAAGCCATTTGCAATAAGACATCTTTATGAGCTATTTATGGTTAATCTAAATTCTCATTTCCTGAAAGATAGACCAAAGAAATGTTTAATGAACCGTTTTATATCATGCTGAACCGGCATTTATAACCCGGGACTGTGTACTTTACAATGAAGTAGACTCCATCATTCAGGATGAAAAGTGTATTCTTTTTTTTTTTTTTTTTGGTACTGGGGCTTGAACTCAGGGGCACTCGTCCACTGGGCCACATCCCCAGCCCTTTTTTTGTGTTTTATTAGAGACAGGGTCTCGCTGAGTGGCTAAGGGCCTCGCCATGGCTGAGGCTGGCTTTGAACTTGTGATCCTCCTGCCTCAGCCTCCCCAGTGCTGGGATGACAGGTGTGTACCACCGTGCCCAGCTCGAAAAGTGTATTCTTTAAGTGCTTTGTACAGCCCATGGGTGAATTAGAGACCCAGCCTGCACCTTCTCTTCCTTCCGCAACTGGGGAAAATGCACAGTTGATTGAGAAGGCTGGCCTCCCCTTCAAAACTAGCTAAGGTAGACTTGCTAAGCAGGAAGGATCAGCAGAAACCCACCCAGTTTCCATTTTTCTTTTCCCTCTGAAAATGCTCTCAGTATTTAAAAGGAAAAAGTGATTGTTCTGTGTCTGTTTTCTCACAATGCACTGGATTTAACCTCTATTACAATATGTGCTATATAATTTTTTTTTTTTTTTTTTTTTTGTATTGGGGATTGAATCCAGGGGCTCTTAAACACTGAGCCACATCCTCAGCCCCTTTAATTTTTTTTTTTATTTTTTATTTTGAGACAGGGTCGTACTAAGTTGCTTAGGGCCTCACTATGTTGATGAGGCTGGCCTCTAACTTGCAATCCTCCTTCCTCAGCCTCCTGAGCTGCTGGAATTACAGGTATGCACCACATGTGCTATATTTTGTCACAATAATCATATGTAATAATAAGGGTACAGCAAATGCATTGGCTATCTGTGCTCCCTGGAAGCGTCTCTCTACTTTGGGTGGGTGCACTCTCGACAGGATGGGGTCCTGGAAGACCTGGAGGTGGGAAGCAGACATTACTGGGAGTCATCTCAGAAGGCTGTTTGACAACAACGTACAGAAGAAGGCTTTCTGTAGACTGGGACAAACACAATTCATCATATAATCAAGACAATCAAGACCGAAGAGGATTTTTTATCCAGAAAGAATAACTCCAAGCTGGGCACGGTGGGGCACGCCTGCAATCCCAGCCCTTGGGAGGCTGAGGCAGGAAGATCGCGAGTTCAAAGCCAGCCTCAGCCATGGCGAGGCACTTAGCAACTCAGTGAGACCCCGTCTCTAATAAAATGCAAAAAAGGGCTGGGGATGGGGCCCAGTGGTCGAGGGCCCCTGAGTTCAAGCCCCGGTACCAAAAAAAAAAAAAAAAAAAAAAAAAAAGAAAAGAAAAAGAAAAAGAAGAACTGCAATGGACAACACTAGAAGAATTGTAACTGTCTTTTAAGAAGAATTGCACAGGTGGCTTTAACTATCTATGAAGCAAACATACTCTTTGCAAGATCTTTTACTTTTTTAATTTACTAGAACTTCTTAGAGCCCTGGACATTATTGGTATTAAATGAGCACTGTGTTTATTTTATTGGTTGTCACTTTTTAGCTACTGAGATGTCAGTGGTTGGCACTATCTACTTACATTCATCTCTGAGAACTTTAAAGATGAGTGAGGGGAGGAAAAGCGTGGCTACGTGTATACAGCACATAACATGGAAAGGTCTGTTTTATTATTGTAACAGCATTGCATGATTGGAACCTTATTTTCCACTGTGTGAAGAAGTAACTTCTCTCGAATGACACAGAATAGTAGATTGCAAAGTTTTAAAATAGCTTCCCTTGAGGTTTTTCTGGAAGATCAGCCTAGATACCAAATGCTAATGAAGACAGAATCGAGGCCTTTAAAATCTACTTTAGAATATTCTGATTTTTTTTTTTTTTTGTCATGTTACAGAGACAAGAGGGTTATTTTATGATTTATACTTCTGAGCCACTGATGTATGCAGGACTCTGCTATACATTATTGAATTTCGTTTTAAGTGGAAAATGTTAATATTTTAACTCAATAGTTTAAATGCTATTAATAGTAATGTTATCTTTCTACTTTCTAAAGGGAAAACTTTTCAAGTTCAATTTAAGTCTTTTCCACTTTTATTTCTGCATACTCTCTAGGAAGTATACCCCAGGGGCCTGCATTACCCTAAAAGCGAGATGACGTATCTCACTCAAAAATGTTCAGGGATTTATATGCATGCTCATTCCTGATACCTGAGGAACTCATGCCAATTGGCAAAGTGAAACTGTGAAGGTTGAAAGCACAATACGCAAACTTTTTGTCAGTCTCCCATCTACCCTTTTCAGCAAGCCTCTTCCTATTTTCCCTTTTGTTACAAATTCATTGCCTCTGAAATGGTTAGAACATCTCCCTCCCTCCTTCCCTTCTTCCTTCCTTCCTTCCTTTCTAATAGGAATTGAACCCAGAGCTTTGCACATACTAGGCAAGTGCTCTGCTACTGAGCTATAATCCAGCCCTTCACACACACACACACACACACACATACACACACACACACAAATTATTATTATTATTTTTTTTTGGTACCAGGGATTGAACTCAGAGGCACTAGACCACTGAGCCACACCCCAGCCCTATTTTGTATTTTAGTAGAGACAGGGTCTCACTGAGTTGCTTAGTACCTTGCTTTTGCTGAGGTTGTCTTTGAACTCGTGATCCTCCTGCCTCAGCCTCCTGAGCTGCTGGGATTGCAGGTGTGTGCCATCATGCCCAGCCATTTTTTTTATTTTTATTTATTTATTTATTTATTTATTATTTTTTTGCTTTGAAACAGGGTCTTTCTCAATCACCCAGGCTAGCCTCGGATCTGTGATTCCCCCCATCTCCACCTCCTGTGTATTTTTTTCTTTAATTCATAAATAGAAGATAGAAGTTTCAAGTCAGTTATTGAAAACCCGCATGAGTACCAGAAGCAGTTGCTGTGTTTGGCCTCTACAACCATCTCTGCATGTCTGTGTGGCCCTGGATTCGTAGGGGGACACGGCCAGCATCTTTATACCCAGGAGCACATGCCGTACCCAGATCTCTAGGGAACTGGGATGATATTTTGAACCCATTAAATAGACATTTTCTAGTATTGGCATTAATATGGGAAGAGCCATCTTCAACTTGACAAAGTGTATAATTCAGTCCCCTCTTGACTAATTCGGTTTTCTTGGTTTCAATGACAGAAAATCACTCTATTTACCATAAACAGTGAGAAGAAACCTGTGCGTTCTCCCTCAAGATAACATCTTGCTGAAGAGATATGCAACTGGAGTCACTAATAGGGACCTCACCAAAAGAACAGGGACTCAAATAGAGCTGGAATCATGGATAAAGCAATGCTGAGAGACAGCTCTAATCAACCATTACACTAGTCCTCCTTAGCCACAGAGTCTACATTCCTACACCTCAGCAGATGCCTGAAACCTCAGATAGTACCAAACTCCATATAGACTATGGTTTTTTCTAGGTATTCAAACCTGTAATAAAATTTAATTCATCAATTAGGCCCAGTAAGAAAGTAACAACAATAACTTGCCATAAATTTTAGCAAGTTCCGCATGATTTTTTTTTCCTTTTCCTATTAAAGATCTTCTACTTTTTCACTATGCAGATTCTCTTAGTCATAGCCAATTGTTATTATCACTGTTCTTGCACTTTGGGGGCACTATTAAGTAAAGTAAAGTGTTACTTGAACACAACTATTGTGATGCCCTGATAGTCAATAACTGAGAGGGCTACAAAGTGACTAATGGGCAGGTAGCATATACAATGTGGATACACTGGACAAAACTGTGATCCACATCCAGGGCAGGACAAAGTGGGGCAGCATGAACTTTCATCATGCTACTTAAAACCACATGCAACTTAAAACTTATGAATTGTTTCTTTATAAAAGTCGCCTTTTCATATTTTTAGATATTTGCTGGATGCAGTTCACTGAAATTGTGGAAAGCAAAACCACTGATGAGAAAAGACTACTGCATCTGGGTGCTCTTCTATCTTTACGATTTTGCTACTTTTTCTACTTCTTCTCCCTCTTCTCTTTGTTACATTTTATCTTCTGCCTCCACCACCAGGCGTTTGCAAAACACTGGTAAGGACCTCGTGCATAAGACACCACTTGCTTCTGCTCTCTCAGAGGGGGACTGTGGGTGATGGTGCTTTCCTCAGAATAGGATGTGGTTTTATGCAGGCCCTTGGAGTCCAGACGAAATCATTATTATTTTATTTGAACTGCTGTGCTTTGAGCCTGAATACTTTCAGGCACATTGTGGTTATATGGATTCACCAGGGTCATATCTTCCGCTATGCAACAATTGCTGCAATAATGCTGAGCAAAAGAAATCAATCAAAAGCCTAGCTCTTGACAACAGCGACGTAGGACAGAAAGCTCGTGGGCCTGCAGGCGGGCTGGGCCTACTCTGCTTCAAGCTCTGGCAGGGTCCATTTATGGTCGGTATGAAGCCCGTTCTGTTTTCTCCTGACTGTCTGGGACTTGCTCCCCTAGTGGCAGGTCCCAATAATGCACCTCATCAACATGGCCGGGGTGCAGACAGCTCCCTGACCAGTGAATGACATTGCAAAGCCATCAGAGTGCACAGGGATGTAATTCCCAGGCCTGGGAAGGCTAGCAGAGTTGGGAATCCTCCTGTCCCCCGTGCCTGGTTACCTAACATCGTTATTCATAAACATTTAGATATTCTGGGGCATATTTTTCCATTGCTTTATTCCCCCCAGGTGTATTAGGAGCGTAACAAAAAGAGAAAACAAGAGAAAGGCAGTTAAAGTGAATCACATTAGGGAAAATTTAAAACATCTTTTTTTCTGATTTTATAGCAATACTTTCTGTTAGAAATTTAAAACTTTTTTTTTTTCTGATTTTATAGCAATACCACATAAAAGGCCAAGTGTTTTCTCTAATATGTGGATGCTAATTCACAATAAGGCGGGGCACTAGGGAAGAATAGCGTTACCTTAGATTAGGTAGAGGGAAGTGATGGGAGGAGAGGGAGGGGAGGTGGGGATGGGAAAGATAGTGGAATGAGACAGACATTATTACTGTATGTATATATGTGACTGCATGACCAATGTGATTCTGCAACATGTACAGTTTGAAAAATGAGAAATTATATTCCATCTATGTATGATATATTACAGTGTATAAATGCATTCTACTGTCATGTATATAATTAAAACAAATTAAAAATTAAAAAAAAAGAAAAAAATCAGAAAATCACATAGGAACTCAAAATTATTACATATTTTCGTAACTTACATAAAAATAGTCAATGAAAAAAATGATTGCAATAACTGCTTACGTACACATATGTCCAGCGTGTGTGTTGACAAATATTCTATAACAAATAATGTAGCACGATCGCAACTATGTAGCATTTAAAGACCAAGAGAGTTGGTTCCGGGCTCAGATTTTTCTCTACCACCAGCTAAATAGAGAAACATTCACTCAGCAGAACAGCAAATTGCTTTAGACACACACACACACCATAGCCACATGACCTCAAAGAGCAAGATGAATTATTTTGGCTAGTTTCTCACGGAACCAGAGGAGTTCAAGGAATAACTTAGCTGCAGCACTCTCTGACATCAAGGAACACATGACCTCCAAAGTCATTCTTGATTAAAACTCCTGAGCAACCTCAGATATACCAGATGACTCCGTGAACCCCAGAGAGTCGTGGGTGATTTACAATAGAAGCACTCTTGTTATTCTTCTAAATACCCTTTGAGAAAGACCAGGAAGGGTATGTGGACTTTGTCACAATTTGTCTCTGCCTTCTCTCTGAGCATTTAATCTCTGATGGCAACTTAAGCATTACAGGACTCAGGATAAGTGAACTAATCGTGTGCATGAGGCACAGGGATAATTGACTTATCCTGTATTACACCACCGCCGGCCTGTGATAGCAGGAACACTAAGCCCTTCCTTCAGACGTTTAGAAAGGATTGCATTCTGGGAATCGCCCAATTCCTATCAATTTGACAGCTACAAGAGGTACCACCGACTGCCTACCCACCTCAACTGCATCTAGTTAGAAAGAACTGCAGCTGTGATGCCTCCTTGCAGGGTTTCTGAATTTTTATTCCCCAAACCAGCAAATGCATATAGACCCAGCATAAATCGTATCATGCCTGAGGCATGTCAAACTTTCTATGTCTTTTTTTTTTTTTTTTTTTCCATTGAAAATAGAGACAGCTCAATACCGATCAGGACTGATCAGGACGGTCCCAACTTGGGTTTCTGCATTATTGAAGAAGGAGATACTGACCACTGATAAAATGAGCTCCTCTAAATAGAATCAACTTGAAGGAGAAGGGTCCTGATGGCTGTTGGTCATTGCTTTGAGGCACGCGAACTAATACCCAGGGTGGCCCAGTTTGCAGCTGTGTATTTAAGAGAGACTGGGCAAAGCCTTTATTTATTTATTTTTATTTATTTTCTGAATGCATGATGAAGCTGGATGGCCTACGACCTTATTCAAGATAACAGGCTGCTGCATCTGGATAAAGATTTTAACTTCTGGACACGGGCAAGACTCACCAAAGATTGCTATGAGGCCGTTCCAGATCTTTCCACAGTGTTCGAATTAAATAACATGATTGCTTGTTCCTGGATGTTGGGAGATCGGGAAGGAAAACTGTGTTTTATTTTCTAATATCTCTGTGTGCGTGCGTGTGTGTGTGTGTGTGTGTGTGTGTGTGTGTGTGAGGAGCACATGTGGACACAAAGATTTTAAAGTGATCCATTGGGGGGGTGAGGGGTGGTCTGGACCAAAGGAGGAAAGAAGGAGAAACATTGACTCCATAGCATTCCCAGCATGCTGAGTGCTTCCCCAGGGCAGGCTTTGGTGGCTAGAATAAGAAAGTCCTTAGGAAAGAAGAAACAGGAAGACAGCTCTGTTCATGGAGCTATATACAGAGCAACTGTGACCTGGACAAAACAGAAGCCTATATATGATCTAAAATGTCCAGATTGTACAAAACACTTTAATGGGGCAGCGGGGGGGGGAGGGGAGGCTACAGCAGCAATACAAAATTACTTAAAAACAAAACAAAACGGGTCCTTTGTTAGCTGGGCATGAAGGCACACACCTGTATTTCCAACCACACCTGAGTCTCAGCAGGGAGGATCCTGAGCCCAGGAACTTGAAACCAAACTCGGAACTCATATTGAGACCCCCTCTCTCAAAAATATTTTTTTTAAAAAGGAAAATTAAAAATTAAATCCTAATTATTTGTAAATTATTTCATTTACAAGTTTGAGAAAAATATTGCATTGAATAAAACCCTGTCAAGAGGGGAAATTATCACAGAAATATCAATTATCTCGCCATGAAATTATCTAGTATTTCTAGCAATGATCTAGCAATGATCTAGTAATGGAAAGTTAATTTCTGGTGCCAGAACCTTTAACAAAGATATCCATACACAAGCTTGCATTATTCAGGGGGAAAAAATGGAATCTAGGTGAAATATATCACCCATACAAGAAGCTGGGATATATAGACTTAAAATAGCAAAAAAAAAAAAAAAAAAAAATGTTTTTTAGAGAATAAAGATGTAAAGTGGAAATTATTGTATCTGTCGTCAGAGTTACAGAATGGCTAGGGCTATGGTTCGGGTCTGAACTCTGCTGCAGAGTCTCATGATGAAAGCCTTCTCCGCATTGCCACCAAGCTCAGAGGTGGGGCTTTTTGGTCATTATAGCATCACAAGGGCTGCGAGTTTATCGGTGGATCAATCTATTGATGGCTGAATGGCCTCTTTGGGAAACAGGACCTGGTCAGAGGAGGTGGATCACTAGGGCTACGCCCTGGAAGGATTTATCTTCTCCTTAATCCCTTCCTCTCTCAAAGCTTCCCAGCTCCTTTGAGCTGAGCTGCTCTCCTCCCCCAGGCCCTTCCGCCATGATGTTCTGCCTCACCTTGGGCCAGAGCCATGGAGTCGGCCCACCATGGACTGAACCTCTGACACCATGAGTCCCCCAAAATAATAAAAAGTAAATAAATAAATCTTTCCTCTTCCAAGTTGTTTTTTGTCACATATTTTGGTGACAGCACCACAAAACTAACCCAAGTGGTAAAGATGAACACACACATGTTATAAACACAGACTCTTATACCTTCTACTTAGTCATTATCTATAGACTCCATGCACGTACCAACATCTCTCTCTATATCTGTGTGTCTGTGTGCACGCATGTGCACACAAGGGAGAGTGAAATTGCTCTGTATTGACCTGCCAGCACGAAAGCACGTCCTAGATAATGAGGAAAATATACAGTGTGCCTGGTTGGGATGATGAAATAACATTGACCTTTCAAGGTTAATAGGCAAACTTCATACAATTCCAGACAGCATAGTTTTTCAAAGCACAGAACCGAAAGAATGTAACAATAGAGGTTCTAGCATGGACATTCTCTCTGCCACCAGCCACACCCATGTTAAGGTCACCAGGAAATTAAAAGTTACCCCCCAGCTGGGCACGGTGGCGCACGCCTGTCATCCCAGTGGCTTGGGAGGCTGAGGCAGGAGGATCGCGAGGTCAAAGCCAGCCTCAGCAAAAGGGAGCCCCTGAGCAACTCAGTGAGACCCTGTCTCTAAATAAAATCCAAAATAGGGCTGGGGATGTGGCCCAGTGGTCGAGTGCCCCTGAGTTCAATCCCCAGTACCAAAAAATAAATAAATAAATAAATAAATAAATAAAGTTAGTCCTCAGGCTGCAAGGTGGCTCACAGTTGAGGGACGTGTCCTCCTCCTGCACCTAAAGGACCATGAGACCTGTGACAGATAAACTAACTCAGGGCGTGTTACACTGAGAACTTGCAGATTGGCTCCTTTCCCCCAAATTCGCTCACCAGGACTCCAGGATTCCTAGTGGGCATACTCCTGGGAAATCAGCACGTAAGCAGGCCGTGCCAAGAAGACCAGGGCAGCTGCTGCGGCCGTTCAAGGACAGCCCACGAACTTCTCACAGTCTGACCCCATGACCTCACGCAGTCACCGAGCTGGTGCCCTGGAGGTTCCAGCCGTGACGTCAGTGAGAGGCGGGCTCCTGTTTTCCTTTGTCCCTGGCTGGGTGCAGCAGAAAGCCACACGCATGCGCAATGGTGCACCCCTGGTGGAAACAGGCTTATTGTGAGTTTAGTCGACTGTGACCCTTTATCATTGTCTCTCCTTAATCCTAAAAAGAATTGGGCTTCACCCCGCCCCCTTCTCAGTTAGTGCAGATTTAGAAGTTGTAAGTTACATGTGGTTGGTGCACATTTTGGTTGCTGTAATGTTTTTGAAGGAAAGATCTATTGCATCTGCTGATCATTTAGCATTGACCACAACATGCTAGGATTCAGAAACGCTTGAGAATGAAGGCTTCACTCTGGAAATGCAAACTCTGTCCTCTCCACTCTGAATGGCAGAGTTTCCCTGGATTTTCAGCATTAAGATGCACCCAAGGAGCCAGGCGCGGTGGTGCACACCTGTCATCCCAGCACTTGGGAGGCTGAGGCAGGAGGATTGCAAGTTCAAAGCCAGCCTCAGCAATGGCAAGGCACTTGGCAACTCAGTGAGACCCTGTCTCTAATAAAATACAAAAAAGGGTAGGGATGTGTGTTAGCCGCCGGAAAGGGATTGCAGCCTGGAACGGCAGCGCCGCGGGAAGGAGTCCGGAGACAGGATGGAGACGAAAAAATTCTTTAATCTTTCTGTCTCTGTCTCTTGTAATTTCTAACACTACATACACACTCTCACAAGAAACCAAGCACGTACTCTTACAAGAAACTACAATGTATCTATACAATAGCGATAACCCTGTCCTTTCTCTCTCTGGTCTCATCCCATGCGCCCGAGCAGGAATGGTGCTTGCTCGATCTGCCGAGTCACTCCTCAAATCTCTCGAGATCTTGGGCCAAGTCCCGTGAGACTACGGAAGGCGACAATGCCCAAAAATGTCAATCTGCTGAGTCATTGCTCAAATCTCTCGAGATCCTGGGCCAAGTCCCGTGAGACTACGGAAGGCGACAATGCCCAAAAATGTGTATGGCCCATAGTCAACCGCAATCTTAGCTATCTCCCCAAACAGGGCTCCTGCATTTTCCCCTTTTGTTTTAAAAGAGGGGATGCTCTAGGACGTCTATGTGCAACCAACATTCTTACCCGTCATTGGATAATCAAGGCTGTGCCCTTGACTCCTGTCTTAGGTTGATATGTCGGCCACATGAGACTGTCCCGTGCGACTGTGCCTGTCTTAGGTTGTCCCCCTCTGGGGATCTTACCCGTCATTGGCTAACCAGCCATCCAATGGAGCCCTTTAGGATCGACTGTGTAAGATGACTAACAGCCGTCCAATTGGGAGGAGATGCTGCGGCTTTAAGGCGACAAGCCTTTTGGTGACAAGTCAAATTGCATAGCATATCAAATTCTTTAAACAAATCAGCTGCCCTAAGTTCTATCAAGTAACACAGTGAGTTCTCTAAACAAATACCCGCAAGGTACTGTCCCATGAAGTCCCAAACAATGAAAGATCAAAATGTCCACTTGTTATAACACGTAGATCTAGGAGGCCCCATGCATGCAGAGCAGAGGCCACACTGCTGGTGAGGTTGTTTGACATTTGAGCAGCAGGGATGCTTGCAGCGACCGCGATCCCTGCAGCTGTAGAAGCAGCCGTCTTTTTTATGTCTAGACGATGCCACCGGCAAATCTTCAGGGCCCGCTATCTAGAGACTGAAGCATCAATTGTTAAAGGAAAGGCAGTGCTATTCCAGCACTGAGTCAAGAGGCGAGTTGTCAAACTAAATAATAGAATTATTAGATTGAAAAAATAAGTTGATTTCTGCTCACACACATTGTAGCCTGTGCTCCCACAAACATAAGCTGGCAAAATATCATATTTAGAACAAAACAAAGAAAGACTGAGGGTAATTACTGCATTAAAGATAGATTAAAGAAAAACTAACAGCACTTTGGAGAAATAATTTGTTAGCTGGAACTCTCGAGTTTCTGCATACACAGCAGTCCTTTACCTGTTGAAATAATTGAAATTAATCATTTATTAAACAAATGAAGTTAATAACAAATAAGCAACCTCATGTCAAAACACCAAAATATCAGGTTATACAGCACTAGTCATATTTTTTGCTAAAGAGAAGTCCCTGGGACACCTATAAAACAAAATTGAAGGTACCTTCACTTATTAAATTATTTACCCATTTTGAATACTCTTAAACTTAAATGAATTAGAGTTATTTGGATCCATAGATATATATATATATATATATTCACAAGCGCTTTGTTATTTTTGATGTCACACTGGACAGACGCACATACAAACATATATTTGTGACGTCACATTAACATGAAATTTAGACAAATACACAAATAAACACATATATAAAAAAGTAAAAAATATATATATATAATTGTGTGCACACTAAAGAGAGATCTCTTCGTCCCAGCCGGGAGGAATGACACTTAAGTTGTGACATATTTTGAAGGACTCTTTTAAGGGAATCATTCCATATCTTCATCATGGTCCTCTTGATTTTGTACTTTTTTTATTAATCTTGATTCCTCAACAACTTCATCTTGATCCTTTTGATGTGGTACCTGCTTTATTAATCTAGATGGTATCCATATTGGAGAGGATTCATGCTTTGGAAAGACACAAACAGATCCTCTCCCCCAAATTAATACTGGATCCGGACCCTTCCATGTACCTGAAAGAACATCCTTCCAGTAAACCAAAGGTTTATGTTGTTGATGTGGGTTCCAATGTCTGTCTCCAGCAGAATAACCATCAGAGTCTAAAGTTAAAAAATTTAAAGTAAACAGGGCAACTGCCAATCTGTCCTTAGGATTTTTCCAGTTTCCTTCTTTCTGTTTTTAACAACATAAGTTTTAGTGTGCGGTTTGCTCTTTCAATAATGCCTTGACCCTGAGGATTGTATGGGATGCCTGTTTTATGGGATATGTTGAATTTTGCGCAAAACTGTTTGAAAGATGAGGACGTATAAGCGGGACCATTATCTGTTTTAAGCATTTTGGGGATGCCCAATGCAGCAAAAGCTTGTAAACAATGAGATGTGACATCTTTAACTTTTTCTCCGGAATGTAAGGAAGCAAAAATCATGCCTGAGCATGTATCTATGGTTACATGAATAAATTGCAATTTTCCAAAGCTTGGCTCATGAGTAACATCCATCTGCCACAAATGATTGGGCATTAATCCTCTAGGGTTAACACCAAAATGAGGATTGGGCAAATGTGTTATACAAGATTTACAATCTTTTACAATTGTTCTGGCTTGCTCCTTTGTGATTTTAAACCTACGTTGCAAGGTGGTGCTGTTGACGTGAAACTGGGAATGAAATAAAGTAGCTTGTTGTAGTGCTGAAAGTATAAATATTGTTTTTGTAAGTTCATCTGCCTTTTGATTACCTTCATGGAGGGGGCCAGGCAAATTAGTATGTGCTCTAATATGGCCTACGAATAGAGGTTCTTTTCTTGCCCACAAAAGTTTTTGTATCTGATAAAACAATTTAAAGGCTGGAGTATGAGGTGCTATTGGTCCTGCTAACTCTAATTTTGGGACGGCTTGTACAATATAGTGGCTATCTGAAAAAATGTTTATGGGCTGGTCTCTAAAATTTTCCAGAGCTCTTACCACAGCTTCCAATTCCACTAGTTGAGCTGATTTGTGTGCAGTTATGTAAGTCATATTTTCTTTTGTAGTGACTACTGCAGCAGTACCATTTGAGGACCCATCTGTAAATACATTAAATGCCTTAGGAATAGGTTGATTTTTTATTACCTGTGGAAATATAATAGGATGATTAATACAAAAAGATAATATAGGAGACTTAGGAAGGTGATTATCAAAATTTGCAGAGGTAGAGCATCTAGCTATAGCCCAGTCATTATCATTGAAGCATAAATATTCAATCTGTGACGATGAATAGGGAGTAATAATAGTAGCAGGGTGAATGCCAAATATTTTAGTAGAAGTTTTAAGTCCTTGAAGAATAAGTTTAGCCACCATGGAGGTATATGACTCAATTATGCTTTTAGGAGAGACAGGCAAATGTATCCATAATAAAGGCCCTTGTTGCCAAAATACTCCTGTGGGTGTATATTGTGAAGAAATAATAATCAATATCAGCGGTTGAGTTAAATCAAATCTGTCACAATGAGCTCCTTCTATGGCTTTTTCTACTACCTTTAAAGCTTTCCTAGCATCAGGAGTCAATGTTCGCGGTGAGGATGGATCAGGGGCCCCTCGAAGAATATCAAATAAAGGTTTTAATTGGCCAGTAGTGAGGTTTAGTGTAGGGCGAAGCCAATTAATGTCTCCCAGTAGTTTTTGGAAATCATTGAGGGTGGTTAAATGTTCTTTATTTATTAAAATTTTGGGGGGTCTAACAAAAGTATCCATGATTTTAAATCCTAAATATAATATGGGAGATCTGGTTTGAACTTTTTCTTCTGCTATATATAATCCGTATTTTTTAAAATTTTCTACCATGTCACTGAATATATTAAATAAGATTTTTTGATTAGGGTGGGCCAGTAAAATATCATCCATGTAATGTAGACACATGAGGTTTGGATATTTATTTTTAATGGGTTGGATAGCCTTGTCCACATATATTTGGCATATGGTGGGGCTATTAGCCATTCCCTGCGGCAAAACCTTCCATTGATATCTCTGATCAGGGCCATTATTGTTAATAGAAGGAACTGAAAAAGCAAACCTGGGGGCATCCAGAGGATGTAGGGGAATAGAAAAGAAGCAATCCTTTATATCAAGACTAATAACATGGAAATTTTTTGGAATAGCTATAGGATTCGGAAGTCCAGGTTGAGTAGGGCCCATGACTTGCATGGTTTTATTAATTTGTCTAAGATCATGTAATAATCGCCATTTTCCTGATTTTTTCTTGATCACAAATATGGGGGAATTCCAGGGAGAGGTGGAATGTTCTATATGTCCTGCTTTTAATTGTTCCTTAACTAGTAGGTGGGCCGCTTGTAATTTCTCTTTAGATAGGGGCCACTGAGGGACCCACACTGGCTTATCAGAAAGCCATGGTATTTTCAAAATTATTTTCTCAGTGGCCCCAAAGAAAAATGTCTTTTTCCTATATAATAATGATTTCTTTTAGGGTTAAGCTTACCCTGTACTTTTTGATGATTTCTTTTAGGGTTAAGATTACCCTGTATGTTTTTACATTTAACACCTGCAGGTTTGGTTGCAAGGTGTACTCCCATTTGTTGTAAAATATCTCTTCCCCATAAAGTAACCGGTAGATTAGGTAAAACATAAGGCTGAAATGTGCCTTTATGTCCTTCATCATCCTCCCATTTTAAAATTACCGCACTTTTTTCTGGGAGGTTATTATATCCCAAGCCTCTTAAACTGGTTGAAGCTTTTTGTAGAGGCCAGTGTTTGGGCCATTGACGTAAATTAATGATGGAAGAATCAGCTCCAGTATCTATAAGACCCTCCATTTCTATTCCTTGGATTCTTATTTTACACATAGGCCTCCTTGTACAGTCCCGAACCCAGCAAACCATGGGTTTTGAATCAGTGGAACAAAATCCTCTATTGTTCCTATTTAGAGGCATATTCATTTTAAATGAATTATGTAAATTTGGAAGGAGGAGCAGCTGAGCAATTCTATCTCCCTGATTAATAGAACTTATACTTTGGGGTGAGCTAAGCATTATTTTTATTTCCCCTTTATAGTCTGAGTTTATTACGCCTGGGGTCACTTGCAAACCTAATAAGCTTTCAGGACTTTGCCCGATAATAAGTCCTACAGTCCCTGAGGGAAGAGGTCCCCTGACTCCTGTGGGAATCAGTTGAACCCCCATTTCAGGTGTTAACACTATTCGGGCGGTGGAACAGAGGTCTAATCCTGCATTTCCTCCTGTTCCTCTGGCGAGGGAGTGGATGGGTAATAGGGATTGTGTCGGGGAAGCATCTGAGTGGATGCTTGAGGATACTCCTCCTCCAATGCCTCGTACATTTGTGGGCCCCGGGGCATTGGGCCCCGTGCCCTGTTTTTTGAATTCCTGAACAAAGGATTTCCATGGATGTCAAATTTTGAATAGCATTTATTGGCCCAATGATTTCCTTTCTTACACCTGGGGCAGCAACCTGGAGTACGGTATGAATTTGGTCTTATTTCTCTTTGGGGATTTTGCCTAGAATAGCCTGATTGATTATGATAATTTTGCCTAGAATATCCCGATTGATTATAATGTCTATGTTGAGCCCTTGTAAAATTTTGAGGGGCAGCATCTCTCACAGCTGCTGCAATCACATTCCCTGTGACAAAGGCATCATTTACATCTTTACATAGTTGTATATATATGGAAAGATCCTTTTTATTTTTCCATGGCCTGATGACTTCCTGGCAATATTTATTAGCATTTTCGTACGCTAATTGAATAACTAATGGCATAACTTGATCAATGTCTCCAAAAACTCTACCTGCAGTTCTCAAAAGTCTATCAGCAAATTCAGCATATGGTTCATTAGGTCCTTGAATTACTTTGGACAAGCTACCTTGTAGATCCCCAGGTCCTTGTACAGTTTTCCATGCCTTTAAGGCAGCTGCATTTATCTGAGCATATACTCCTGGGGTATAATGTTTTTGATCCTGTATGTCTGCGAATTGCCCTTCTCCTGTGAGCATTTCTATATTATGGTCTCCAAACCCTGCATCTGCATTTCTTTTAGCTGTTTCTATACAAAGTTCCTGAAATTGCGATCGCCAAACCAAGTATTGTCCCCCACTTAATGTTGCTTTACATAGACGCTTCCAGTCTGCGGGGGTTAAGCTAAAGGTGTTAAGGGACTCCAGTATACTCAACGTGAAAGGAGCTTGGGGTCCATAAGTCATTACTGCCTCTTTGAGATTTTTTATTGTTTTGAAATCTATTGGCTGGTGGCCCCTCTGTCCATTTTCATATTCAAATACTGGCAGTTCCCAATGTATCTGTGAGTTACCCTCGAGAGCGCATAAGCGCTCAGAAAGACTTTTTATTTCTATTTCTAGGGTATGCAAACGTCTAGTGATACCCTTCATATTTTCTGTAATCGATTTCACCCATGGGGGAGTAGAGGACACAAGTTCCTCCACTTGATGATCCCTTATCTTGGTCTTCCTTAATTTCCTTTTATTCATTTTCTCAAAATCACCTTTAGTTAATTCCTCCTCACTACTACTACTCTCATTGGTCCTAACTGACTCAGTAACATCCTGAGTCCCAGGTTCAATTGAGACCATGTATCCTTGAAATATCTCTAATAAATCTTGAATAGCTTTAGCAGCTCGGATCTTTGTAATTTTGGGGACACTTCTAATACTCTCCTTACTGGTCTTAGTTGACTCAGCGGAATCTACGCTTTTATGATTGCCTTCACTGTTTTCTAAATCCTCCTCACTAACGACAGACTCATCCATATCAAAGAATTCATCAAGAGCCTCGTACACTTGGGTCTTAGTTATTTTCGAACCCATTTTAACCGCTCTGACTAGAGACTCCTGCGAGGTTTCTCAGTTCTTACCTGCCGTGCTGAATTCCCCGTACGGGCCACCAACTGTTAGCCGCCGGAAAGGGATTGCAGCCTGGAACGGCAGCGCCGCGGGAAGGAGTCCGGAGACAGGATGGAGACGAAAAAATTCTTTAATCTTTCTGTCTCTGTCTCTTGTAATTTCTAACACTACATACACACTCTCACAAGAAACCAACCACGTACTCTTACAAGAAACTACAATGTATCTATACAATAGCGATAACCCTGTCCTTTCTCTCTCACAAGAAACCAAGCCACGTACTCTTACAAGAAACTACAATGTATCTATACAATAGCGATAACCCTGTCCTTTCTCTCTCTGGTCTCATCCCATGCGCCCGAGCAGGAATGGTGCTTGCTCGATCTGCCGAGTCACTCCTCAAATCTCTCGAGATCTTGGGCCAAGTCCCGTGAGACTACGGAAGGCGACAATGCCCAAAAATGTCAATCTGCTGAGTCATTGCTCAAATCTCTCGAGATCCTGGGCCAAGTCCCGTGAGACTACGGAAGGCGACAATGCCCAAAAATGTGTATGGCCCATAGTCAACCGCAATCTTAGCTATCTCCCCAAACAGGGCTCCTGCAGATGTGGCCCAGTGGTTGAGTGCCCCTGAGTTCAATCCCTGGTACCAAAAAAAAAAAAAAAAAAAAAAAAAAAAAAAAAATGCAGCCAAGGAGGCAAAAATGACCTCCATGTTTACTTGAAATTCTTTTACATTATGATGTTTTTTTCCATGACAAAAGGTGTTTCTTAAGAAATTATTCTGGGTTCTGTGTATCAGCAAAACCAGGTAGTTCCACCTTATTATTGCATGTATATTAAAAAAATACATAAACAAGAGCTGGGCATGGTGGCATGCACCTGTATTCCCAGTGACTCTGGAGGCTGAGGCAGGAGGATCACAAGTCTGAGGCCAGCTTGGGTAACTTGGTGAAACCCTGTCTCAAATTTTTTAATAACAACAACAACAAAAAAAAAAAAAAAAATTAAAAGGGCTGGGGATGTAGCTCAGTGACAGAATGAGTTAGCACCTAAAAAACACACACACACACACACACACACACACACAGACACACACACTTAATGTACTGGTCAATTATTTTGATAACTTTAACTGAAACTGATATTAAATGAATGCATTTTAAAGACGAGTAGTTTTCAATAGCCAGACAATGATTCCTTCCTGTTGAAATATTTCCTAGACATCATGTAACCCTAGGATGTCCAGTGGGTATATTGTTCTTTCTATAGCTGCAAAGAAACTCCCAATTTTTGATTGTCACTCATGAAGATTGGATTTGTCATGATAAAATATAATAATTCTTCACCAGATGTTTAAATACATGCATGAAGCACTTGCTGAAAATACATTTTTTTTTTTAACAAAGTGCTTGCTTCAAGGATGTAAAAACAAAGCCGGAAAGTTCACGGGAAATATTAGAAACAAGAATTGGTTCTCTGACAGACTTCTAGTGGCATCTCCTGAACGGAGAATCAGTTTTATTGCTGGGCACAGTGGTGCACACCTGTAAACCCAGTGTCTCAGGAGGCTGAGGCAGGAGGATCACAAGTTCAAAGCCAGCCTCAGCAACTTAGCAAGGCACTTAGCAACTCGGCAAGACCCTGTCTCTAAATAAAATATAAAAAATGGCTAGGGATGTGGCTCGTTGGTTGCGTGCCCCTGAGTGTAATTCTTGATACAAAAAGAAAAAAAAAAAGTCAGTTGTATTAACAGTGATTGCCAGTTAGCAAGGGAGGTGAAGAAATCCTAACTTCATTCTTTCCTATCACTGATAATGAAAATATCTTAGAAATGTTATCTCAACATAATATTTGCCTTCTGTAAGACTCACCCACATGATTCCATATGCATTTTTTACTGTTATCATTCTGCTGTGACATAAATAATGAGCAGACATGTTCTTGGAGTCTAAGAATGCGTCCCTGACACCAGCCCGTTTTGACTGACATCTAGCCTGTGTTCGTGTCTGCTTGCTAAAGACCATCAGCCTTCTTTATAAAGCTGTATTGCCTCGGAGCTGAGACATTAATACCTTTTAGGCTTGGAAGATGAAAAATACACTCTGCCCTAAAAGCGTTGCCTGTTAGGGCTGGGGATGTGGCCCAGGGGTTGAGTGCCCCTCACGTGCTGGATGGTTAGTGACTTACGGTTGATCGAGGATTTCAGGACAATGAAACCAACTGAAGCCACCAAAGGCAGGTCATCAAAGCCCCAGGGAGTCCCATCCCCAGAGCACCCGGATAGTCGGTTTGATCGTTTGGCACTGGATACCCTCCGACCACGCAGACGACATGGGAGCAGCTGGATCCCGAAAGACTGGTTGACATAGAACCACAGAGACGGCTGGAGGCCGTGGCGCACGCCTGTAACCTCAGCGGCTCTGGAGGCTGAGGCAGGAGGATCGCGAGTTCAAAGCCGGCCTCAACAACAGCGAGGTCCCAAGTGACTCAGTGACACCCTGTCTCTAAATAAAATACAAAATAGAGCTGGGGAATGTGGCTCAGTGGCTGAACACCCCTGAGTTCAATCCCCAGAACCCCCAAATAAAGAAATACATACAACCACCAAAAGGAATTCGAAGGCAGGTCGTCCTGGCCATCTCAGAGGACAGCCCTGTGGAGTTGCTGGCTCCCTCCTTGCGATCGCTGTGCTGGCTAATGCTGCCAAATGCCAAGCTCTAGAAATGCAGCACCCCCCAAAACATTGAGGGCTGGGTGGCGAACCCGGCCTCTGCAACATCGTGAGCACCAACGCCCTGGGGAGGAGCTGAGCTCAACTCCAGCCAACACTTAGCAACCCCCACGAAACCACGCCACGGGGTTGCCTTTGAGGGTGTGTTTATCACAGAAGGTTCCAGTCCTCGGGTCCCTCTCCATCCTTGTCTCAAAAGTGAGAACAGCTGTAAAGAATGAGGCCCTCGCAGGCCAAGGCTAAGCGGGATTTATCTCCACTTAATGAAAAAATGGTTCACGCCTAGCAAGCCTGTCTAAAGAAGTTCCAAGAGTCTCTCTTGGGTTTCACAGTGATAAAGGGAAACTGTTGAGTTCTTCCCTCCAACGGGGGACTCAAGAAGGTTTCTTGGTGTTAACTGTGTTAAACAGGGAATGCAAAAGGGCTGACACTTGTGTGAATGTGCCATTATGGGAGAAAGAGTGTCATTTCTCATGGTCAACATTTTGCCTTCTTCATTTCCATCTGTGTTGATTTGAAAGAAAAAAGTGGCAGATATTTTAAGACCGCCTAGGTCTAAATACCAGTTACTTTATGAACGAGGTAAGAACAGGAAAAAAGGAGATCTCTCCCCATCATTCAAAGTCAGTTCTCCTATTCCTTAGAAAACTTGTTGGATGGGGGTACATAGGAGGATTAAAGGAATGGCCAAAGGGAAGGGAGGGGAAGGGAGGGAGCAAGGGGGGAGGGAGGGGGAAAAAAAGAAAAAGAAAAGAAAAGGTGGTTGAATGAAATGGATGTCATTATCCTAAATGCATGATTGAAGATCTGAATGGTACGAATATACTTTGTATACAAACGGTTGTATGTAAAAAGATGCTATATATGTGCACTATGAATTGTAATACATATTACTATTATAAATAAATAAATTACAAAAAAAGTAAATTGCTTTATGATAAAAAAAAAAAATAGAAAACTTGGAATGGAACCACCATTGGACCCAGCTATCCCACTCCTCAGTCTATACCCTAAGGATTTAAAATCAGGGTCCTACAGGGACACAGCCACACCAATGTTAGGAGCAGCACAATTCACAATGGCTAAATTGTGGAACCCTTCAAGGTGCCCTTCAACAGATGAATGGATAAAGAAAATGTGGTACATATACACAATGGAATATTACTCAGCATTAAAGAAGAATGAAATGGTGGCATTTGCTGTATGGGGCTGGAGGATATCACGCTAAGTGAAAAACTCCAATCCTCCGAAACCAAAGGCCAAATGTTCCCTCTGATAAGTGGATGCTGATCCACACTAGGGGAGCCCAGGAACAATGGAGGAACTTTGGGCAAAGCGGAGGGAGGGGAAAAGAGAGGCTATGGGGTCAGGAAAGATGGTGGAACGAGGTGGACATCATCACCCCAGGTACACGTGCGACTGCGCACGTGGTGCGACACTACATGGTGTACCACCAGAGAAATGGAACGTTGTGCTGCCATTTGTGTACAAGGAATCAAAATGCATCCTGCTGTCATCTATACCTAATTAGAATTAATTAATTTAAAAAAAACAAACAAAATAAGTTCTCCTAATTTTTCCCCAGCAGTATGTCCCTGAAACTTTTACGGCACCTCAAAAACATCCCCGTGTTCACCTTCCAACAAGCGTGATTGTTTTTGGCTCCGTCTATACTCCTCCTCTGGCTTCTCTGGGAAGGCAAGTTCAAAGCCAGCCTCAGCCAAAGCAAGGTGCTAAGCCACTCAGTGAGAGCCTGTCTCTCAATCAAATACAAAATAGGGCTGGGGATGGGGCTCAGGGGTCGAGTGCCCCTGAGTTCAATCCCTGGTACCCTTCCCCCCAAAAAAAAATCTCCTTGGATCATCACTAAAGCATCTCTTTCTTCAGCAGGTAACTGTGCAAGACAGAAGTTACATCACACAAGACAGAGGACAGAAAGACGAATGAGGAAACAAAGCTTTTTGTGTGTATATATATATATATATCATTGTAGTTGTTGTTGTTGCAATAGATTGTGTTTAAGTCTCAGGTCCAAGAGACAACAAAACACCCACTGCCCAGGTCCCTGGGACCCCTGCTGGAGGCCGCCATCTTGAAGGTTGGATGTTCCATCTGCATTATGTTAAGTTCAGGCAAAAACCCTCTATCTCCTCATGAATCTTTCCTTCATTGAGCATGTACTTGTTCGTTAATTCATAAGACAAACATGTCCCGAGTGCTCATTCCCTTGGAGAAATAAATATATGGGCGATTGCATAACGAGAACATGGAGTCCTAGTTGACCCTCCTGTGTATTGATGGCACCTGCCTGGCTCCCCTCTTTTGATCGCTGGCTCATGGGGTGGTCTCTGGTGAAGACTGAAGGTTAGCAGGTGATCAGCTGGGCGCACGAGAAACTCCTTGTCTGTTTATTTCTAGCTGAACCCTTAAGGGAGTGACAAAGGCACACTGATTTGTAGCGGTCGTCCCGATGTTGACTCCGCGATTGGCGCTGTGACAGATGATAGGAGTTGATGTCCTCGGGGTTCCAGGTGTCCAGGGGACTCCATGGGAGCTGGGCTCTCGTGGAATCCTCACCTTTCTGTGCAGTGTGCCATGCGTATAATTATATGGGCATGTGGAGGAGTCCATCTGGGTCTGACTTATCTAGTCCCACTGTGTGCATACATCGCTTCAGTTTTCCTGGGAAAGAACAGTGGATTGGAAATGTGTGGCCACACCTCAAGTCCAGGGAGCAACAGGCCAGCTCCGCTGGTTCTTCTATTCAATCTTAGCAGAAGCTTTCCATGACTCATAGCATAAGGTCCACACAAATGTTCCATAGCATAATGTCATGACCCATAGCATAATGTCCCCGACCAATGTGATGGGACAGCAACGGCCTGCCAATCCCACAGCTGTCAAGAGCATTGTCTGCAACCTGAGGGTTACATACACAATGGTGAGCCGTGCACCCCCCTGAATGAATATTATGCCCCGAGAGAACCTCAAATCGCATTATTAAGCCATCAGCATAAACAAGACAATTATAAGTCAACTATCCTGGACATAAAGCTCGCCAATATTTTAACAAGAACAGAAATAGATATGCAACATATATGTAAACAGAAACATTTTAAATAATATTATTTTTGCATTATAATTCTACTATCACTTCTTCTTTTTTTTTTTTTTTTTTTCTTTTTTTACTTTTATGTGGGTTTTACCTTGTAGGTAATTTGGGAGTTCAATAATGCATGCACATAATTTTTTGAGGTTACACATTTTAGCAAACTGAGGATGAACATTTAAAACACAAAATGCAAGCCGGGCGCGGTGGCGCACGCCTGTCATCCCAGCACTTGGGAGGCGGAGGCAGGAGGATCGCGAGTTCAAAGCCAGCCTCAGCCATGGCGAGGCACTTAACAACTCAGTGAGACCCTGTCTCTAATAAAATACAAAAAAGGGCTGGGGATGTGGCCCAGTGGTCCAGTGCCCCTGAGTTCAAACCCCGGTACCAAAAAAAAAAAAAAACCACAAAATGCATATGAAATGAAACCTCCTAATGATGTCATGAGTATTTCAAGCGATAGGAATGTTAAGTTACATTGTCTAACAACACTTATAGAAATGGCCACAAACAAAGATGATAACATTGTAATCTCCCTGGGTCCGCCAGACCCCTAACCCCTCTTTACAAAGCGTGCAGAATTTTAAACTAGCCTGTAGACGAACTTCTCATGAGCTACTAGTTAAAAATGCACAACAGACCACCCATATTAATGAATCAACAAGTCAATCTCGACATGTCAAAGCGCTATTTTTACTTTGCAAATGAAAACGAGAATCACCATCCACGATCAATAGACATGTGATTTTGTTGGTGAGATATGTTTGGATCATTTCATTGGTCAACGAACTTGGATACCTCATTTCATCTGAACGCAATATCAGTCTCACGGTTTAGTCTTTATGTGATCATGAGCAGCAACACAGAAAACTCTGATGGTTGTTTTTACTGTTTGATTTTTTTTTTTTTTTTTAAATAAAAAGGCTTTGGTGTCACTCTTTTAAACTATTCCTTGATCTGTCCTTTCTTTGTTTTTGCACGCTTGTGCTTTGTTTGGGGCACACTGGAATGCGCTCCCATTTGCAATGATGATGATACGCCATTGCAATGTTTGGGTTGGCTGAGAGGCTGGGCCTGTCTTTGGCACAGCATGACGAGAGGGTTTTCGACAGGAGAAACAGAAAGGTAAGTTCAGGGATGACGGGGAGAGCCTGTTGCACGTGAAGAATGTCTGCAAGTCCCAAAAGAAAGAAAATTCTCGGATGTCAGCATGCATTTTTATTACTGGCTGGCTGGAGGAACGCCTGCATGGTCCCCTCTCCTGTCTGTAAAAGGAGAAAGACCTACACGTAAAGCATTCCAAGAATTCAACTATGATGCATTTAAAGAAACCACTGCCGGACACACCAAAACCCCACCGTAAACATTAATGATTATTTTTGGTTAAAGTGACACTCATTAATAGGACCATCCTACCTCATATCTCAAAGAACATCTTCTTCATGTACAGGAACTGTTAATTAGAAAATTTTTGTAGGAACAAAGGCATTTCCCAGAGCAGCTTTGGCGAATTCGAGGTAAATACAAGGCACTTTGACACTGGAGGTACTTTCTCTACAGGAAGAGTCAGGATAAGTAAAAAAACCCAACTAGCCTCTATGTAGAATGCAACTGATGTATAAGTGGAGATTTATTTTATACAAAAGATGACACTGGCATCAATGAGAGGAAGATCTTCATTTCAATTTCTTGAGAATGGAGTGAGGCACTTTATTTTTTTTATTTATTTATTTATTTTTTTGTGGTACCAGGGATTGAACTCAGGGGCACTCGACCACTGGGCCACATCCCCAGCCCTTTTTTGTATTTTATTTAGAGACAGGGTCTCACTGAGTTGCTAAGTGCCTCGCCATTGCTGAGGCTGGCTTTGAACTCGCGATCCTCCTGCCTCAGCCTCCCAAAGTGCTGGGATTACAGGCGTGCGCCACCGCGCCCGGCGAGTGAGGCACTTTTTAAAAGAAGCACTACACCTCTTCACACCCCTGATCAGATATGAATGAGGAAGACGATGATATTTTTAAATGACACAAGATTTTGCACGTGAAGGATCTATTTGCATATTTCTGAAGTGGCATTGCTATTCCTAAACAAGACAACAGCTTCCAGAGATGGTAGGGGACAGCACTGACCACTCAACTCTGTGAAGGTGGACAGACCCCTCTACCTCTGACTCTGACAGGGCTGTCAATCAAGCAAAGAAAGAAACAAATTAGAGCTGGGCGCAGTGGTGCACACCTATAATCCCAGTGGCTAGGAAGGCTGAGATAGGAGGATCACAAGTTCAAAGCCAGCCTCAGCAAAAGTGAGGCACTAAGCAACTCAGTGAGACCTTGTCTGTAAATAAAATACAAAATAGGGCTGAGGATGTGGCTCAGTGGTTAATCCCTGGTACTGTCTCAATCCCCACCCCCCCCCAAAAAAAAAAAAAAACTGGGTTCAACTCAGACACAAAAATCAGGGCTCAGAATCATAACACTTCTTTTATTTCTATGCAAAAAATAATGATTTTAAAAGAAAATGAAAGTTGGCAGAAGGCATAGCTAAACAATTAACGGATGGAGTCTGGCCAATGAACTTCCCCCAACTTGCGGAATCTTTCCAGCACGATGAAAAATAAAGATGGAAACGGTACAAAGACACGATGTCTTAACAGATGGCCAAAGTCCTTAAAACTCCCACTACACGGTGTTGACAGGGAGGTGGGAGAAATGAGCAGTCACAGAAAATTGTTGTCTAACTGAGCTAACGACTGGAAATAAATCCCACACGGTCTGCGAGCTGGTTCAGATATCGATGCTAAAAATTCCTGCATAAGTAGCTGCAGATAAGGTGCCTGAGAAAACAGGCATGTATGTGCGGGGGGGGGGGGGGGGTGGTATGTAAGGACACACTTGAGAGGAATGTTGCATATGACCGCACAGACATTCACCCAAGCTCACACACACGAACATACACAGAGACCAATGGCAGTAAAATATGGACGTGTGATCTTATGGTCTTCCAATCTGTGAAATGTTAATGAAGAAGAACAAGGTGGATGTAACAGGATTTGGATGGGAAGATCCACAAGGCACACTATATAGGTAGCAGGCACATTAATGGCCCTCCAAATATATCTGCACCCTATTTTTTTTTTTTTTTTCTTTTCTTTTTTTTTTTTTTTTTTTTTTTTGGTACTGCGGATTGAACTCAGCCACATCCCCAGCCATTCGTGTTTTTTTATGTAGAGACAGTACTACACTGAGTTGGTTAGGGTCTCGCTAAGTTGCTGAGGCTGGCCTTGAACTTGCGATCCTGTTGCCTCAGCCTCCCAAGCCGCTGGGATGACAGGCGTGCACCACTGCACCCAGATGGCATCCTAATTTCTAGAATTGACGTGCATGTTGGCTTTCGTGGCCTGGACGAATTAGGGTTTCTAGCTGGCTGGCTCTAGAGTAAGAAAAGGTGCTGGATCCTTTGGGGGCCCCAATGTCAACACAAAGGTCTTCTGAGATGGAAGAAGAAGGCAAAGAGATCAGGATGGCCAAGCTTTATCCTTTTAAGGACCTGCCCAACCGCCAAGGTCCTCTTTGAAGATGTGGGGACTGGGGCTGGCAGGCATCAGAGGAGGTAAGAAAATACAGTCTCCCCTCGGACCCTGCAAAAGCAAGACAGCCCTGCTAACACCTTCATTTCCACCTGCATCTGACTGTGACCAGAAAGGTGAGCTCACAGAACTGCCCCCAATTTTGTGGTCATTTGTGACAGCAGTGTCAGGAAGCCAGCGCTACCACTAATGATGCCATTGAGACCCTTTTCTCTGTGGGAGGTGTGGACCCCTCAGGGGGTGTGTGTGGGATGGGAGCTGAACAGGAGCCCTTCCGAAAAAATGGGGGTGTACGATTTTCTATCAGACATGGGAGGCGTGTTAGCCTTCCATCGCTATAATAAAATACCCGAGGTAATTCACTTAGAAAGAGAAAAGGTTGATGTGGGCTCACAGTTTGGGAGGCTCCCGTCCATGGTGCGTTGACCCCCTTGCCTTGCAGGGCCACAACTTCTCATCTCATGGCCAGGAAGGGAAAGAGAAGAAAAAGGAACCAGGGTTCACAAACTGTCCTGGAGACCACACCCCAGGGACCAGAGGCCCTCCCCCCGGCCCCTGCGCTTAAGGGTTCTGACACTTTTCAGTAGCGTCACCCTGGGGACCAAGCCCTCAACTCCTGAGCCTTTGGGGACAGCCAAGAGTCACACTCCAGCAGTGGGCGAGAGAATTTGTTGGCCAGCTCTGAGACAGAAAGTTGTGGAAGATTAAAATGTGCTTTTTAGCTTCCCTGACCTTTCTCGAGGGAGAGAAATTCCAGTTTCTATGGTCTTCATTGGTCAGGAAAAGGACAAGAGAAAAAAGATGTCAGGGGCCGGTCAGAGAGACTTTGCTTTCTGAGACCTAGAATGACCCAGCATTATTATGCTGCATTATTCTGCTCAGTTAGGAAATAACAAGAGCCTGGAAAAAAAATATATGTATATATATGTGTGTGTGTGTGTGTACATAAATATATGCACATGTATATATGTATAAATATATGAATATGCATATGTAAACATATACTTATTTATGTTAAACACATATAAACTGTGTATGCACATAAATACATACATATGCATATGCATAGATATACACAGATGGATATATCTAAACACACACATACATATATACACACACACACATATCATAATATCACAGCATGAAAGGATCTTCATGTTCAAATGGTGCAGCCAATCTGGAAAGCAGGATGGAGATTCCTTGGAAAACTAGGAATGGAACCACCTTATGACCCAGCTATCCCACTCCTGGGTCTATTCCCAAAGGACTTAAAAACAGCATACTACAGGGACACAGCCACATCAATGTTTATAGCAGCACAATTCACAATAGCTAAACTGTGGAACCAACACTGATGCCCATCAGTGGATGAGTGGATAAAGAATATGTGGTATGTATACATAATGGAGTATTACTCAGCAGTTAAAGAGAATAAAATCATGGCATTTGCAGGTAAATGGATGAAGTTGGAGAAGGTAATGCTAAGTGAAGTTAGCCAATCCCAAAAAGCCAAATGCCGAATGTTTTCTCTGATATAAGGAGGCTGATTCACAGTGGGGTTGGGACTGGGAGCATAGGAGGATTAGAGGAACACTAGAATGGCCAGTGGGGAGGGGAGAAAAAGGGAGGGGGCAAGGGAGTGAAAAAAAGATGGTAGAATGAGATGGATATCATTACCCTAAGTGCATGTATGAAGTCACGAATGGTGTGAATATACTTTGTATACAACCAGAGATATGTAAAAATGTGCTTTATATGTGTATTATGAATTGTGATGCATTCTGCTCTCATTTATAACCACTTTGAAGAACAAAAAGTTGGGGGGGGGGGGGCGTTTGCTGGGGATGTGGCTCCGTGGTTAAGCAACCCTGGTTTTAATCCTGGTACAAAAAAAATTATATGAACATATACTTAAAAAAAAAAAATCTTGTAAGATCTCTCCTGGTTCTGTCTAGCTTTCTCTGCCTGCATTCACAGTCTACCTGTGACCCCACAATTTTAGTTTTCTAAGACCAATTTCTCTGCCATCCACAGCTCTTTCTGGAATTGAGTTATTACCCAACTGTAGACAATTCTATCCGTGCCTAAAACGAAGGGAAAGCAAAGTTTCCCATGAGCCACATTTCTTTGGCCAAGATAGCCCCAGAGACTCTACGCTGGCTCCTGTCAAATCCAGAACACTTTTGCACACCTGGATTCCCCAGAATTACCCTCACATCTCTCAAGCTTTCTGAGCTTATTGAATCAAGGACATTGGCTGTCTTTGAATAAAGTTTATAGCATGCCCAGCACCAACCACGTGTTTCGGTGCAATTTTAAAAAAAATAAATAAATAACAGAGCCGGAAAAGAAAAAATAGGTGAGTATTTTTCTACAATGCCAATCTTTATGTAGAAAAATGTGGAAGAATGAGAAATTATGGAGAGCACCAATGGTTAAGTGAATGGACAGTCCGTGCCAGTTATAAGTGTCCAGTCTGGAGACTAATTCTGACAGGTGGACTTTGACGTTTTCTAAAGAAGTTGGGGAATAACTAAGTACTGGATTGGATTCTAAGCGCCATTCTAAGACCGTTTCTGCCAGGTCATTTGTATGCAGGTCATCCCATGCGTTCCCGGTGGACTGGACCATCAGAGCGAATTCCTCCTCCTCGTCACCCTGATCCACCCACCTCTTTTCCCCCACCAAGGAGCGTGGTGCGGAGTCCCCGGGTTGGCAAACCCTCCAAGGACTCCGATCAACTCTATTATGCCAGAATTGAAGAGAAGCCGCCCTCCAAGCCCCGAAGCTCAGCCTCTGTTTCCTGCAGCTACACACTCCATGGCAAAAAAAAATCCTGGACAGACATCAAGTGAAGTCCCAGGAGCCAAGTCCTGCATGTCCGGTGGGGGGTGAGGGAAGACACAGCCCCTGCATAACAAATAACAGCAGCATGCATTACAATTCATAATACACATATAGAGCACCTTGTTACACATCACTGTTTGTATACAAAGTATATTCATACTATTCATGTCTTCAAACATGCATTTAGGGTAATGCTATCCATCCCATTCTACCATCTTTTTTTTTTTTTTTTTTTTCCTTCATACCCCCTTACCCCTCCCTACCTCTCCCTCCCTACTGGCCTTTCTAGTGTTCCTCTAATCCTCCTATGCGTCCCATCCCAACCCCACTGTGAATCAGCCTCCTAATATCAGAGAAAACATTTGGCATTTGGAGTTTGGAGATTGGCTAACTTCACTTAGCCATGAAATTCTCCAACTCCATCCATTTACCTGCGAATGCCATGATTTTATGCTCTTTTATTGCTGAGTAATATTCCATTGTGTAGATAGACCCCATTTCTTAAGGGAGTAAAATGCATGCAAAAGACCCTGTAAAGACTTCGCAGAGATGGCCAGGAGCTCTCCTCCTCCTCCGCAGAAACACACAGTTTCAAGTTCTCGGTTAGCGCTGGGTGCTGTAAAAATGGGTGTTGACAGAAGCTGGTGCCTCATTGCCCAGCCGGCTGCCCTTGGCTTCCTTTCAATGCCAAGTCCGCTGGCAAGATTTATCTGTTCCCTGAGTGACGCCCCAAGTTTCCCCTGGGCTTTTTACAAGAAATGGGGCAGTCATCGGCTGGATGGGTGCGCATGTTTTGGCGCTGGGTCTCCAAAGCTCGCGCTGGCGGGGATGATTAGAACACAGCCCCTGGGAGAGGACAGGGAGGGAGCTGCGGGTGTTCTCTTGCGCACACAGCGACCCCGGCACTATGAAGAGGGTCGCTCCTGCCGGCAGGTGGGCAGAATTGGGCTGTGGTTACAGTTCGGGAGCCACTGGGAGACGCCCAGGGCAAGACACTGGGAGGAGAATGCTGGGTGGTGGACACCAGCTCAATGGCCTCTCTCTCCAAGTGTGGCATCGCAGCCACAGCCGGCCATTTGAGGGGCAAGGGGTTGCGGGTGACCAGGACAGTGAAGAACGTTTTGCACCCATGTCCTGAAAATGCTGGGCGTCTTTGGCCAGCTGTTACCTTTCGCCTCACTCGTCTGGGAGTTCAGTACCAGAAATGACTGCGGAAAATCCTAAATCATTGTGTGCAGTTCATCTGGGGGGAAAAAGACCATTCAGTTATTCTCACGTGGACCAAAAAATCCAGTGTCTTTGATCTGCTCCATCAACTAACCTTCTCACTTAAGGAAAATAGTGCTTTGTTTGATATTTCTCGTAAACATTTGACACAGTTCAGTAAACAGCCACTAGCTTCCATACAGTACATTAACAGAGAATCTTGAGTAACATTTGCCCACGAAATATACGTCTAGCTGGGTACAGTGGGGCACACCTGTAATCCCAGCAGCTCAGGAGGCTGAGGCAGGAGGATTGTGAGTTCAAAGCCAGCCTCCGCAACTTAGTGAGGCCCTAAGCAACTCAGCAAGACCCTGTCTCTCAATAAAATATTAAAAAGGGATGGGGATGTGGCTCAGTGGTTAAGTGCCCCTGGGCTCAATTCCCTGGTACCAAAAATGTGTGTGTGTGTGTGTGTGTGTGTGTGTGTGTATTATATATACATATGTATATATAATATTAATAATAAATATATATAAATATTATATAAAATATAAATATATATGAAATATATAGAATATTTATATATATAAAATGTATACATATACAAAATATATATATATGTATATACAAAATGTGTGTGTATGTACACACACACACACACACACACACACACATATATATATACCTCCAAAGTGTATCCTTAATTTGTAGTTTGATCTGACATTGCAGATACTCAGGACTCAGAAATATTGGGTTAGATCAAATCTACCAACCTCATCATTTTAATTTTATCCCAATATCATATCAAACCTGCCAAAAGGATTTCTATTTAGTTTTTTTTTTTTTTTTCCCCTTAAAATCTCCATCCTAGACTTCCGAATTTACCATGCAGTTGGCAATTTGACCTGCAGTGGTCAAACCCTTGCAGAGCCCACGGGGCTGAATCACTGTGAACAAAACTATATAAATGTAGCGATTGTTGGGTAGTCCTTGGTAGGTCCTTAAAAGGGTGCATCTTAAAGTCCCCCAGATTTACTCAGACCCTGAGAAAGGAGAGCTATCTCTCTGTGCACAACAATAAAAGCAATGACAATTTTCTCCTGTTAGCGAGGTAAGGGAGGGAGGAGAAACCATAGCAAAAGTGTGTGTAAAAGATGGTGCAGGTGGGCTGGGGTTGTGGCTCAGTGGTAGAGTGCTCGCCTAGCACGTGTGAGGCACTGGGTTCGATCCTCAGCACCACATAAAAATAAATAAGTAAAATAAAGTTATGGGTCCACCTGCAACTGAAAAGCATAACAATGAAAAAAGGTGGTAAAGGTTGTGTATTGTCAGTGTCCAGGCCCGCGGTCAAGGTGCAGGCAAGCGAGGCTGTGGCCAAACTGCAAGTCTTTAATGCTGCATCGAGAGTTTCGAAAACCTCATGTGGCAGCTGCGTGGTTGAACCAATCCAACCATCACATCAAAGCCACCACCATCGAGATTCTGAGGGACTCAGTCAGGGGTTGATTCAAAAACGAGCAAATAAAGAACAACCCAGGACAAACAATAAGCTGCTTCCAACATATCAAGTCACCTTGACATTCAACTTCCTCTCCTTCTACACATAGATAATATTTTTAGTATCATATAGGTGCACTGTAGTAGACTTAGATACATAGTATTCTATGCATAATGTATAATACAAAGTATTATTATAATACAAAGTATTATAATACAAAGTATTATTCATGTATAATACAAAGTATTTCATATTTCTAATATTCAAAATATAGTTTTCCATGCATATGTGTGCGTAGTATCTTGTGCCTATTTACACAGCATTCCATATGTATATACAGAGTATTTTCTATTTGCATACATACTTACGCAAATGTATCTGTGTGCTTATTTATAACAGGCTCTGTACAAGTTCATCTTTGTAAGTTGAGTTTAAGGGAGGGCAGGCTGGCAGGCAGGAGGAGGGCTTTGGCAGCTTACTGAAGAGCAGTGGCACTAGAGGCTGCAGACTCGTTTTCAGATCCTGCCAATCACCAGCTACCTGATCTTGGGCAGTTGATTTCAACAAGCCTTGCCCCGCCGGGTTAAATCAAATCTACCAACTTTGAAGACACTGCCAGTCCCCCAGGGCGTTTGAGGAAACGAGCAAAGGAAGACAGAATAACACACTTTCTACCTTAGAATGAGCCAGTCCTCGGTAAATGAGAATCTGGAGGCTAATCCTACCAGTAGCTTCTCCAGTAAATTCTAACAAACCTCAAGGATGGTCTTTCGCTGCACCCGGCAGCTCAGCTGAGGTGCACCACTCAGGAAAGTCACGGGGGATGTTTTGCATTATTTGGAATGAAACCCATTGCATTTGATTGGCTGCTGTTTGAGATGAGGAAGGAGATATGGGGATGAAAAGGTCAAGTCAGGGTCCGCTTCGGATTGCATGATAGCCTGGTGCTCTGTGCAATAACTGATCAATTCTAATTGGCTGTCTTTGACTGCCCTTAAATCACGACCAGCTGCCCCTGAAAGGCCATTTTAAAAGGCCAGGAAAGGAGCAATGATTTCTAGAAGGTCCCAAATTATATTTGACTGACCCCGTACTTTATCCATACTCCCCATGATAAAATTCTCAATTGCACCCAGAGCGAGTTTGCACGGTGCCTATTCTAGCTGTCCCTGTACCTATGTGTACATATTAGCTTATATGCTCAGATCTGTATAATTCAATCCAGAAAAAAAAGTGGGGGGAAAGCTACCCCAGTGCAATGAAAATGTGAAGCTTCAATATGACTTTTTTTTTTGCTTCTTCAGCTCAGAAAGTAGAGACATTTCTAACATTTGTCATTCTGTCCCTCCTCGAGATCTGAGGAGTGGTTTGCAACTCTGGGCACATGTTAGAATCATCAGGGGACGTTTTAAAACGGCATTGATGTGCACAGTTTGCTCCTGACCTGAAGGTGCTGGAGCACACTGGTCTCCTTAAAAACTCCCTTGGGGATTCTCAAAGGCAGCCTGTTTTGACAGCCTCTGACCCAGGGGGAGGGTCACGCTAATCGTCAGAGCCGATTGTTCCAAACTCAACCCTTAAACTTTCCATTAATCTGAAACTGGATTCTGTTTCCTACTCTAGGCAATGTTTTGTTTTCTAAAAACAATAACAAGTTTCACTGTGCTTTTTATTTCTTCAGATCCACTCTAGACCATAAATATGGAACACAATTCCTGTCGGTGAAATGATTTTTTTTTCAAATCTACAGATTTTGCTCGCTCGTAAATTTAGCTTCGTTGGATGCATAGATTTTTTTTTTTCTAGACAGACTTGCTAAGCGCTCAGCCATCTTTTGAAAGCAATCCATTGATTGAAATTCAAGATAGAATCAGATTCACATTGACTTGATCGTTTCTACAGCATTAAGTTAAAATTCATATAAAGTAAATTACATTCTGCTTTGGAGGAATATGAAAAAGGCAACATTTCCTTAAGCTAATTTATTTAAGTAATTGCATGTGTTTTAGAAGTTCATCTGCTTAAAACACATTGGCTTGTACACATGAGATAAAAGTTGCAAAGAATTAAATAAACACAAAGCCCCACACGAACACCCTAGCCTGTGTGTGTGTATGATATATGGTGTGTATCAGCATCAATTTCCTGGTTTTGATATTGTGCTACAATTTTGGAAGATATCACATTATAGGAAACTAGACGAAGGGTTTGGAGGAATAATCTCATGATTTAGCGGGGCACAGTGGCACATGCCGGTACTCTCAGCCAACCCGGAGGCTGAGGAAGGAGGATCACAAGTTTGAGGCCAGCCCCAGCTTAGTGAGGACCTAAGCCACTTAGTGAGTTTGTCTCAAAATTAAAAATAAATAAATAAATAAAAGGACTGGGGATGTGGCTCAGTAATAAAGCACCTGTGGGTTCAATTCCCCAGTACAAAAAAAAAAAAAAGAAAAAGAAAAAGAAGTCCAAGGTAGAAAAAGAATGGGTACACACCCTGTGTCCCAATTCCTATTTTTCAAATTTCTGTTCTGTCATCCCTAAATCTACTTTTCCTTTAGCAACAAGGTCCATCAATCACAAATTGGCAAATATCCTATGACTTATAACAAAGCCATATTCTGCAGATTCTTGTGTGTCTGTCTCTCCCAAAGCAGCAATGCCAAACAATATTCATGGGGATTTGGGTCCCTGCATCTGTTGACCCCATAGCATAGCTCCAGAAGCAAAAGAACATGGCAGAGGCTGAGGTTTTCTTCCCCCTCTTCCAGTTGAATCTCTGGGTCAGGAGCCCCAGTGTCCCAGGCAGCTGGGATTGGTGTGGAGTGACTCTGGTGGCAATAGCTACCCTTTCTACGAGTTGCTCCACAGAATGTATATTGATCCTGAATGTGACCTCCGCCGTGTTGGCACTTGGGAAGGAGGTGGTATCACTAATGTCTCCTGTGAACAGAGGTAAGCGCCACGTAAGTTTCAATGAACCTTAACGACAAGCAGTGGTATTCATTTCATACATTGGCAGTGGTTTACCACCATGGCTTCTATCTGGTTCCAACACATTTCCATCAACCAGAGAAGGAAGTCCCCTTCCCTGCCCTCTCCCCACAACCTGATGACTCCCTAGATGCAATCGAAGCTTCTGTTATGCAGGGTCGCAAAGCAAACTTTTAAGTTAGTTTTAGCAGGGAAATAAAACCCACAAGTCTTCAGGAAAGACTGTCAAACAACAAAGACAGGATAGACGGCTCCAGAAAGAGCCAGTAAACCCAGAGTGGCCTCCGATGCAGTTTGCCCTTCTGTCTTTGCTTCACCTCTGAATATATCTGGTCAGTTTTATTTCCAACGCCCCCTCACCACGTGACCACAGCCTGTGAACCTGGTGTCCAGTTGTCTATGTGGATTAAGGTCACAGGCTTCTACTAGATCTCCTGCTTGGACTTATCCTTCTCTGTCCCCTTCTATGATGACACCCAGACCTGACGTTCAGATGTTATGCTTGTCACGTGACTCCTTAACTTTACTTCTAATGCATTTCTTTCTTTTTTTTTTAAATTATTTTTTATTCTAAGATGATATAAATGACAGCAGAATGCATTACATTTCATATTACACATGTAGAGCACTTTTTTACAAATCTCTGGTTGTATGCAAAGTATATTCACACCATTCATGACTTCATACATGCATTTAGGGTAATGATATCCATCTCATTCTACCATCTTTTTTTTTTTTTTCTTCACCCTTTTGCCCTCCTCCCTTCTCCTCCCTCCCCATTGGCCATTCTAGTATTCCTCTAATCCTCCTATGCTCCCCATCCCAACCTGACTGTGAATTGGCCTCCTTATATCAGAGAAAATATTTGGCATTTGGCTTTTTGGGATTGGCTAGCTTCACTTAGCATTATATTCTCCAACTCCATCCATTTTCCTGCAAATGCCATGATTTTATTCTGTCTTATTGCTGAGTAATACTCCACTGTGTGTATATACCACATTTTCTTTATCCATTCATCTACTGAAGGGCATCTAGGTTGGTTCCACAGTTTAGCTGTTGTGAATTGTGCTGCTATAAACACTGATGTGGCTGTGTCCCTGTAGTATGCTGTTTTCTTGAACAGCTTTCTTCTAATCAGCAGATATTGCGTGTTGTTATGGTTTGGATGTGAGGTGTCCCCCAAAAGCTCATGTGTAAGACAATGCTAGTGTCGTAGGAGAAATGATTGGGTTGTGAGAGCCTTAACCAATCAGTGAGTTGGGATTAACTGAGTGGTAGCTGAATGAAGGCTGGTGGCATGTGGCTGGAGGAGGTGGGCATTGGGGCATGGCTTTGGGGTATCTATTTTGTATCTGGCAAGTGGAATCTGTCTTCCTGATTAGCATGTGAGCTGCTTCCCTCCACCACACTCTTCCACCATGATGTCCTGCCTCCCCTTGAGCCCAGAGGAATGAAGCCTGCTGTCTATGGACAGAGACCTCTGAAACTGTGAGCTCCCAATAAGCTTTTCCTCCTCTACAGTGGTTCTGGTTGGGTCTTTTAGTCACAGCAGTGAAAAAGCTGACTAAACCCCACATTAAAGTGGGGATATGCGAACTTCATAAAGCTGTACTTAGGTGTAGGAGATGTTAGGCCTTCAATATTTTATTGAGTAGTAAAAAGAGACATTTGAATATATGCTAGGAGTACCACATAGATCCTCCATTTTCTGAATATATCCAGGCAGGGAAAAGCAACTTAAAACTGCAGAATACAGTTTTACTACAGATAAAAAAAAATGCCACCAGAGCTATTAGGAGTTGCAACTTTAAATACGATGAAAGGACCCTGAAGTGTTGGTTGTCAAACTCCAAAATACTCTCATTAAGCTGAAATTCTGTCCTGTTCACACTGAGCAGATCTCAAATTCCATTCATTCTTTCAAGGAGACTTAGATATTTTGAAACTCCCATAGAATGTCAATTTTTCTTCTTAAATTAAAAGAACAAGAGAAAGAGATGAAAGGAAGGAAGAAAGAAAAGAAAAAAAAGGAAGGAAGGAAGGAAGGAAGGAAGAAAGAAAGAAAGAAAGAAAGAAAGAAAGAAAGGTTCCTTTAAGCAATGAATGGGTCAACTCACCAGACAGGTTTAAAGATGCTTTATTACTGAATCAGTATGTACAAACTCTAACAGGAAAATTATGAGTCACGGAATATCAGGCTATGTACAATACTTTGTTTTTTTTACAAAACATTTTTTACAAGATTACTTCTCTCTAAATACCATGACAGACATACACAGACATCCAACTGTTTTTTATTACATACATAAATAAATATTGCCTTTCCGTGACCAAGAGAAGCAACATGATTTCTACAGACCTTTTGGATGGGGGGGGAGGGGTAACAGCTCTGTTATCTGCATACTATGATATAATTAAAGAGGAGAAAAAAACAATAACTTCATATAGAACTCAGTTAATCACTCTGTAAATTGCATAAGTTGCTAAAAATATTCAGCAGAGGTACGAGAGTCAGGGGGGACCATGCCTTACAGGGAGCTGATTGTGGTCATGCTACACCATAGGTGAGAGCGCACGTCTTCATGGATTCCTTTATATTTCAAGGTGAAGTTCAAGGTACATGCAGATACTTAGCTCTGGAGCTCTGGGTATGGTATGAACCTTCATTCAATAAGATTTAGAGTTATTTGCAATATGGGGATGTGCAAATTTGAAAAGCCATGGAACAGTGTCATAAAGGATATAAAATAAGTATCGTAAATAGCATTTACTGCTACATTGGGCAAAATTAATATGTGGATTTGCACGATACAGATACAAGCTGAAATTCAGCCTTGAAACTGCACTTTGCAGTGGATATAGAATCACAATTAGAGTCTGTATTCATTTCTTGGCTAACCCTTAGCTCCTGGGGCTTCCTCCTGCAACTGATTAGGTTTTATAAAGGGCAAATTCTCATCTTTTCAATAAAGATCACTTTCTCTAGCACCAGTTCTCAATGGGGGTCTTCTTGTGGCCCAGGGGACAGTTAAACACCCTACAATACACAGACCCCTACAAGAAAGCTCTCTGCAGGCCTGCATTTGAGAAATCCCAGCTGATTAAGTCAGTTTATGTGGGTGTTGGGGAGCAGGGTGTTTCTAGGGTTTGGGTGTGTTTTTAGTCTTAAAGTATTGCTTAATAAACATTTCACAAATGCCTGTCATAAACTTTATTGTCTTTGATATGTCATAGACAATAATGACTGACTGCATGGACATATGCTGGTTTGTAAAAATCATTTCCATGGAATTCCACTTAGAAAAAGATGGCAGCACAGAAAAAATTCATCACTAAGGAGTGAATCTTATAAGTGAAAATAATGTAGACGACTGCTGCATATATAGAGTTAACCATCTGTAACTGGTGAGAATATTTTTGATGAGCTCAATTTTTTAAATAATCATTGGATCTATTTTTTGCATCTAATTTCAATAAAGCACATTAGAGAATGAGGAACTAAAATGGTATTTTATTTTGAATAAGAAAAAAACAAATTGATGTTTGTCACTTTTATTAGGGCACTCACATTTCTAAAATTCAAAAAGTATTATAATTATTTTTGCTCATTTGATTATTACTGGGGATCACTAAAATTCAAAAAAGAAACATATTTCTTTTACTACTTCACTAATAGTGTTTTCCTTCCAGTAACACTATTAAAATTTAAATTGTTGAATACCATAACAAAATTAGATGCTCATAAAAGCTGTTTTGGATTTCTTAAGGACGATGTAAGTTTCAGATTCATCGTCTGAACCGAAAATATATTTGCTCAATGTCTTTTACCCAGACAGAAGAAACACGATTAAATTTTACAATATTAAATTTACATAATAATTTAATAATATTTTTGTATCTATGTATACACTCCTGCCTTTTTAACTATACAAAAGTACAAAACTCTGCGGGCACAAATATTTCGACTTGTTCGTGACAGATTAAGGTACAAGATACGCCTGTAGCCAATAGTTAATATATATTGTTTCAACTTTTTGAAATTGTAAGAACTTGAAATTCAGATGCTGGTCATGACACAGGAATACATCATAGTTGGGGATATCTATGGTTTTCTTTAAGCTTGGGGTGCACTGAAGCAAAGGCTGTTTGCTGTTCTCTGCTTTCAGATACTCTTAGAATCAGGTGATTTCATAACACAGGGTAGAAAATCCCCCCCAGCCTACAGGAAGATCTGCACAAGGCCATTCAGAACCATCTGGAACTTCCTTTCTGAGGGTCCTGTTTCACCTTGCTTACACACAGAGGGCAAGCATTCCTGCCTTCTCCACTTTTTAAATCCTTGAACACCCAGGACACAGCAAAAGGACCAGGGGTGAGTCTTTCCTCAAAGCTAAGGACAACCTCCCTGGCTTCCTAACTGTTGTATTTGGGGAGATGATGAAATGGGCGAGCCCTTTTAGATGTTGAAAAAAATATGGCTCTTTTCTTATAGAATCCACATGGGTGGGAAAAATACATCATCTGTTATACATTTATGATCTTTAGAGAACAAATTTTCCCACACCACTGCTGAGCTGTTCAATATCTTATGCATACTCCACTTATTTTAATGCATGTGTGAGTACCTGGGTAATTCTGTATAGGGGTACATCTTTTTCTTTTAATATTGTTTTAGATGTCGGTGGACCTTTATTTTACATAGAGAAGCACACACACACTGGTGCTGTATACACACACATCTATGCATACACTCACGTATGTGAGGGTTCCCTCAACTAAATATTTCTGTGCTTCACGTTCTCCCCCCAAACAATGTTCCATCATATACTGATGACGTATCTTGACTTGAGTTCATTGTACTCGGGGGTGGTCTGGAATATAGGAAATTTTGCAAACAGCAAGATTTAACAGACTTGAAAAAGTAAAGGTTAATGACAACGAAATAATCATCCTTTTGTTCTAACCAACCAAAGCCATTTTGCTCTTACTTTGCTGAGAATATTCTCACATGCAAATAGCTTCCTTAGATTCGGAAAAGACAAACCTCTGTAAAGGTCTTTTAAAAATGCTTAGTAGTTCAGATCTTTTCATTTGAAGCAAGAGATTTTCAAATTTTTGGACAGCAAGACAAAGCAAATTAATATTTGTTTTCTGCACTAATAAAATAAACAAGTTAACGCATCAGGAAAAGCTCCCACATAGGATGAACTATTAAAAGGTATCCCCGAAAAAGAATTTTCATTGTTCCAAGGCAAAAATCTAGGAAGCATCTTAATTCATTGAGTCCTTCTGCTTTGTGGTGTCCTTGTTAATAATAAATTACAGACTGAATCTTCAGTATTCTTTGTATATAAAGAAACCTAATATGCTTAATGTGGGGACCATTTTTAGACTTAATCTATAATTCGGATTATAAACTCCATGAGTTAAAAACCACCCAGCCATGATAAAAATGCTCTCATGAAAAGATTCGGAGAAGTCGGGCCCAAAGGCTGTCTAGTCTTAGCTGATGTTGCAAATCAAAACAGTCACTTACTCAGGTCTGATTTGTTGATTCAAGGTACGTGTGTGTGACATGTGTGTGAACTGTGTCCTGGTTCCACTCCTCGGCTTTGATATGTTACTGTTCCAAGTTCAGGGGAAATCTCCATTCTGCAACTATCCGATCAAGACGAGCAAAACCGTATACCAAATTGAAATTCAGAGTCGGCGGGCGGGACCTGGTCTTTCTTTTCTGTTTTCCGAGAGAAGAGATGTCCGTCCTCACAGGCTGAATGCCCTGATAGGAGCAGCTGAGACGGGCAGAGGTGCCTGGTGCACACAGGGGCCCGGGCAAGGAAGGTCTCCAGAAGTACCTGCCACTTCGCTGGGGTGGTGTGGCAGTGGCCCTGGTCCCACGGTGCATTCAGTACCTTTCTGGAGAAGGCTTGTAATGATGCAGGTGATGGTGTTTCAGGTGGGGTCCTGGAAGTGACAACATCTCTCGGTCACATCGCCCTGTACATGGTGAATAATAGTGCCACCACCTTGACTGGTCGGGGTGGCTGTGGACTCCGGCCAGCGCTCCCTGCCACTCTGGGAAAACGTTCCTATCGCAAATCTGAAGGTCCAGACACACACTCTCATTCATTCTTTCCCTTCTCTGCCTCTCTCCAGTTTTCCCTTCCTGATTCCTTGGGCCCACCCCCAAACTGTACAATACCAAGAGAGAAGACAAGCTCCTAATCCTTCAGGCAAACCATAACCTTATTTTTTATTTCTTAAAAAAAAAAAAAAAACGTTTGAAAAAATGAACCAATAATTTTAATAGAATTTCAAAGGAGATTTGAAAAAAACATTTTATTTAACCTTTACAAACGTAAAGGGCTTGCAAACTCTCTCACTGAGACAGTTTTTGTTTTTCTACAAACTATAAAACACACCAGGTCATAGATGCAAATGCTATCCACTGTTTCAAAAAATTAGAGTTTGCAAGTTCAAAGCCAGCCTCAGCCAAAGCGGGGGGCTAAGCAACTCAGTGAGACCCTGTCTCTAAATAAAATACTAAAAAGGGCTGGGGATGTGGCCCAGTAGTCGAGTGCCCCTGAGTTCAATCCCTGGTACAAAAAATAAAAATAAAACATAAAATAAAAGAAAAATTTTAAAATCTTAATTTGTTTTTAATCTTAAAAATAAAAAAAACTTCAAAGTGATATGAAACTGTAGACATTTCCTGTGTGTGTCCTTATGGATTGATTAGGAGACAGGGAAAATGTACTATGCAGAAAATAAAATGCAAAGAAGGAAAGGAAAGAAAGAGAAAGGGAGGAAGGAGGAGAGGAAGAGGGGAGAAAGGAAGAGAGGGGAGGAGGGAAGGATCAAGAAGAGGAGGCAGGCAGGGTAAACAGGCAGGTAGTTAGCACCTTCTGTATGCTTTATACTAAAGCTGTCCTTGTACATAGACACAGACAAGGACCATCATAAGGAGAATTTCCTGCTTCAAAGACAGGCATCATAATGAATGCCTTCATTTTCCATTTCACCAAGATCTTTCTGTGTGCCCGCAAGGCCTGCCCCGGCACCTGCACCCTGAGTCTACTCACTGTGCACAGCAGAGGGCGGCAGGCCCGGGGTACGGAAGGTCTTGATGGTGGCGGGCCCTTCTCCTCCCGTGGTTAGCACCTGCACTTCCAGCCGGTACAGGGTGGACGGCCTCAGGTTGGGCACCGTTAGCACGGAATGGTCCTGCGGAGTGACATGGGACAGACTGTCATCAGTGACCTTCTGGAAGCAGCCGCGCAGGGGAGTCACACCGTCTGTGAGGCCGGAGAGTCCCATAGACATGCATGTTCAGTGGCTTCTGAAAGCCACAGTTTAACTGGGAGAAGCTTCTCCTAACTTTCTGGAGTTCTCTATGTGGTTCTTAGTGCCTAACTCAACGTCTGGCAGCACGAGACCCTTGGCAGAGTTAAACTGTGCCAAGATACCAGCTCTCGGCCCCCAGATTTCTTTTTCTTTCTTTCTTTCTTTTTTTCCCTAATTCCTTCACATGAGACTTTCCCATGCAGTCATATTCTCAGCGGCACATCTTGTGATGTGAATTCTCGATAATCCAAATTTCAGTGAAGGAGCCAACTAGGTTCCTTCAAACACAATCGATCTGTCAGTGCCCATAACCCAAAACGTTTCTTTTTATGCCAACGCATTCTTCGGAAAACTCAGTCCAGCCTCGGACATTCATAAAATCACTACTTTCTTGTTTCCACGGAACTTCTCCTTCCGGGATTTTTTTTAAAGGTGTTTTTGTTTTGCATTGTCTTTTGAATTTTGGAGCAAGAGTTGGATATTCTAAGAAGGTTTTCAGAGAGGGGGAAAAAAAAAGCCCACACATGATTTTTTTTTTTCTTCCCAAGCCAAGGAATTAAGTGGCTTGGAAGACTGTCCAACTAATTAGGGGCTGTCGCCAAATTTGAATGGGGGAAGGAAAGACAAACAACAAACTTCTTTGAGCTATTTTTTTTCCCTCCAATTCATCACTTCAAATAGGGCATGTCCACTTGGACCAGAGGGACACAGGGTTACCAAAGATGGAAGAAAATGGCTGTGTTTGCTTTCGATAGAGGTGTGATAGGGTCTGTGGGAGCTGGCTCTACCAGAGTCTTAGTGGAGGGCAGCAGCTGCAAGTTCTTAACTCTTTTTAAATATATATTTTTTTAGTTGTAGATGGACACGCAATATTTTAAAATTATTATTATTAGTAGTATTTTTGGTGGTGCTGGGGATCGCACCCAGGACCTTGTGCATGTAAGGCAAGCACCTTACCAACTGAGCTACTTCCCCAGCCCCTATTATTTTTTATGTAGTGCTGAGGCTCGAACCTCTCACGTGCTAGGCAAGTGCTCTGCCGCTGAGCCCCAGTTCCTAACTCTCCACGTGATCCTTGCAGTGTGTTATAGCACTTGCATAATGAGGCACTCAGAGGGACAGGGGCAGGAACGAGATGCCAGGTCGCAGCAGGCAGCATGACCCACATAGCCTAGTCCACGGCCATGGGAAGCGAGCCTGGGATACCAGCAATGGGGGTGGATGGGGGGGACACCTACTGCAGGTAGGATCTGGGACTGTGAGATAATGCTGTTGGGTAAGCTGTTCTGCCTGCTCTCGGTGGTGACCTCCGCCCAGGTCACTTGAAACCCAGTCATGGGCTGGTGGAGGTTGGCTCTGGTCATCTTCCAGGAGAAGTGGCCGGTGATGTTGACGTCTTGGACGACGAAGGAGGCAGAAAGGTTCTCGGGCTTGGCCAGAACTTTGGACGACACGGGACCTGTGGGAATGCAGACCGAGGAAAGTGGGGGTTCGGATCCTGGAGAGAGCGTCCCCAGGGGAGGGTCTGTGGTTTCTGTGTGTTTACCAGATGGGAAAACAAACTAGTAGAAACTTCACGCAGCTCCCTGCAAGAAGGTGAGGGCGACCTGGCCTCACTCCAAGACCTGGGGCAGGGGCGCTCCTCACCAGCACCACCAAGCAAGGCAAGGCGTGGAGGGAAAGAACACGCGCATGCGTAGTTGGGCACATCGGCCCCCAGCACAGGGAAGAACACGCGCATGCGTAGTTGGGCACATCGGCCCAGCACAGGGAAGAACACGCGCATGCGTAGTTGGGCACATCGGCCCCGCACAAGGAAGAACACGCGCATGCGTAGTTGGGCACATCGGCCCAGCACAGGAAAGAACACGCACATGCGTAGTTGGGCACATCGGCCCCCAGCACAGGGGTGGGCGAACATGAAATGACTTAACTCAAAGCATGCCCCAGGGCAGCTGCTGCCTAAACACCTGGCTTTGTTTCCACAGAGCTAATACCGCCGGCCAGAAATATCACCCCACTGCAGTGAGCATTACCAGAGAGCCCACATGCTCCTGCACCCCCCTTGGATGGCAGTTTAGAAGAAGGGGTGCTTTTGACGTTTTAAGGTTTTTTGTTTGTTTGTTTGTTTTGGTATTGGGGATTGAACTCAGGGGCACTCGACCACTGGGCCCCATCCCCAGCCCTTTTTTGCATTTTATTAGAGACAGGGTCTCACTGAGTTGCTAAGTGCCTCGCCATGGCTGAGGCTGGCTTTGACCTCACGATCCTCCTGCCTCAGCCTCCCAAGTGCTGGGATGACAGGCGTGCGCCACCGCGCCCGGCTTGTTTTAAGGTCTTTTGAAATACAGTTTCAAAACATTTTCAAAGCGTCAGTGACCATCTGGGACCCGGATGTGCAAACAAGCTGTTCCTACCTGTGTCACCAGGACAATTAACCTGCTTGTGGCTTTTCCCCTTCATCGCAGAGCATGGCGGGGTAGAGAAGAATATGGTCTCCGCCTTCGAGTGGCTCTTGGGCCGGATAGGTTGGACGCTCACCTTGTATTTGCAGGAAAAGGACAAGTCCTGAAGAATGATGTAATTTTCCTGAGAGAGAGAGAGAGAGAGAGAGAGAGAGAGAGAGAGAGAGAGATTAACAATACATCCTTAGGAGGCTGAGGGAGGAGGATCGTGAGTTCCAAGCCAGCCTCAGCAAAAGTGAGGCACTCAACAACTCAGTGAGACCCTGTCTCTAAATGAAATACAAAATAGGGCTGGGGATGGGGCTCAGTGATTGAGTGCCCCCAGAGTTCAATCTTCAGTACCCCCCACCAAAAAAATCATGAGAACAGAGGGACAGAAAATAAAATTCTAAAATCCCATTGTGGGATTCCTCCGTCCTCGGTGATCAAATAGTACTACAATGGTTCTGCATCAAAACACACAACTTCTGTCATTCGCAACAAGCATATTTGGGGTTGGCAGGTTGTGGGTGGTAACCTAAAGCTGGAAATACAAATTTTACTAAAAAAATAAAAAAAAAAAAATAAAATCAACTTGGGCTCAGAGTATCCATAAATATTTTTCTGTTAAAAATGATAAGAGAGAATAAAATAATGGCATTTGCAGGTAAATGGATGAAGTTGGAGAATATAATGCTAAGTGAAATTAGTCAATCTCAAAAAACAAATACCGAATGTTTTCTCTGATATAAGGAGGTTAGTTCACAGTGTGATTGGATGGGGGTACACAGGATTAGAGGAACACTAGAATGGTCAAAGGAAAGGGGAGGGCAAGGGAGGGGGGGAGGGAAAAAATATGGAGGTTGAATGAGATGGATATCACTATCCTAAATGCATGATTAAAGATCTGAATGGTACTTATATACTTTGTATACAAGCAGTTGTATGTAAAAAGATGCTATACTTGTACACTATGAATAAGTAAATAAATAATAATAAAAATAAAATAAAATAAAATGATATTCTCTAGCAATGCATTCCCCCCCATTTTGGAGTGCTGTTATTGCTTCCTGTCAGAATAGACCCTCTTCTGGTTTGGATGTGAGGTGTCCCCTAAAAGGTCACATGTGAGACAATGCAAGAAGGTTCAAAGGAGAAATGACTGGGTTGTGAGAGTCTTAACCTAATCAGTGATTTAATCCCCTGATAAGGATTAACTGAGTGGTCACCAAAGGGGTGGGGTGTGGCTGGAGGAGGTGGGCATTGGGGCGTGGCTATGGGGTCTATATTTGGTATCTGGAGAGTGGCGTCTTGCTCTCAGCTTCTTGATCACTGTGGTGTGAGCTTCCTCCTCTGTGAGTGTGCTGTCGGGTCCTTTAGTCACAGCAGTAGAAAAATCTGACTAAAATACTGGCATAAAGGCAAATTAATCGAGCCTGAACGTGATGTAACAAAGAAAACCAATGCATTCGAAGGCTTCCTGGATTTTGATTCTTATTTCTACCAATAGGACATCATGTGTTTTTTTTTCTGAAGAGTTGCCACTTTTAAAGTTCATGAAATGGTTAGAGTTGGAGAATATCATGCTAAGCGAAATAAGCCAATCCCACAAAACCAAAGGCTGAATGCTTTCTCTAATATGTGGAGGCTAATTCACAGTAAGGCAGGGGGGGGGGGGGGCACTAGGGAAAAATAGCATTAGATTAAGTAGAGGGAAGTGAAGGGAGGGGAGGTGGGGATGGGAAAGAGAGTGGAATGAGACAGACATTATTACTGTGTGTCTATATGTGACTGCATGACCCGTGTGATTCTGCAACATGTACACTCAGAAAAATAAGAAATTATATCCCATGTATGTATGAAATGTCACAGTGCATAAATGCATTCTACTGTCATGTTTAACTAATTAAAATAAGTAAAAATTAATTTAAAAACAAGTTCATGAAGAGGAGAAGCCCAGCATTTGTAAAATGCCAGCAAGTTTCTCCAGGGTTCAAAAGCACCCTGAATTTCTTCCTGGACATTTTAAAATAGCTTTCCTACTTTTTTTTTTTTTTTTTTTTTTTTTTTTTTTTTTGCAATGTCCATTTCTCTGTTTTACTGATGGCCACCAACTGGGGGAAGATGTTAAGGAGAACACAAAAAGAATAACACCCATAAACAGGAGTTGTGACAAGTCAAATGCACCCAAACACACGCACACACACACACACACAAAGTGTATGTCTGAAAACCCAGCCATCTCATCTTGAAGTTAGGCAATTGGATAGGATTCTAAAAATTGCTTCAGAAACTGTGCAAAAGGTGTTCTGGTTACATCTTGCAAATGAAAATGTGGTCCCCTTTGGGACCAGGTTTTTTGCATGTTTTAAACTGTCCATCACGCTAGATTTGCATCTAAGTCATTGTCAACATCTTGCATAGTACAAGACCCAAGAGTTCAAGTTCTCCTAAAAGACAAAATATGAGTGTGGGGCACTGGACAAGTAGTGCCTTCATTAGCTTCATGAGTGGCCTTCAGTTAGGGACATGGCAAAGAGTAGTGATGAGTGACAATGTCCTATAAAAAGTGTACTGATACAATGATACCTGAAATTAAGGTGCCATGTCAAAACTCCAAAAAAATAGTGGCACATATCTATACTCTCATCGGCTCGGGAGGCTGAGACAGGAGGATGGCGAGGTCAAAGCCAGCCTCTGCAAAAGCAAGCCTCTAAGCAACTCAGTGAGACCCTGTTTCTAAATAAAATACAAAATAGGCCTAAGGATGTGGCTCAGTGGTCAAACACCCCTAAGATTAATTCCCCAGTACAAAAAAATAATAATAATAATCCAGACATTTTTGGAGTTAAAATGAAGGAGACAGATACTCAGAAGACATCTTCCATTGTGGTAAGGACTCCTTAAGCACTGTGCTGGCCACAGATGGTCTCAAGACAGTGGTATAAATGGATGAAAGACAGTGGATATCACCTTTGGTATTCTAGCTGTCCTTAGGTCATTATTTAATAGCAGTTGGTGAGAATGAGTTGTCCACGGGACATCTGTGGTTCCCCAGCCCTCTGACCTATTACATGCACAAATCAAATGCATCCCCAAACTACACAAGTCACTGAGTACAGTCATATCCTTACGTGGGTCACAGCAGATGATGTCTCTGATCCGGCTGTTTTATTGTGGGTGCACACCTCTGGAAACCACTGCACATGGTATCTGTTGACGCTGGGATCTGTAACGTCAAAACACACACAAAAAACAGCCCGGTAGTCACGTTGCATGTGTGTGAGTCAGCGTTTCGTGACTGTCACAAACACCTGAGATAATCAACTTATAAAGAAAAAAGGTTTATTTTGGCTTTGGGTTCAAGATCACCCTTGGGCAGACATGTTCCTTTTAAGCATCCGTGGGGACAACAGGTGAAGCAAACTTGCTCCCCTCTTAGGAAGTGAAAAGAGAAAGAGAGGAAGAGGCCGAGGGTCCCACAGACTCCTTAGTGGACATGCCCCCCCAAACCAAAAGACCTTCCACTAGGACCCACCTCTTAAAAGGCTCCCTCACCTCCCAGCCAAGTTGGGAACCAAACCTTTAACACATGGGCCTTGGGATGACATTATAGGTCCAAACTAGAGTGCCCTGTAGTCTCATGTTCTTAAAATTGAGAGAACAGAGCCAGTCGCGGTGGCGCATGCCTATCATCCCAGCACGTGGGAGGCTGAGGCAGGAGGATCGTGAGGTCAAAGCCAGCCTCAGCAACAGCGAGGCCCTAAGCAACTCAGTGAGACCCTGTCTCTAAATAAAATACAAAACAGGGCTGGGGCTGGGGCTCAGTGGTTGAGTGTCCCACAGTTCAATCTTCAGTAGCCCCCAACAAAAAAAAATTACAAGAACAGGAGGACAGAAAATAAAATTCTACAGGCAACCAAAAAAAAAAAAAAAAGCATAGCTTAGTCACAGGAGGTATGCAGATTCAGTAGAAATTCTGATCATTTAGTGAATAAGAGTGTGAAATATGGAGAGTAAACCTGTGTTGAAATGTAAGCACTGCAGAGGAAAATAGCAATGGTGGAGTACGATATTGTTGGGAATAATCTAGCCATGGTTTCTCTGATAAGCAAAACCCTGCAAGAGAGAAGCTGCTGCCTGAATTCCTGCAGTAGGACAGAATCGTGTGAAGTGTGGGCATTCTACAGCTCCCAGGGAGATGGTGAGCCAGGGGTCTCGCAGGGCCTGGAACCATGTTCTTCAAACCTGCTGCTCTGGCTGCTGGGGGTCGTCTCTTGGGGAGCACTGCCACAGCCAGTCCTCTCAGCAGAGCGGCCAGCGTGCAAGGCACCAATTCCCACGCCCTCCGCCCCTGCTGAAGTGCAGCGGTTCTCAATGACAGGTGGCGGCCCTCCACCCCCACCCCTTCCGATTGCCCAGAGAGCAGCATATCTATGCACCTTCCTTTCTTCCTCTTCCTTCCTTTCTTTCCTTCCTTCCTTCCTTCTTTTTCTTCCTTCCTTCCTTTCTTTCTCCTCCCTCCCTCCCTCCTTTCTTCCTTTCTTTCCTTTCTCCTTCCTTCCTTTGTTCCTTCCTTCCTCTCTCTTCTCTCCTTCTTTCTCCTTCCTTCTTTCTTTCTTTCCTTCTTTCTCCTTCCTTCTTTCCTTCCTTTCTTTCTCCTTCCTCCCTCCCTCCTTCTTTCCTTCCTTCCTTTCTTTTACTTCCTTCATTCCTTTCTCCTCCCTCCCTCCTTTCTTTCCTTTCTCCTTCCTTCCTTTGTTCCTTCCTTCCTTCCTCTCTCTCCTCTCCTTCTTTCTTTCTCCTTCCTTCCTTCCTTCTTTCTGTCTTTCCTTCTTTCTCCTTCCTTCCTTTCTCCTTTCTTCTGTCTTTCCTTCCTTTCTCCCTCCCTCTCTTCTTCCTTCCTTTCTTCCCTTTCTCCTTTTTTCCTTCCTTTTCTCTCTCTCCTTCCTTCTTTCTTCCTTTCTCTCTCTCCTTCCTTCTTTCTCCTTCCTTCCTTCTTTCTTTCCTTCTTTTCTCTTCCTTCCTTCCTTCTTCTTTTCTTCTTTCTTCTTCCTTCTTTCTTTCTCTTCTTCTTTCTTTCCTTCCTTCCTTCTTTCTCTCTCTCTCTCTCTCTCTCTCTCTCTCACTTTTTTGGTAGCAAGGATTGAACTCAGGGGCTCTCGACCACTGGGCCACATCCCCAGCCCTTCTTTTGTATTTTATTTAGAGACAGGGTCTCACTGAGTTGCTAAGAGCCTCGCCATTGCTGAAGCTGACTTGGAACTCGTGATCCTCCTGCCTCAGCCTCCCAAGTGCTGGGATGACAGGCGTGCGCCACCGCGCCCGGCTCTCTGAGCACATTTCTTTACCTTGAACAACAAAGTGTGAGGAGAGAGGACGGTGAGGGGCTGGCTGGCTTCTTCGTCACCCAGTGTGTCCCAGGGTGTGAAAGGCTCACTCTGCCACTGATTAACATCTCATCAGAACATTCACACCAAGCGTTTGATGGGGGTTTTCAGACGGGAAAGAATCTCTCTGAAGAAATTGGGTTGATCTAGTGGGAACTGGCTTTGAGCAAGTTGGGAGCAGAAAAGACACTCTTGAAATCATAAAGAGTAAACAGATATAAAGTGGCCACCCATGACTTTGAGTTAAAAGGGAAATGGCTTCCGAAAGGGCTCTCATTCTTACGCGGCAGACATCAAGGCCCCTTTAATTAAAAAAGAATTCTGCATTATACATAAGGCTGAAATTCATCCTTGAGCGGACGCTAGTGGAAAGGATCACAGAGAAAGGGCTGCCCTCCTGCACCCTAAAATGGATGGCACTAGATTGATCATGAGCAAAATGCTCCAATAAAATACACGTCAGGCAGCTAGGAAGGCTGAGGCAGGAGGATCGCGAGTTCAAAGCCAGCCTCGGCAACTCAGCGAGACCCTTTCTCTAAATAAAATACAAAAAAATAAAAAATAAATAAAAAACAGCCGGGCGCGGTGGCGCACGCCTGTCATCCCAGCACTTGGGAGGCTGAGGCAGGAGGATTGCGAGTTCAAAGCCAGCCTCAGCCATGGCAAAGCACTTAGCAACTCAGTGAGACCCTGCCTCTAAATAAAATACAAATGAGGGCTGGGGAGGTGGCCCAGGGGTCGAGTGCCCCTGAGTTCAATCCCCGGTACCAAAAAAACAAAACAAAAAACAAAAAAAGGGCTGAGGATGTGCCTCAGTGGTTAAATACCCCTGGGTTCAATCCCCAGTATCAAAAAATAGAAAAAACATATATGTTAAGTTAGAAGATCATAAGTGTACAGATAATCACAGACACTGGAGCAGTAGGGCATATTGACCACAGGCTAGCACTTTACATATGGCGGCTCACACTGGAGCCAAGCATGGAAATTTGGGCAGTGGTGTTGATGGGGCAGAGTCCCATGGGACTCCTGCAATGATGACAGTACCGATCATGCAGGGACCACTGGCTGCCTGTGTCTATAAAGCAGTTGAAATGTCACCAGTGTCACTGAGGATTTCAGTCCTTAATTCGATGACATTTGAATTCCCTTAAACGGCAGCAGGTGACTTCAGGAGGTCACGCCGACGGCTTGGTTCTGTCCACAGGGAAGCAGAACGCGTCTCCAGGTGCTGAGGTGGGCGCAGGAGAAGACAGACAGCCCAGAACACGGTGAGGAGTCTGGCTGGCTGTGACGGTCACCCAGGCCTGGTGGCCCCCGAGCGCCTGCCACCACCCTTAAGCCTCCTTCCCATCTTTGACTCGGGAGTCAGGTTCTCCTACCGGGAGGGATCACGGATGACACACAGGCTGTCGACTGGGGCTTCATCTCCTGGAGCCTCTCAGATTGCTTCTGTGCTGTAGAGTGTCCCTGCCACTCACTCCTGTGGCCTTCAGAATCCTTTTCCTGGGACCAGCTCCCCAATATCTAGTCCCCCCAGGGAGCTCCTCCCACGGGTAGCTGGGTGGTTGGAAGTGCTTCTCTCTGGGCTACATGGAAAGTGTTGGACAGCTGTGTTCCCCCAGAGGCTCTAAGGGAGAACTAGTATTCGTGTAGGGTTGTGGTGACCTTCCTCCATCTTTCAGTCACAGAATGGTTTTCCTTTGATTTCAGAAGAGAGACGGTAGGCCACCCGGCCTTCCGGGTCTCGCCTCGTGACATTCATGGCTGCCTCTGCACGGCCCTTTCATGTAGCATCCCCTCTGGCTCTCCGTTGGTTTGTTCCTATGATTACCAGACTCATCCTGTAACCCCATCTGGCTAGAGCTTCATGAACTCAAAGATGGTGCCCACTTGGTGTCACTTTTGGGTGCGCAAAGATGATCACGGTACCAGACAGGTGCTGTACCCAGCCAATATTTGTCAAATGAATGGGCAAGTGAGTGCTCATTCTCTTTTAATCTAACATAGGAACCAAAAATAGTGTGTTCGAGGATACCATATTGCACTGGGGAGGTAAAAGCCATCTGGGAACACAAAATATTAAATAAGCTTAAATTTTAAATAATCCTCAATAATTTTATTTTTTTTAATTTTTAAAAAAGAATTTTAAGATTTGGGTACTGAGGATTGAATCCAGGGGTGCTTAACCACTGAGCCACATCCCCAACTCTTTTTTATACTTTTAATTTTAAGATAGAGTCCTGCTAAGTTGCTTAGGAGCCTACTAAGGGGCCAAGTCTGGGCTTGAACTTGTGATCCTCCTGCCTCAACCTCCTGAGTCATTGGAATTATAGGTGTTTGCCACCCTGCCAGCTTCCTCCAAGATTTTATTTATTTATTTATATGTTGGTACTGGGGATTGAACTCAGGGGCACTTGACCACTGGGCCACATCCCCAGCCCTTTTGTGTATTTTATTAGAGACAGGGTCTCACTGAGTTACTAAGTGCCTCGCCATGGCTGAGGCTGGTTTTGAACTCGCGATCCTCCTGCCTCAGCCTCCCAAGTGCTGGGATGACAGATGTGCGCCACCACGCCCGGCGCAGCCAAGATTTTCAATGGCCAATTTGAGGACATTTCTTTAAAAATGACAAACAAGGGCCAGCCTTTGAAGCTTGGGGGTAGAGTGCTTCCTTAGGATGTGTGAGGCCCTGGTTTTGCAGGCCAACACCACACAAAATAGATAACTACATAAAATAAAAATTAAAAGGCAAACAAGAATGCTCACACTCGTTTATGTTATTTGAGCTGAATTAAAAAGAATCCATTTGGAGCCCCTCACTCCTGCAATAGTCTTTTACAGGAAATGTCTCTACCTTCCTCATCCAAGTTATTAAAATCTTAAGAGCGTCTACTTTAGATTATGAGTGCAGGGCTTGACCTGTATCTAGAATGTTAAATGTAACATTGTTCAAGTAAACACTGGATAGAAAATATTGAAAGAAAATAGCTAATCCCAGCACTTTGGGAGGCTGAGGCAGGAGGATCGCGAGTTCAAAGCCATCCTCAGCAATGGCGAGGCACTTAGCAACTCAGTGAGACCCTGTCTCTAATAAAATACAAAAAAAGGGCTGGGGATGTGGCCCAGTGGTCTAGTGCTGCTGAGTTCAATCCCTGGTACCAATAAAAAAAAAAAAAAAAAGAAAATAGCAATCACTAGTAAAAAGTAATAGAAATGAAAAGAGTGTAACAACTATTTATACAGCATTTACATCGTATTAGGTATTACAAGTCACTGAGAGATGATGTAAAGTATACAGGAGAAGGTGCATAATTTATATGCAAATATAATAATTTTATATCAAGGACTTGAATAGCCACATGCAATTTGGGAACTGATCTCCTGTAGATATCAGGATACAACTGTACCTGAAAATTCTATGCTGACTGCCCAATTAATCTACTTCTGAAACTCCATTCCTTCCTTCCACCAGGTAGAAGTCCTTGAAAAAGTATTTTTAAATTTGGAAATTTACTTCCAATATGCTTCAAACAGGAGAGGCCTTCAGTCTGTTTCTCAAAGACATCCGACTCCCCGTGCACGGCCTAAAGGAAGGGAACTTAAATTGTCGGTGGATGGCAAAGGCCAAGTTCAGCAGAGGCTAATGATCGGGCACCCTGGGTCTCTTGACCTTGCTACTATGAGAAGCGGACTGCATCTTGGAGTACCTGAGGGACAACAGCTGTCCTGACAACCAAAGGTCACCGCTGTAGGGAGAGGGGCCATACTTTGGGAAGGGCAGCATAGAAGGTCAAGTGCTCTGGGGTGGGGATTCCTTTCTGTTTTCTGTTGGCAGTGGTTTGGACGCCGGGCCTGCTGCCTGGGGGGGTGGCAGAGTCCTTGCCTAGGACGGTAACGGCACAATAACCTTGGTGAGGCAGAACTCTCTGGTTTTCATACAGCCCATATAACCATTAGGCACTTCTGCTGATAACAGGAGCATGGAAGTCTTCTTTCCCTCTGAGCTCGTTTCTCATGTTGACACAGAGCCAGAAGGCCTGCGGTAAAAATGAGCTGGTGTCCCCAGTCCCCAGGAGCCTCACTGCAAACCGCATCAGCTGAGTGGGGTCGTTGGTTAAAAGGGACGTGTGTTCCCACAAACGCAGCGTGGCACAGACTTGCTTTGTCACATAGCATGCCCTCTTCCCGCCATGTCCAGGTTGCTAAACACGACTCAAGGTGGCGGTGGCATCGCTTTGGAAATCAACATCGCTTCCTTGCTTTGGCACGGGCTCTGTTCACTGCACGTCTATCACGTCACGCGTTGTGACGTTCAATTTGACACTACTGCGCACCTCAGTGTGGGCTAGGAGATACCGACAGAATCTCCTGCCTGTGTTTTTTTAAACGATGGATTTACAGGTTTGAGAAAATGGCATTTTCCATATGTATTTCTAACCTTGGATTATTTAAACTAGTGTGTGTGTGTGTGTGTGTGTGTGTGTGAACAAGCAGTAATACGATCAATATTCCCATTCAACAACGACTGCAGAGCTTGATCAATCAAGGGACTGTGTTTGCCTTGACGACGTATAGGCAAACACGATTTTGTACTTGTCAGACATCCACTTGTTGTATAGGGACGTTGATCAGATCACTGCTTGGTGGTGGATCACAGTAAGGGTTAATCCTTTTTCTTCTGCTCACGTTAATAAGTTCCTTAGGTTTTAAAGTATTTACATTGCAAAGTGGACAAGAAGATAGTTTTAAAAGAGGTGGCTCTTTCCTTGCACAGGAGAGGAAACTTCGAGTCAGTCGCAAGGCGACGTGAAGGTTGCTGGGGCTGAGCCCGGGCTCTGGACCTCGGTCAGGAAGTCCTGCCTGCGCTCTGACCTCCTGCCAGCCTCCGCCCACACAGGGTGCGGTGAGCATCCTCACCTCTGATCGCGTCGGGGACCTGCATCTGCCATCTCAACAGGCAGACTCCCTGCTCCTCAGTGTCGTCCTGGGGAACAAACTACCGATTGCCCTGCAGTTCACCACACGGATAGAATAAAGGAGAAAACTGCGCCGGTCAGCTCAGCAGATGCAGGAGGAATCGCCGACCGAAACCAGCATGCATGCGCAGCCCACACTTCGGGTGTTAGAACGGGTGAATTTTAGAAATCTGACTAGGGATGTTTAAAAAAAAAAAAAACAAAAAATCCTGTTGCTGTTCAACATCAGACCTACGATCATTTCCTGAGCATTGAGCCAGACATCTTACTGGGAACAGAGGCCAATGGCCAGCGTCTGGAAAATGAAAGATGCCATTATTTTTATTTCTAGAGTGCATGAGTGCTTTTAGAGAAAAATGCAAAGGAATCACCATCTGAAATGTCCTCACAAAGGAGACAAGGTAACAGTATCTCTGGATTCACGATCAGTGTATGAATAAAAACTGCATTTGTAAACTACCAAAAGCAGACGTTAGAAACTAGAAGCTTAGAAAACATTATGTCATCTATCATAGGATCCAAATGAACACATCTTGGAATAACCACAATCAAAGGTCTTACTGTCTCTTTATAGTAATATATCATAAGATGGGATTGATGGGAAAATTTAAAATCTGAATAAAGCAATATGCCATGCTCGCAGGTTGGAAGATTCAGTATTTTTATTATTTAATTATTTTTCTTTTGTGGTGCTGGGGATCAAACCCAGGACCCTGTGCATGCTAGGAAAGCACTCTACCAACTGAGCTGTATCCCAGCCCTCAGTACATACTTATTTATTTGGTACTGGGGACTGAACCCAGGGTACTTAAACACTGAGCCAAAACCTCAGCGTGTTTTTTTTTTAATTTTTATTTTGAGACAGGGTCTCACTAAGTTGCTTAGAGCCTCACTAGGTTTCTGAGACTAGCCTCAAACTTGTGATCCTCCTGCTTCAGCCTCCTAAACAACTAGGATCATAGGTGTGAACCACCATGCTCAGCAGTATTTCTAAATCAGATGTGAATTCTCCAATCATGGATATGTAGATGAATTGCAATGTCAATAAAGAGCACAAAAGGTTTGTGTGGAAATGGAAAGATTAATTCAAATATTTATGGTAAATTGCAAAGAGCAAAAGAGTTATCAAGACAATTTGAAAGAAAAGTTAAAAAACTGGGGGAGGATCATAAAACTTATTAATAAATCTACAGTGCTTAAGATGGTGAGCTGTTGTCTCAAAATTGAAAAAATATGGCAAAGGACATTATGAAAATTCCCAAAGTAACTTGGATATGTATGCTTGATTGGGTACAAACCTAGTACCACAGAGCTTTTGAGAAAGACTCGTTTATTTTTCTTTCTTTTTAAATTTATTTGGCACCAGAGATTGAATCTAAAGGGCACTTAACCACAGAGTCACATCCCCAGCCCTTTTGATTTTTTATTTCGAGACAGGGTCTCCCTAAATTGCTCAGGGCCTTGCTAAGTTGCTGAGGCTGGCTGTGAACTTGGGATTGTCCTGCCTCAGCCTCTTGAGCTGCTGGGATTACAGGTGTGTGCCACCACGCAGAGAAACTTTTAGCATTATTAAGAAAGTAGATTTGGTTGATATTAATATTATTCTATAATTTTAACTTAACAATTGATCAATGCAGTAAATCAAATAAAATTTAATGTTATATTTTTATAAATGAATTTTAATATGGACGTGTGATTTTACTATATATTCAGCTAATAAATTTTGAATACATTGTAATTTTAATTAACTTATGATAGAAATGAAATACATTAAACATAAGAGCTATATTATGTTGGTTATAGAATAGCTCTCAGCAGCTTGATAGAAAATTCTGGAGCAAAAGCTGCTCTGACACCAATATACCTTGTGAACCATCAAAGCCCTGAGTAAATAGAACTTCAGATGAATGACAATTTGTAAAACCGAGTAGTTGAAAACCACCTGTTTTGCTTACATTTTTAAGATGCATGGAAGCATTTAAATTTTGTATGTCATGTATTCTAAAGTACTCTTGAAATAATAAATATCCTCAGAATAAAGAAAACAAAAGGAATTTGTACCAAAGTTAATGTTCAAAGAAGAATCTATTCCAAGGAGAAGCATTTATTGTAGGTAATCAATCAACCAATCATCGATTGATTATAGCCAATTAATCAATCAATCGTTGATTGATTAGGAAGTGGAAATTGCACGGGAATCTCCATGTCTTGCTGTACATGTGACATGGTATATGAGGATGAGCCACAAGATGCAACCATTTGAAAATGTTAGAATAACTGCATGGTGATAGCACGCACTCATTCAATGCGGTGTGCAAATAATTGTGTATGTTTTACACACACATATCCACACATCTACATGAAACAACTGATTGAAACACAGATGCATATACAGCTTCTGAAAGAACACAAACCCACATGCAATTCCAATAAATGATACTGAGATACTACTTTCCAGATTAAGTATCATGGTTCCTTTTTTTTTTTTATTTTTTATTTTTTAATAAAATGTAATTTAACCAGGCGTGATGGTGCACACCTGTAATCCTGGCACTTGGGAGGCTGAGGCAGGAGGATCGCGAGTTCAAAGCCGGCCTCAGCAACAGCAAGGCACTAAGAAACTCAGTGAGACCCTGTCTGTAAATAAAATGCAAAATAGGGCTGGGGATGGGGCTCAGTGGGTGAGTACCCATGAGTTCAATCCCTGGTACCCCCCCAAAAAATTATATCACTGTGCAATGTAATACAATAATGAAGCAAAAACCTTTGGCCTACCTTCCGTCTTCTTCCAGTAGACTTTGACCTGTAGCTGGTTGTCTTGGTAGAACGGTGCTCCGATTTCCAGGGGGCGCGGGGGCTGCCTTCTTTGGAAGGGGGGCTGTATTTGGGTCACACCTTTTCTGGGTTTCCCAAGCTGCTCTTCTACAACAAAACCCAAGTGCTTTAATTGACTTGTTGAGAACAATCTGATGTTAATCCCAGAGTGTTCCATGCCATCTTCTCCCTCTTCCCCACCCAGTGCCTCTCCGTCGATGTAGAAGGTGGTAGGCGGGCATATTCTTTTACACTTGAGATAACACCCCCCACCCGATTCACAGTGTGTTGGAATGCCTACAAGTCTATTACACAGAATCCCCAGAACTTAAATTGGTAATCAATATGCGTTTACCATGCTTGCACTTGAGAAAAAGGTACAGGTAGCATTTCTCATTGTAGATAGGCATTAAAAAAATGTGCGCTCTTGTTCATTACTACGTTTTTTGAAACGTGGACTTTTTCCCCCCTTATTCTTTATTTAAAAATGTTCTCAACACATACTCAGAGTGAGAAAAGCAAGAATCATCCTTACTTTTATATGCAAGCTTCAAAAACTCCATATTCAACAAGAGCTCAGGATACACTATGATGAATAATACACTATAATACGAAATAATTATAACTTCAAAATATTTCTTTGAAATAAACCATTCAAACTTGACTTTATTTATTTATGTTGTACCAGAGATTGAATGTAGGGGTGCTTAACCACTGAGCCACATCCCCCGCCCTTTTTGTTCTATATTCACAGACAGGGTCTCACTGAGTTGCTTAGGGCCTCACTAAGTTGCTGAGGCTGACCTTGAACTTGCAATCCTCCTGCCTCAGCCTCCTGAGCTGCTGGGATTCCAGACATGTGCCGATGCTATTACTTGTGTGAATTTCATGAAAAAAAACAGCATAGTGACATGGATGACAGATGTTGGTAGACCTGCGAATTTGCATTTTCTCCAGCCAAAGTTGGGACCCATTAAATGACCACTGTGAGCGTCCTTAGGTGCTACTTCCTGGTGTCTGCAGACGGATGGAGAGACTGGTGGTGAGCATGTGTTACAGAGCTACTGCTGCCTCTCATCACAAGATGCTATCGTGGGGACCGGTTGATTGGGTGGTAGGGGGGACGCCTCTCTGTGTGGAGGTGCCCTTGAAGCTGAGGCTGGATTAACAGGGACAAAGTGTTTGAGCCCCTCCCTCTGGGGGGTTGCTACAGTAGCTCCAGGAAACCAACACAGTAGAAATCAAAATCGAAATGTCCCTTTCAGGGATGTTGGCTACAGCGGTGCCGGACCTTGGCTACTTCGCATTCCTTGTTCTATGACTATTGCAGAAAACGTGAAGATACCGATGCCCGGAGAATCAAACGAAAATAACCTGAATGGAAAATGTAGAGTAACTCCTTAAAGATACTCGAGTAACTAACAGAATGGGGACTCCTGTCTCTTTTGCACCCACCTTGGACACAGTCCTTGCTACAGTAGCTCTTGTCAGGTTTGGTCACGGTGATGCCAAGCTCCGTAAGTATCTCCTGGTATTTGGAGATATTTTAGTATTTGGAAACCAAAGGCCCCATAGTCAGTGTGTGACATTCCGTCTGATTGGTGCGTATTTAGCTGACCCCATGCAGGCCTTGAGCTGACCTGGGGAGGGCACCGTGACCCCAGGGGGTGGTGGAAGGCGAGTCTGGGATTCCCTAAGAGGTTCAGGGGGCAGCAGGAGTGGGCGCGCAGAGAGGGCTGTGGAGCCCCCTCCCTTCGCCATTGCATTGGGGGGCATGGCCTCCTCTGCACAGGCAGCCGTGCAGCCAGTCCGGGGGTGGACAGGGGGTCCGTGAGGATTAGGTGGTGCCCATTCCATTGCTGGTTGGATGATGCCCACTCAAAGGCAGCCTCGGGACTCTCTCCAGTTGCGGCAGCTGGGGTCTAGAGACAGGGTGGCATCCCGGGGAGTCCCTGGTTGTGCAGTGGGGCAGCAACAGGCGCTGGCTAATGGCACACGGCTGCCTTGACCTGGTTCACGCTGGGGCCTAGAGGGGGCCACCAAGGGGAACTGGACGGAGTCACGGCCCGAGAGGGGGTGTGCAGAAAACCACTGCAGGGCAGGGCCAGGTGGTGGAGAGGGGCTCGAGGTGCGCCACTGGGGGCTGAGCCAACGGGGGTGGGGGACTGGAAGAAGGCAGAGTGCGTCGCTCAGGTAAGAGGTGCCTGCAGGGCAGAGTCCCCAGACAGGTCCCCAAATCCTGTGGGAGCACTCAGAATGGAGAGGGGTGGGTGCCCACCATGACCGAGGACCACCAACAGCAAGAGCCAGCCCCAGAGAGCCTGGCCAGCATGTGGCCCTGGTGTCTCCCCTGCCCCCAGTTCTAAGTGAGCCAGAGGAAGCTGGGGGAGGGGAGGAGGGAGGGGCAGCGCGGCCTGCAGGGGAAGGGCTGCAGCCCCACTGCGGGCCCTGGTTGGGCCTGACCTGCCAGAGGAGAGCTGGGAGGGACAGGAGGGCTGCGCCCCGCTCCAGAGGCTGTCGGGTAAGGCAGGAAGGCCCAGCAGAGCGGCCAGAGGCAGTGGAGGGGAGACACCTCCGTCCTCCTTCCTGCGACCTAGGAGGCCGGCGCTGAGGCCAGCGAGGCCACAGCCCTTCTTCTGTGCCTCTCAGTGCCTTTCCTGGCCAAGACACGAAGGACGCCAACTTTCAAGCTACAGGTGTGACTGTTTCAGTTGCCCCCTAGAAACTCTAGAACGCCCCCTGGTTTTCTCAGGGACCTTGCCCCCCCCCAGCCCCGCCCCAAACCGTGCTTGTGTATTTATCATTGATCTTCTGTCTCCACCCTTGGAGAGCAGGCACCATGGGGACACGGCCTGCGTGGGTGACAGCGGCCTCCCCTGCCTCTCCAACAGGAAGACCATGGCCCTCACGTTGCAATACCGTGTGGAGACTTGGATGCCAAGATGGGCTCGGGCCAAGTGTCCGAAGGACCCTGTGCCTGGTTCCTGGCCTTCTTTATCATGACAGAGACACAACTGCACAGCTTTTTTGTAAAATGTATGATTTAGTGATATTCACCATATTCCACAATACAGAACGTCTGACATTATAATTCTTCAGGTGCCCATTACTATTTCAAAATATTTTAACCCACTTTATTAATAAATGATGACTTCATAGTGAATTGACAACATATACGCTATGTAAATGTAGAGATATACACATAAGTGTGAACTAAATTACGTCGTCAGCACACTGACTAATAGTTATATAATATAATGTGTGCAAATGACAATTTGTTATACAAATTATTCTACTTCTAATCTTTCTTATTTGAAAATATGGTATTGAAATTTCCCCTTGTCGTCTTCTTTGAACGTAGCTGTAGATTGCTGGCTTCATCTGGGGGGCTATTTGGCTCTTTGGCAATTGCCTAGAGACGCTGTTGACGGGCACAGCTGTGGGTGTGCTACCGGATTCTGCCCCTCACAGGCCAGAGATGCCACTCCACCATCCCACGCACAGGACAGCCCCAGCCACCAAGAATGGTCTGACCCAAAGGTCAACAGTGTCAAGGTGGAGAAAGTGAGGGGTAGAGGCTTTGGAGGAAAGATCATGATAGTCTCTATTACTACTACTACTATTACAATTACTACGATTAGTATCACTACTATGATTATTGCTACTATTATAGTTACTACTATTATTGTTACTACTATCATTATTACTACTATTAAAGTTACTATCGTTATCACTACTCTTAGTTACTACTATTATTATCACTACTCTTATAGTTACTAATTTTATTATTACTACTATTATTATCACTAGTATTATTACTACTATCATAGTCACTACTGCTGCTACTACTACTACTACTATTGCTACCATCATAGTTACTACTATCATTACTACCACTATCATTACTACTATTATAGTTATTACTATTATTACTACCATTATTATCACTACTGTATAGTTACTACTACTATTATTACTACTATTATTATTACTGCTATTACAGTTACTATTGTTATTACTGCTATTATAGTTACAATTATTATTATTACTATTATAGTTACTACTATTATAATTACTATTATTACCACTACTATCACGATAACTACTATTATTATTATTACTATTATTGTTACTGCTATCATAGTTACTACTGTTATTGTTACTACTATTATGGTTACTTCTATTATTATTACTACTGTTATATTAACTACTAATATAGTTACTACTGTTATTATTACTACTGTCATCTTTCTAGTATCATAGTTACTACTGCTATTGTTACTACTGTTATAATTACTTACTGTTATTACTACAACTGTCATAGTTACTACTATTATTATCACTACTATTATAGTTACTGCTGTATGAAATAGGAACCAACTCTTAACTAAGCAAATGGGCAGTGGGGTGGAGGCCGCCTTCCTGGTCAGTCTCTTCGGGGGGAAGCAGGCGTGGGCAGCCAGGGGTGAGAGGTCAACAGTCTCTAGAGTGGGGGCTCCTCAGGTGAGGGAGAGCAGGTCTGGGGTGGCAGAACTGTGAGTCCAAGCAGTGGCCAGTCCACTGGTGGCCACGTGCCTCCCGGTGGTGTAGAGCAGGAGTCAGTAGGAGACCACGGTGACCGTGGGTCTGTATCTGAAAAGAAGGTGGCCGTGGGGCCCTCTCGGGGCTGTCAGGGCCACCATGGGGCTGGGTGGCTTTCGGGGCTCAGGGGGGCTCTTCTGCTGAGGCTGCTGAGCAGGGCGGGAAGGTCCGAGGCCCCTGGACTGGGGGCCATGCTCCCGGGTCTCCAGCTGCAAGACAGTGTCCTCGGAGGGGCAGTGCTTGCACCAGGGGGGACAGCGGGCGCACAGCCAAGGGATGGCGGGGCAGGCCCTGCCTGGGTCTCCTGGGCACTGGGCAGAGGATTCTGATGAGAGGCCCGGGCTGGGGCTTGAAGGGCCGCGTCACTCCCTTGCTGACCACAGGCACGAAAGCAGATGGGCTGGGCTCTGGGCTCTTGGGGCGCTGGGGCTCCTCCACCTTAGGGGCCTCGGCCTTGGGGATGTCTGGCTTGGGATCCTGGGGCGTGGCGACCTCGGGCTCTGGCATCTCAAACCACAGAGGTCCCTCAAACTTCTCTTTGCCCTCGGTGCACTTGCCCAGGGCCTGGGGCACGGTCATCTTGGCGCACAGGTCTGGGGCGGGCTCCGTGGGTGGGCACTGGTAGCGGGTCCCTGGGCGCTGCGGGGGATCCGTGAGCACTGTGACCAGGCCTCGGGTCCCACGGTGGCGCCTTCTGGGTCCCAGAGGCCCGCGGTTGGTGCGGCCTGGGCGAGGAGCGCTCAGCCCCTGCTTCAGGAGCTGCCAGAGAGGCGGCTTGGGCGCCCTGGGCTGGGCAGCTGGGGCGTCCCTGGGCCTCGGTTCTTCAGTGCGCTCCGTGCGGGGCACGGTGGGGGGCAGGGCTCGGGAGCGCACAAAGAACCCCGGGAAGTGGAGGGCAGGACGGAAGGGCCCTGGGTCCTGGGGACAGCGGACCGGCCTGGGCCTGGCAGACCTGGGCTCCTGCGCGCAGCGGGCGGCAGCCGGGCAGGGGGTGCGCAGGCTCCTGTTCAGGCACCTGGCCAGGGAGCCGCCCGCGAGAGCGCTGGGGGGCACTGCTTCAGGATGGGGGCGTCGAGATCGGGGGCCAAATGGACACGGTTCAAGTGGCCGTTGGTATCCAGGCAAGCAAGGCGCGTGGGGCCCCCGGTTGCTGGGAACGCGCAGCCCCAAGAACACGAGGGCGTCACAGCGCTGTGGCAACAGCGGGGGCCCACGTTCTCCGAGGGCAAGGGAAGCCCACGCCTCTCTCCGTCTCCTGCTGCTCAGCTCTGGGTAGGGGGGCGTGCACCTGCTTCTACTTTTTCACGTGACATTCCAAGGAGGAAATGGAGGGTTTTCTGCAGTTGGCTACTCAACAGGAGATATAATTATAAAAGGGGACTTGTTAAGTTGCGCGTGCCGTCAGAAGCTGGAGCGACCACCATGGCCGTCTGCAGGCTGCAGAGCTCAAAGAACCAGCAGCTGCACCATGCAAAGGCTGGAGCCCAGGCCGAGAGGGATCAGAGGGGCTCCCCTAGTCCAAGACCAAAGGCTTCTGGGAAATCACGGGCACAGTCCACTTTGGAAGAGCGAAGAAGCCAGAGTCTGATATCCTCAATGATCCAAGCAGCAATCAAGAACCCCATTGAAGAAGAAGCCAGTTTACATCTGCGGTGGCTTCCTTGCTCCTCCAACTTTTATTGCCCCTCTACGAGCCAATCACTTCCTATTGGTTGGTTAGTGCTGCCCACGCCTACGAGGGTCTCCATTTCAATTGGCTACTTTCTTGTTCTTCCAACTTTTATTCCCTCTAAGCCATCATCCTATTGGTTAGTGCTGCCCACGCCTACGAGGGTCTCCATTTCAATTGGCTACTTTCTTGTTCTTCCAACTTTTATTCCCTCTAAGCCATCATCCTATTGGTTAGTGCTGCCCACGCCTACGAGGGTCTCCATTTCAATTGGCTACTTCCTTGTTCTTCCAACTTTTATTCCCTCTAAGCCATCATCCTATTGGTCAGTGCTGCCCACGCCTACGAGGGTCTCCATTTCAATTGGCTCTGCCACGTGCCAATCATTCCTAGGCACACCCTCATGGAAACGCTTATAATCTTCTCAATCCTCGTCATCTCTTCAACCAATCCACGTGACAGTTCAATTTCACCTTTCCAGCTGGGCGTGGTGGAGTCCGCCTGTAGTGGCACCAGCTCAAAAGGCTTAAGCAAGAGCAAAGCAAGTTTGAGGCCTGCCTCCGTAAATTAGTAAGGCCCTAAGCAATATAGCAAGACCTTGTCTGTAAATTTAGGGGGAAAAGGGCTGGGTATGTGGCTTAGCACCTTGGGTTCAAACCCTAGTACCCCCCTGACCATGACCATCATACCTCCGGATACTCTTTTAAGGAAAAGCAAACAACTAATTTTATCAGGAAAGGTGGTTACGTTTCATTCTCCTGAGATGGATGTTAATTATCACATTTTGCAATTCAGCCTTGAAGGAAATGGTTAAGATCATCCAGAATGATATTTTACACTGGCAGTGTTGATTTTATAAGGACTTTCCTGTCATGGTCAGCTCTTACAGGTTCCTATATGGTCGGTTTCCTTTCTGAACACCAGTGCTATTTCTCTTCTTTCATTTCTAATGGTAATCTTGGGGTAGAGTGAGGCACATTTCTCACTAACGATTGAAAACACTCAACTTCAAAAACAGATTGTCAGTGGATTGTTGGGGAATTGCTTCTATTGGTTTTGTTTGGAAGACTGCTAAAGTTGGTGTGTACCAATCTTTTCTTGGGAAAATTTTCCTCCCAAAGCACATGTATTAGGAAGTAACTGGGAAGTCCCAAATGCCAAAATGGAAGGGAAGGGGACAAAATATAGATATTAAGGAGTCAGCAAATTAGAGTAAGGCACCTTTCCAGCTCAGATTTAAAATGAAGACTGAGGGGTGAAGGCACTAATAGACTTATTGAGGAAGTGTCAGAAGGTTTGAGGTCACATGTGGCCACGTGTTTGGCACTGAAGGTAGGATCAGCTAGTGGGGGAAAAGGGGTGAGATCCCTGACCCTCTCCACTGCCGATGAGGCCATTTTTTTGTTCCATTCCTTCTTTAAGGAAGGATCCCCAGCTATGTGAGTGTGGAAAGAGATTTCTCTAATATGAAAGGACATGTGATTGCACTCCTGTAAAATCTTAGCTACAAAGCATGTTTAAGGTCGGGTATGGCCCTGGGGCCCCAGTTTGCAGATCTTCGATAAAGAGCTATTTGCATACATTGAAGGTGGAAAAAACAAGGATTAAGAATCACATCCAGTTTCACGTACTCCCAAGTATACCCATAATGGAGACTGAATCCCAGAGAGGTCTCAGGCCAAAATATGCGCTCCTCACCAGGTCCTGAGTCTGTCAGCTGCTAAGTGCGACAGGCACCTTTACGGACCAATTCCTAACACACCCTCCAAATGGCGATCCTTTTACTTTTAGCTAAAACTGTTTGGAGAAATTTACAAAGAACCAGTCATGATATCTAAGATCACAGGGCCACTCTGTATTTTATTATTTATTTATTTATTTATTTATTTTCTTATTTTTTTATTTATTATTTATTTTTTATTTATTTATTTATTATTTATTAGGTTTATTTATTTTTTATTTATTAGGTTCCTAGATGATACTTGGATCATTTCATATTGAACTGAGCTTATCTAGAAATGCTCCCCTCTGCCATCAGTTCTGCCAACCGGAAACGTCTGTGCTCCCCGTCGGAACCTTTTTACTGACTTTCCGCTGAGCAGTCGCAGAGCAAATAATTTTCCCAAGCCATCATCCTGGCTGACTGTACTCAGAAAGGTACATCCTAAACCAGACGGGCTCAGGAATGGGCCCAGGCCCAACATGAATAGGGAGAGACTCCCAGAATTAAATCCCCATGCTCCTTTGATTGGAGAGAGCATCACTTTGTAGGTAGCACCTTCTGTACTTAATCAATATGGGTAATGCCTCGTCTCCATTCTTTTCTCTTCTGGTCCTGCTCACTGGTTGTGCACTGTTCAAGCAGTGGGTCTCTTCCACTGGGTTTGAGTTTTCATAGCAGACAACTCACGTGCCTTAGTGAGGAGGAAAGAAAGAATGTCCAACCTCACATTCCCCTTTGGCTCCTGTAGTGAACTGACTATTTGTTACACAGAAATTCTGCTTTGGGATGAAAGGCTTCTCTGCCTCTTCAAGCCCCAACAGCCCTTTTGAGAGGTGCATGAAGATGCGTTGAGTCTAGACAGATGGGGAACGTGGCATCGAGGTTTCCTAACAAAGCTGTGGTGCTCACATTCTTTGGAAAGTGGGAGGAAGAGGGAAGGTGAGGCTGAGCGGGGAGAGCCCTCCCTAACCAGGGGAAGGCAGGGTCCCGGAGGGAGAGTCGGGGCTCCAGAAGAAACTTAGCATGGGCTGTCCATTATTTCCTTGGGGTGACCTGCCCACTAAGTGACCTTTAGTGTGATTAAAGGAGATGTGATGTTTACAATCAATGGTTTCTATTTATCATATTTAATTCAAGGAGTTGGAATGATCCAGTGTCCCCCTTGGAGAGCCCGTGTGGCCAGTGAGTTCGGAACCCAGGAAAGAGGAATAAACACGACAGAGCAAGTGCACAAGGCCCAGGTCTAACCCCTCTGGTTGTGGCCACCACCCTAAGTGACAGAACCCTCCCAGTTACGCCCCAGGTCTTTACTAAATGACACATGCAGGAGTCAAGATGCTCCCAGAGCCGGGCGCGGTGGCGCACGCCTGTAATCCCAGCACTTTGGGAGGCTGAGGCAGGAGGATCGCGAGTTCAAAGCCAGCCTCAGCAATGGCGAGGCACTTAGTAACTCAGTGAGACCCTGTCTCTAATAAAATACAAAAAAAAGGGCTGGGGATGTGATCCAGTGGTCGAGTGCCCCTGAGTTCAATCCCCAGTACCAAAAAAAAAAAAAAAAAAAAAAAAAAAAAGATGCTCCCAGGACCAAGCACATTTTTAAAGTCTTTAAACATCTCTGATCTTCTCCAGTAGATAATAAAGTTGGTCATCAAGATTGGTCTTAGGTCCAATGTGAATTTCGTCTTGCTACTTGCTTTTAAATCCTATGCAACCTTTAATCTTTCACTAGAGAGGCAAGAACTTAGTTTTGTATGCCACGGTCATTTTACTGGAAGACATCGAGAGCAGAAGCCCATCTTGTGTAGGGTCGCTCAAATGCGCCAGGGCTAAGGGACAGACACACACCGTGCCTGGTGACGTGCTGGGGTGTGTCTCTGACATCCCAGGACTGTGTCTTCCACTTTGGCGTGAAGTCTGCTGTCTGCTCTGTAGTCGTCTCAAGTACTAAGCTAATCCAAGATTCACGCTATTTTTTCAAACATTCAAATTGGAACTAACTTTACAGATTGAGATAGTCAAAGCATTCCCTCCTCTTCTTTCATATTTCAGAGAGTCAGAAGAATATTCCAGTTCCAGGAGGTAACCATAAAATATTTAGAGTCTGTCAACCTTGGAGTTATTTTTCCTGTCTCCAAGAAAGCCAGCTACATTTCCATTAAAGACAGAGTTACCTCCTACAGCCTTCAAGGGAACCTTTTATAAAACTGCACGCACATACAGCCTCCACCTGCATAAAAATATTTATCATTAAAACCCCTAGTAGCCTGCAGGCCTGGGAAAACATAACTCGAAAAATAATTTATGTGCTGAAAGTTACGACGCTCCTTCCCATAAAATATAATTTCCCTTGCTTATACTGTAAAGTTCTAATTATTCTTTACTTCTAGCTGGTTCGTGATGAAATATGGAGTGTTTCTTGTAAAAGTCATACAGTAGTGTTTGTGAGATTATATATCAACGTTGAGATATGAAATCTTGATAAACTTTTAGCTGTATCCTACACAATCCATTACAAAGCCAGTCTCTTCTGCAGAATAACCACAGACCCAAACAATGTGTATTGCTGCGGGTACTCTGCTCTGTTTTTTTTTTTTTTTTTTTTCCTCTCTTTTATTACTTTTCTGAATCTACAAGAGGTGCCTGATTATCACTCAGCTGAATGCAGCTATTTCTAAGGAGTCGGTCTTTGGAATAGAGCAGCTATTGTGAGGTTAGCCATCGTAGTCTCTCAGGTCAGGGAAGACATTGTTTAATTTTAAAAATATGATTATAGGAGATCCTAACCCCTAGGAATCCACCAAATATCTTGGTGGTTGGGATCTTAGTATTACGTATTTCGACTTATTCCCTTAACTATCCTGATTCTAGAGTCTTTCCACGTGGTCCCATAAAGAGAACTCCTCTGGTATGGTTAACCAGATAATTAAAATATGCAAATCTCCTGGAAGAAACAGAGGAGCTTGGTTGCTGGAAGAGGACACGAAATACCATTTCTGTCTCCTTTCTCTTTGTATTTACTGCTGTATGAGATCGACCAACTGAACTATAGAAAGCTCTGGAATGCCCTAGGAAGGAGGTTGGATGGAAAAACCAGGCTAAGGAAAGGCGTGCTTTCAAAATGAAGATTACACACAGACAGGTGACCCGTAGTGTCTCACCAAGACAAGATGCTCATGATAGTGTGTACGTTGGGAAGGCGTGGCTCTAGCCACCATGGAGTAGAGTAGACAGAGCATGGTCCACTTGGATTATTGGGTGAAGGGACAGATACCCTTACACAAGAAGGGATTTAGCTTCCTGAGCGGGCGGGGCTTAGAATAGACTGTAAAATGTGGCATAAGGGGAGAGAGAAAGGATTGTGATCTTTTCAGAAGAAGATCATCAAAGATCTCACTGAGGAGGCTGAGGCAGGAGGATCACAGATTCAAAGCCAGCCTCAGCCAAAGCAACTCAGTGAGACCCTAACACTAAATGAAATACAAAATAGGGCTGAGGTGTGTGACTCAGTGATGGAGTGCCCCAGAGTTCAATCCTCGGTACAAAAAAGAAAAAGAAAAAAATCTCTCTGAGTCCACAGAGTTGTGTGAGGAGGGTCCAGGGAGACGGAGCAGGCCACGCATGTGCTAAGGAGAGCTCCTTAGAAGTTTTCACGTGGGCAGGACCACGGCCCGACAGACCCTGGATGATGTAACCTCAACGATGAGAGGCTGAGGTTGGAGGTTTCCCTCCTTGCTCCTGGTTCTTGGGAGACGCACATGTTAAATTACGGGCGTCTGCAAACCCATACCAGTTGCTAACAGGGAAAGAACGTTGCTGACTGGAAGGACTGGCCGTGTAGGGAGACAGTGCTTATTTCACAACACAGATGGAATCCCCAGCGTCCGCAGAAAAAGAGATGATGCGGGCATTGGATGGGGCAGGATCTGAGAAGATCTTGGTGTCGGAGAGGAATAAGGCGGACAAGGGCAGAGGAGAGAGTTTGGGGGGAAATAACAAGAACGGAAAGTGGATCTCTTAAGAAACCTGCAATCCCATCGGCATCTTCTGGGCACTTGCTCTTCCTGCTCTCTACAGAACGCGTGATTCGTTTCAGAAGGAGCAGGAATGCCTACGAGTTGGCAGACTGGTTCAGTTTCACGGGGAAGAGATGCCCTGGTTTGAGCTAGAGGAAGGAGTGAAAAGACCTCACCTCACGTTTATGATTTAAGATCAGAGACAAGGGACTTTCTGGAGAATCCGATTCCAGAAAGAAAGGAAACTAGAGATGGGGACCTGGGGTTGGGACCGTTGGCCTGGGCCCCAGGGTCCACGGTAGAGCCATTTACCAAGAAGAGGGGAGCTGGGGGGGGGGCTGGTGAGAGGGAACGGGGGCTCACGAGTTCAGGGTGGAGGCTTTGGGTCTCACCTGCCCGCTTCTCTGCAGGTGGGGCTGCTGAGAGGCAGCTCAAAGCAGCACCGGTCAGGGAGAGGCAGAGGGTGGTGCAGGTGGTCCAGGCACAGGAGAGACTGGCTGCCAGCCCCTCTCTCCCCCCCATGCCGCATTCCCTGCCCTGCAACGCTCTCCCCGGAGCCTTCCTTTTCTGTGCCCTGTCTTGGCATGGGAAGGTGTCTGCGTGCCAGGAGCGCACAGATGACGGGAGGGTCACCAGGAAGGACGTGTGGCTCCGTCCTCACCGCCACAGTAGGTCTTATTGCACAGGGCCCCGTGTCTTCAATTCACATGTATCGCCCCGATTGTATGACCAGGCACTTTTAAGGCAGAGATCAAAATACACCCAGTGGTGGGAAAAGGAGATACGCGCGTGTGCGTCTGCATGTGTGTGCTCGTGTATACAGTCAGCGCTCCATATCTGCAGGATGCACATCTGCAGATTCAATGGAATACAGATCAAAGTGTGGAACCAACCTAGATGCCCTTCAGTAGATGAATGGATAAAGAAAATGTGGTATATATACACAGTGGAATATTACTCAGCAATGAAAGAGAATAAAATCATGGCATTTGCAGGAAAATGGATGGAGTTAGAGAATATAATGCTAAGTGAAGTTAGCCAATCCCAAAAAGCCAAATGACGAATGTTTTCTCTGATATAAGGAGGCCAATTCACAGTGGGGTTGGGATGGGGAGCATAGGAGGATTAGAGGAACACTAGAATGGCCAATGGGGCAGGAAGAGAGGGAGGGGACAAAAGAGTGAAGAAGAAAAAGAAAAGATGGTGGAATGAGATGGATATCATTACCCTAAGTGCATGTACGAAGTCACGAATGGTGTGAATATACTTTGCATAGAACCAGAGATTTGTAAAAAAGTGCTCTACATGTGTAATATGAAATGTAATGCATTCTGCTGTCATTTACATCATCTTAGAATAAAAAATAAATAAAAAAAAACATTGCCGCTGTATTGAACATGTATGGACCTTTTCTCTTTATTATTTTTTAAATCTTTATTTATTTATTCATCTATTTATTTTTATGCGGTGCTCAGGATCGAACCCAGTGCCTCACCCGTGCAAGGCAAGTGCTCCAGCACAGAGCCCCAGCCCCAGACCCCCCCCCTTTTTCTCGTTAATAGTTCCTAAACAACACACTAGACCAATCATGCACGTAGTATTGACATTTTTTCGTAAGTCATCTAGAAATGATTTAAGGTGCATGGGCGGGGTATGTGCATGGGTTAGTTGCAAAGACGATGCTATTTTATGCAAAGGATTTGACTTCCCTTGGATTTGTGTATCCGTGGGGCAGTGGTCTAGGCACCAATCTCCCAGAGACACTGAGCAATGACTGTATTTGTACCTGTATAGGTGAGTGCACAGTATGTAAATATATGCACACATGCGCACAATATTTATAGAAAATTTTACAGGACATCTATACTATATAGCGTGTGTACATCATAGATACAGCATCATGCAATTAATGGGTTTTACGCAATATGTATGTACGTGTAGTACACCATAGTTTTTCTAGCATCATAGACAGTGACGTCACAATTCACAGGCCTACATCTCAATGCAACGAATGAATGAATGTCTCGATTTAAAAACGAATGATGCTGTCGGGCTTGGCGGCACAGGCCTGTAACCCCAGCAGCCCTAGGGGGTGAGGCGGGAGGATTGCAAGTTCAAAGCCAGCCTCAGCAACACAGTGAGGTCCTAAGAACTCAGGAGACACCGTCTCTAAGTAAAATATAAAAAAATGTCTGGGGATGTGGCTCAGTGGTTAAGCGCCCCTGGGTTTCATCCCTAGTACAAAAAAAAAAAAAAAAAAATACAAGAATGAAGCTTCTCAGTACTCAACACATAGAAATAGTTCCAGGAGATCTTTTCTAGAGAACAGTTATATAGTACCTGGACTTATAAATAAAAATAGACCCCTTTGAATCTATGTAATCTCCAAAGAGAGGGTTTCTCCAAAAGCCAGGAAGCTGTGCGTCTGAGACTTTTAGAAAGCATCATTTCCAACCAACCTGATCGTTTGGAGCCTGCCTTTTCCCCAGGTGGTGGAAGATAATTATGAGCACCTGCTGCATCTAACTCTGCAGAGCTGGCATTGTCTCTGCGAAGATGAAACCAGCTCTTAGTGCATTCTTCACCTTCGAATCAAGACCCACTACCATGAGGCCAGCAGGGTCCTGCTAGTCTGATGAACCAATGGCCCCAGGGTCCCCAAGACAAGGGGCCTTGTTCCTGGCCCTCTCTTTCATTCCTTCCCCGGTCCCCTGAGCCCTTTCCAGCTGCCCCTACACAGCAGTTCCTACCAGCACCCACCCTGAAGAAGCCACAAACCTCAAGGAACTTATTTTGCGACTCAGATGTGCCCATCATATGAGACCCTCTTGTTTTGCTTATTTGGTGACAAACATACTACTTAAGGAAAAAAAAATATATGGAAACAAGGAAAACCAATGTGGGAAGGCTTAAGTAACTTCAGAGCATTGGGTTGCTCTCCAAAAAGTAACATGACCACAGTGTGACACCAAGGAAAACAGGCTCACCACACTTTTAGGACAGAAACAGCAACAATAACAATTTGACAGCTTGTTTGCATGTGCACAAAGCCTGCAAATAATGGAAGAGCAAAACTAGATGACTCACAAGGTATGGCCTTCTTTTTCTTTTGGTGACAGACCCCAGGGACTCACCCATGCTAGACCAGTGCTCTACCACCAAGGTACATCCGGGCCTCAGTTTTCTTGTTCAGTTTCCTTCACGACACCAAAATGATTGCACCAACAATAAACACCACAAGAATGTCTCCAGGCTGACACGGTAACACATGCCTGTCATCCCAGCGTTTGGGAGGCTGAGGCAGGAGGATCGCGAGTTCAAAGCCAGCCTCAGCCATGGCGAGGCACTTAGCAACTCAGTGAGACCCTGTCTCTAATTAAATACAAAAAAAGGGCTGGGGATGTGGCCCAGTGGTTGAGTGCCCCCAAGTTCAATCCCTGGTACCAAAAAAAAGAAAGAAAGAAAAAAGAAAAAGAATGTCTCCGAAGGTGAAATTGTTTGCACCTAGTTCTTCCATATACACACAGGCCGGTGTCACCTTCAGCTCAAGACGCATGCCCAGGTCACTTACTGTGATTGGTGGCATGTGTGGATGTGAAGTGAAGGGACACCTTGGAGCTCTTGAGACGGGTCTGCCCCCAGTACGTGATGGCCTGCAGTTCCACGGTGTAGTCGGAGTCGGGCTGGAGTCTCTCCAGGACCACGGAATTCTGAAGCTGCAAATGAAGGAAGCATCCCCGAACCCCATTAGAAACAGTCTATGCCTCAGCAGGGCCCAGTGGTGCACGCCTGTCATCCCAGCACTTGGGAGGCTGAGGCAGGAGGATCGCGAGGTCAAAGTCAGCCTCAACCATGGCGAGGCACTTGGCAACTCAGTGAGACCCTGTTTCTACTAAAATAAAAAAGAGGGCTGGGGATGTGGCCCTGTGGTCAAGTGCCCCTGAGTTCAATCCCCAGTAACAAAAAAAAAAAAAAAAAAAAAGGTCTATGCCTCTCGTTTTCATAGCAAATATTACCAGACATTGTAAAACACATCAACATGTAGCTTGTGTCGACCTTGAACTTCCAAGGTCAGACACTGTGTGGATTTGCACCATGTAAAATCCATTTCTACCACGGATCAAAATAGAGTTCATAACAAGGCCAAAACACATTAAATAATAATTGTCCTAATTCAACAACTGGATGCTCTCTCACCGGAACAAATGATTTCAAACACCCTTCCTTCTAGCCAGCTTTTGAACAGAAAAGAGAGCTCTTCCTGATGAAGTTGCAAAGGCTTGTGTTGCCAGAGACCTGGGATAGTTAGGAGATGGCATTAATTGTACTTCTTTGCTATCCGTTTTATATCCCCTGAGTGCAGTTCCACCAAAAGTTATAAGACAAATCAGCTTGAAAAAAATACTTCAAGATTTTTCTGCTACCATTATTGTCAATGTCAAACACTGACCCAATTTTCTTTTTTTTTTTTTTTTTTTTGTGGTGCTGGGGATTGAACCCAGGGCCTTGTGCATGCTAGGCAAGCACTCTACCAACTGAGCTATATCCCCAGCCCCGACCCAATTTTCTATAGGTGTTGCCGATATCAAAACAAAGTAAAGCAAAACTGTATAATTGGCCCAACATCTTGGGGACAAGACAGGAAGTTTGCAAAGGCTAAAGGAGAAGGTGATGTCTCCAAGTGCACAGACCAAGGTGGAATTAGAACTGAAGATTACAGTTAGGAGAAGTTTAGTGAGCTCCCTTCCAAGAACTTGTAATCAAGACAAAGAAGATCATTGTCTTAGAATTTAAAATACTCCTTGAAATATAATGTATGATCATATATAAAAGACAGGTGTAGTGGCACACGGGCATAGTGGCACATGCCTGTAATCTCAGTGACTTGTGAGGCTGAGGCAGAAGGACCAGGAGTAAGAGGCCAGCCTCCGCAACTTAGCGAGGCCCTAAACAATTTATTGAGATACTATCTCAAAAATAAAAAGACCTGGGAATGTGGCTCAGTGGTAGAGGGCCTACGAGTTAAATCCCTGGTACAAAACAAAAGAAAAAAAAAAAAAAAACAGTGGTATGGAAAAGAATACTTGTCTATAAAGAGGCCAAATTGGTGGTAATTTGCATTTATGAAGAAAAGTTTGTCGATTATTAATGCAACACCAATCAACAGAGGATGAGTAATATTCTTTCCAGCAGAGATCATTCCTGTTTTCTATATTCAACGCATTGCTTTAAGATCGTTCTAGTTTTATATGGCTACATTGTTGTCTGAAATCATGAAACATTGCATCCCATAGGTAGATCTCTTGCTTAAATTCTTCTGTTAGCATCTGATTCTAATGTGGTGCATCCTGATTCTGACTGTGTAGGGAAAGAACAGGATGTTCACGGGTATTTCCAAATCATGAGTTTATTGCTTATCTTGCTCCCTAAACTCTTATCTTATCTTCTGCCGGGTCAATTAAAATTCACTTTTCAAAGAGCTGTCCCCGGGAAGTCCCCACTTTATTTAGTTACCCTGGATATTAGAATGGCGTCTTAAGAAAAGGAAATACTCGATCCCCAAGAAGAAAATTCCTCAGCGTCTTCTTTCTTTTTTGCTTTTCTGGTTTCTAATCTTATTGATCAATTGGCCAAACTTTAATATCTAAAACTGCACTGATTCATAGAGCATGCAGTTTGCCTCTTTTCCATTGGAAACTGCAAGACACTCATGAGATAGTGACACACAATGTAGGCTACCCTGGATGCTATGGTTTAGATATAAAGTGTTCCCCAAAAGCTCATGCGTGAGACAACACGAGAATGTTCAGAGGTAAAATGAGTCCATTATGGGGTAGAACCTAATTAGTGCATTAATCCCTGATAGGGATTAACTGGGTGGTAACTATAGGCAGGTGGGGGGGTGTGGCTGTAGGAGGTGGGTCCTTGTGGGACATGACCTTGGGGTTTACATTTTGACCATGGTGAGCGGGGGCTTTCTTTCTCTCTGCTCTCTGGGGCCATGTCCTGAGCTGCTCTCCTCCTCTGTGCCCTTCCACCATGATGTTCTGCCTCACCTTGGGCCAGAGCCCAAGGAGTCGGCCATCTATGGACTGAGACCTCTGGAACCACGAGTCCCAAATAAACTTCTCCTCTGAAACTGTTCTTGTCAGTTCTTTTGGTCACCGCAGTGAAAAGGTGACTAAAATACTGGGCTGATGGATAATTAAATTATTTAACGGCAATGAAAAATTGCGGTTGATTTAATTTATCATTTATGCTTTGTTTTTATAATGGGCATAAAATTGCTAATATTCCTAATATATCTTTGATGCTGTTTGGTTACGAATGTCATATAATGCCACATGAAGTGGGGAACTATTAACTTTTTTTTTGGTACCGGGGATTGAACTCAGGGGCACTGGACCACTGGGCCACATCCCCAGCCCTTTTTTGTATTTTATTAGAGACAGGGTCTCACTGAGTTGCCAAGTGCCTCACCATGGCTGAGGCTGGCTTTGACCTCGCGATCCTGCCTCAGCCTCCCAAAGTGCTGGGATGACAGGCGTGCACCAATGGTGCCCTGATGAACTATTAACTTTTTATCATGACCTTTTTTTTTCCCCCCTTTGGATTCCAGTGATTTTACAACTTTAGCTTTTGATCTATTTCTATGAGATAAAACATGGCAGGATTCTTTTAACACAAGAAATCAACCTGTAGGACCAAATCTTCAGAATGAAAATAGCTTAGCAGTTAAATATCAATGATATGTGCTTTTGGAGACATACTTTATAATTCTAAGCAGCACACATATCAAAACCTTGAGTTCAAAAAAGTCTTCTCTTTTTAAAAGTATTTTTAAACAGAATTCATTTAGGGAATTCAACTTTATAAATGAGGGGGAGAAGTGTTTCTGTAAATCTTATAACATGAGAATAAAGGAAGGTGTACTGAAGGGAAATGGAGTGACCAATTCCTTTTATGCACTAAAATGCCATGTTCACTATGATACAAATCTCACTGCAGAGAAGGATTCAATGAAGATTTAATTTCTCGGCATCTGGATGATAAACCACTTCAGATTCTTCTTAAATCAATGCGAAAAACACGTGGTCCAGCTGTACTTTCTAAGTTGTGTGCAGGTAGAAACACCTTGAAATAGAAGAACCATGAATATAGGTCGTTCAATTTGCAAGGTTCTTTTGAGAGAGAGAGAGAGAGAGAGAGAGAGAGAGAGAGAGAGAGAGAGAGAAAGAGAGAGAACGAGCGTACCCTGCATACATAAAGGACATCTTATATTATTTCATTTTCATAGCTAGGTAGGTAAAAGGGACGTATGTTAAATTGGAGCTTTGATTTCTGGAGGTGACATTGTAACTGTCATTAGAATAAGAACAGGTGAATGGACTAGATTCAATTGCACTTGCCTGAAATGTGACAAAAAACACTTTGTACGCATGCTCACTGGTGTTCGACTACTCTAACAAATGCCTGAGAAGATCAACTTAGACAAGGTCTGTCCTGGATTATAGTTTTAGAAGTCTCAGTCCCTGATTGGTGGCTCCCTTTTTTTGGGGGGGGTGGGGTACAGGGATTGAACTCAGGGGCACTCAACCACTGAGCCACATCCCCATTCCTATTTTTTTTTTTTTTTTTGTATTTTATTTAGAGACAGGGTCTCACTGAGTTGCTTAGTGCTTTGCTTTTGCTGAGGCTGGCTTTGAACTCACGATCCTCCTGCCTCAGCCTCCTGAGCTCCTGGGATGACAGGTGTGCACCATGGCCCCCGGCTGGTGGCCCCCTTGGCTGTGGGCCAGTGTAGGTAGCACAGTAAAAATTTCTCTCCTCTTGCTTAGAAGCCAAGAGGAAGGGGAAGGGGCTGGGTCCCATTGTCCCATTTAAGGACACACCTCCAATGACCTTACCTCCTGAAGACTCCACCACCTCCCCCCAGCTCCAAGCAGGGGACCAACCCTTCTGGGACACTTGTGCAAGTCCAGTGGCATGCTTCTACTTTCCAAAAACAAGCAGAATGAAGGAGAGGGTGGGCCTTCCCCCTGCACCCCTCTGAGCTCCAGAGAGGCCACTCATCCGACCTGTGGTTCAAGTGCCCCCCCCAGGCCACCGCCCATCCTCCTCATCGCACTCACCCCGTCCGTGGTCTTCCTCCGCTTCTTCTTTGTCGGGACAAGGGACTTGCTGCTGACTGTCCAGCTCCAAAACACTTTGTAGTGATGCACGGGAATGTCTGGCTCCTTGGGGAGGTCCCAGGCCACGGTCACGGTCACGGTCCCGTCACTGTTGATGGTGGAGTTGGCCACCTGGAGGTTAGTGGGGGCTGGTGGTGCCGACGGATCTGTACCCCGAGTGGAAAGAGAAGCCATCTGAGTCGCCGGGCCGGGGAAGCAGCAAGACACCAATTTTAGGTGCACTGTCAATCAGATGACTTATGGGTAATGTCCAGTTGGCAATTTCACCCTTTCAGGTTTTTCGGGAAACCCAAATCTCAGCTGTCATGGGTAAGATCGGTGCCGAGATCACCAGCCTACAAAGCTCTGTACGGAGGAGACATCGTGTGATTGCAGCTGGATGATCTGTCTGTCGTTTCTAGTTGCAAAGTGAGCTCAGTGACAAAATGACACCACGGGCCACTTACAGATGCCCCCAGAGCAGAACTCAGCCCAGGGTTCCAGCTACAACGCCGTCGGCACAGGAGGTGCCAGGAAACCATATCCAACCACATACGAATGAAGAATCCAAGAGAAAGGTACCCATGTTGTCACTGTGACTCGTTCCAAGCTTTGGAACGATGGCTGAGAGAGTTATATTAAAAAAATCCCCAGCCTTCTGCAGTATGGAGATGCCTTAGAAAACTGGGAATGGAACCACCACGTGACCCAGCTATCCCACTCCTCGGTCTATACCCAAAGGACTTAAAATCAGTATACTATAGGGACACAGCCACATCCATGTCTATAGCAGCTCAATTCACAACAGCTAGACCGTGGAACCAACCTAGATGCCCTTCAGTAGATGAATGGATAAAGAAAATGTGGTGTATACACACAATGGAGTATGACTCAGCAATAAGAGAGAATAAAATCATGGCATTTGCTGGCAAATGGACGGAGCTAGAGAATATCATGCTAAGCAAAATAAGGCAATCCCCCAAATCCAAAGGCCAAATGCTTTCCCGGCTGTGCAGATGCTGATCCACAATGGGGGTGGGGCACAGGGTAGAATAGAGGTACTTTGCATAAGGCAGTGGGGAGTGAAGGGAGGAGAGGGGTTTGAGGGTAGGAAACAGAGTGGAATGAATCAGGTGTTACTGCCCTCGGTACTTGTGTGATCGCAGGAAGGGTGTGGCTCTACATTGGGTACAACCAGGGGAACGAAACGCTGTGCTCCATTGGTGTCCAGTGAATCCAAATGCATTCAGCTCCTCCACATAGAACTAATCACAACAACTAAAAGAATAAATAAATAAAAATCCCTAGCTCTCTTCTGTGATCCACAGTGCCTGAGGCCTTCTGTAGGTTAGCTGCTTTGTTATTTAAAATAAGAAAGTTTCATAGATTTTTTTTTTTTTCCCAAGAAAGGGGCTGATCCAAATCAGGTGACTGCATGATACAGGTTCCCCTATCATCGATATTAGGAATTCCCTGAGGGGGCCCAAGGTGTATGCTGGGATAGGCCGGGTCAGTAAGTCCAGGTGAGGCCCATGACACGCCTACTATGTAAAACAGGACAGCTCTGCAGGAGGCCTGCGCACCCCCTGGCCCTCCCAAGGAATGCAGGCTTGCTCCTGATTCTCTGGTATGGGGAGCTCAGGGCCCCTTGCCTCTGAGAAGTCCGCTTTGATCACTTCCTTCTCTCTGCAACGCAGCCCTCCCAGCTGGCTCCCAGGACGCCTCTCTCTCTCCACGGAATCTGCCTTCGGGCTCCGGCCCAGCTCCCTCCCGGGCTCCTGCCCCTGGTCCCTCACACTCCACCAGCTCCTAACACGAGAGCAGTCCAGTTTCTGAACTGGGGGTGTCTTCCCTTGTCAAATGCAACCCTCTCTACGGATAGCATCCAGTGTCACAGAAATGAAAAAAAATCCCTGTGCCAATGACTCAGATTGACTTCAGCGGAGACCTTACCTCTGAACTTGAATTCAATGAGTCACATGCCTTTCAATCAGCTCTGCTTGGGAGGTTCTGGGAAAGCTAAGGGATCCAAAACCAGAATTCTGACAGCCCCCAAACTCCCCACCACGCACCCTACCCTCATCTTGGTAAATGCAAACTCGTCTTCCGTTTGCTTGAGCCCCAAATGTTGACCCCTGCACTTATTTCCCGTGCATAGCACCTGTCTTCATCCATTTTCTGAGGCTATCACAAAATACTTGAGGCTCAGCGCTTTATAAAGGAATTAGGTTTATTTTGACTATTGGTTCTGGAGGTCCAAGAGCATGGAGCCAGCGTGGGCTTGGCTTCTGGTGAATGCTTCGTATGGTATCGTAGGACGGTGGAGAAGCAGAGGGGAGGTGATAAGTGTGGCACAGAATATGTGTGCAGAGGGAGTGAGACACAGCCACACTCCCCACTTGGCCATAATGACTCCACTCTCACAAGAACTCAGGTAGCATAGCCTGGGGTGGAGCTCTGAGATCTCATTATCTCTACAAGGCTCTTCTGCATGACCACCCCAGGTCGCTCCTGTACTTGGGCACTCCTCCTGTCTTTCCATCTTACTTAAAGCAAGAATACCACAACCTCATGAATGTCCTGCAAATCTTCCACCAGCTACCTCCCAAGACAACTTGGGTCACTGAAGGTGTGACCTTGAGGGGGACTCTGAGACCCTGGTCTCTTCTTCTTTCCACTTACTCCCCAGGCAGGAGGTGAGGTGGGTAGCTGAGCTGTTGACTCTCTGCCACCAAGTGCTGCTTCACCAAAGACCCCAAATAACAGGAATAATCAATCATGGACAGATACCTCCAAAACCGTGAGCCAAAATAAACCTTTTCTCTTTATTAGTTGACACCTCAGGTATTTGTTATAGTACCAGCAGGCTAATATAGTTCCCCTGACCCAAGGAAACGTTACCATAATTTTCTCCAAAGTCCTTATTACCAATAGACGTATCACATATCATCTACAAAATAATGTTTATGTTTCACACATTTTCTCAAAAGTGAGGCCCAAAAGTGAGGACGCTTGATCATACCAAGACGGTGTGCTTCCATGACTTCAGTGAGACTCCTCTAATCGCTTCCTCCTCCACCAATCATACTATTGAATTGCAAAAGTCAAAATACAGATTGCAGATTGAAAATATTGGAAAAAGCGATTCCACCTGTCCTGAATACGTCCAGACATTTTTTTTGTCCGCGTGACAACATTTACGCAGCACTCCATGCATGAGCTACCATGAGTAAACTAGAGAAAATTAAAACCTACAGGAGAATGTGCATTGGTGACATGCAAACAGTAAACAGTTTTGTATGTGGAATTGAGCATTCCTGGGTTTGGGGATCCTCTAGGGTCTTGAAGCCAATCCTCCTTGGAGGCTGAGAGATAATGGTGCTTATTTCTTTTCAGGAGACAGAAAAGCTCTGTCTCTTTTCTTGGCTCATACATTCCTAGCATTCAGAAGAGCCCCCAGCTCACGGCAGGTGCTCAGTTAACATTTGCTGAATGATTGACTAAGAGGCTTCTCACAATGGTGAACTTGGACTTGTCAAGGGATAGTCCAGTTTCAGGCTCCAACGTGTCGATCAAAATGGTCAAATCGTACGATTCCCAGGTGAAATGCAGAGTCAGAGGCGTGCTATTCCCATTCCAGATAAGAGAGTCAAACAACACCCTTCTTTTACGGAGGGTCCCATCCTTCACCTATAAAAGGGAACCGGCAGACCCTTGCAGGACAGAAATAAACTGACTAGTGAATCGTCACGGCAAAGCAAGAGAAAAGTTAAAATGCACAAACACACCATCCGCACTGCCCGCGCTGCGCCTGAGGGGCTGTCCTGGAAGTAAGTCATCTTGTGAACTTTTTAGAAAAGAAGAAAAACCAAAGATGGTCTCTTCCAAAGAAATCCCAGCTTTTGAGAAGTTCAGCTGGGACTGGACATCATTGTCTCCCTTAAAGGACTTCGTCATTGCACCAGTATTTACCACCCTGGGAAATGTTTCTTATCCCTTCGATACAATCGTGATATTCCAGAATAATAGCCTCCAGTTCATGAAGCATGATGAAGCAAGAAAGAAGATGATTCATAAAAACAACATAGGAACTGCAAGCATGTAGGACAATTAGAATAAAAAAAAAAAAAACCAACATATGAGGAAATAATGCTTTCAAAAATATGAAGGTTTGTTTTATACTTTCTCAAAATTAAGACTTTGATGGACAATTTACACCACCAAGAAGGTGCACTCCCATTAGTGAGATAAGACAGTCTCAAAGTTTTTTCTTCCTTTAAAAAAAAAAAATCTCTATTAAATCACAAAAGCAACAGAGAATTATGGAATAACCCACTTACAGCTCCCAGAACATGAATGACTATTTATTTATTTATTTATTTATGTATTTATGGTACCAGGGATTGAACCCAGGGGTGCTTAATCACCGAGCCATATCCCTGCCCTTTTTGTATTTTATTTACAGACCGGGTCTCACTGAATTGCTTAGGGCCTCCTTAAGTTTCTGAGGCTGGCTTTGAACTTGTGATCCTCCTGCCTCAGCCTCCTGAGCTGCTGGGATTACAGCAGTACACCACCATGCCCAGGTGGATGGGTGTTATTTTGACACATTTTAATTTGGGTCTATGTTCTAATAAAACCTCATTTGCAAAATAGGCCATGAGCCAAATTTGGACCACGGCCTATGAATGGCCAACCCCCATCAAGAGAAGTTTAGAAGCTATTAGAGAATCAACTCTATGAAACTTGATGGGAATGCTGGCTATCTGCAATTTTATTAACACATGATTATGTATGTGATGGGTTAAATGTTGGCATTACCATTCCCATCTGGAGATGGGGGGCATGAGGATTAACTGCTCACTTCTCCAGCTCCAGATCATAGAGGGAGAGGCTTAGATCCCCACTGCAGGACCAGACTTCTCTCCATTCCCCCATGTGAGTATCAAACCAAAGCATGCTCATTCCACCAACTCCTTTGCATTCTCACAATTACCTGCAGGAATGCACCCCCCTGGAAAACACAAAGCAAGCCCACTCTCAGAGATAACTGAACTGAACTTCTTATGCAAACCATCTTGAATATTTACTATGTGAATCCGACTTTGGCTTTTGAGAAAAATAGTTCCTTTTATCAACGATCCTAGGTGGGTCATTCACTAAAGAAGATGGACGGGCTCACTTCCAGCAAGACAGATTTCAGGTTTTATCACGTAACCTTTTCTGGCACATGTCACAAGCAACGAACTAACAGGCACGAAGTCTTGGCACAATGGAACACTTTGAGCCCGGTGGTGGGCAAAGTGACAAACAGAATCACTTATCACCCTTGGCGAAAGGCGGGTCTATTATTGCACTGACATGAACTCTCATGGGAAAGGACTCCGTCCGCCTGTCCCGGGAGAAATTCCATCACTTTTTGTGAGGCAGACTCCTGTAAAGTTTGCAGACAATGCTATTTGTTACATAGAAACCACGTCTGCATGTTTAAAAAAAAAAAAAAAAAGAAAAAGATAAATAGCCAGGGCTACAAAGAAAGTAACCACTATAAATAATCGCAGGCGTGCACACACACACACACACACACACACACACAGACACACACACAGAATAAAAAATTGCAGGAAAATGAATGTAGATGTCTGAGATCATACTTTCCACTGAGTTGTGTCCCAGAAGTACCTCTGAAGGTGGGAGACTGAAATCAACTGCAGTGTTATTTTAAAAGTCACGTTACAACTATGTTGCAAATTCTCCAACCAAATAGAACATTGGTTCTAATAGTTAAAACTCATTTTTTCCTTTCCAGATTTCACAGTTGGGATACTTGACCTTCCCTTAAACACACACACACACATACACACACACACACACACACACACACACACACACACACACACCATTCAGTATCCTAAATATGCATGCAGTAAATCTTTGGAAAGTCACTGAAGCTTCATGGCAGGTAAATTTGCAACTATTCAATGCTTTCAGGATTCATAGATGACTAAGTGTTGCTCATTGGAAGGGGAACATATGGGCAGCCCTGGGACAGGGCAGTCTTGGGTCCCCAAGGAGACACAGGGATCTTTGTTACTACCAGTGAGTCAGTGAGTTCTGCCTAGTTTTACCAACACTTTGTAATGCGTGCACAGAATGACATAACCTGTGATTCGTATACACTGTGGAAACAAACAATGCTGTCTACTTCCTTGTCCTTTGAACTGTATGCAGAAACAGGGAGAAAAAGATAAAAAAAAAAAAAAAAAGAAAAGAAAAAGGGCCTCTGAATTTGGAGGGGGGAAAATCTACAATAAATATACAAAGACATATTAGGTTAATGATAACTTAAGTTGGATTTTGACCTTTTTCTTCCTAAGATCCCTTAAATTTATGTTATTTTGCAGTGTTCAATTGATAACTGACTAATCTAAAATGTCCAAACAAATGTTTGCCTGCTTTGAAAAAACATAAGAAAAAAAAAATATGGATTTGGATTCTGTCTTGTACAGTCCACAGACTTGGAATATTTTCTTCATTTAGTGTTCATTTGCATATGCATATGGTGCGAAGAGCCAAAAGGAAACTATTTATTTCCAAGATTCTTCAGAGTCATAAATATGCTCTTACTGTATTACCATATTACCCCTGAGCAGTTTGTATTTCCAATAAGAAGTCGGCAATATATGCATTTTTACCCATTCCACGAATATACACAGTATCAAGAAGAGGTTAAAAACCCATCTGCTGATAAAAAAGCAAAAAGAACACAAACCCATCATGGATTTTTCTGTGTGTACGACCCTCATCCCAAATAGTGTGCCCACCAAGTTAGGGTCTCTGTTAGTTAAACATCCACTGCTTTCTTATTCCAAGAAATGGACGATAATGGAAAACCTGTCTAAGGCTGAGAGAAGAGAGAGAAGAAAACAGAACCGAGGAATATGTGACTTTGGCAGATATGACCTCCATTTTAAAGGAAAATTTGTAATATTTAATAATATCAAGACTCCTTTCCCAGTGGGAAAACTATGAAGATGTGCATTTAAAACGCAGTCGAACATTTATTAGCAGCAGTGAGTGAGAGGAACTGCAGGGTTGTTGAGTTGAACAAGACGTCAACAGCCCATCCTCAGGGTCCCACCTGGATTCCCTGGTGCTTTGTAATTCCAGGGTTCCGCCGCCCCGGCACCCCCTTATCTTGATCCAAAGCCAGCCCTGGCATGCACAAGCCAGGTACGGGGTGGAATGGCTTGCAGCAGTGATTGACAGGGGGCGCTACCTGGATACCAGAGCTCCCTGACCTACCTCTCCAGGGAGTGACTCCTAACTGGGCCAGTGCCTCCCACACCAGCCCCTTGGGGACGGGGCTCCTCTTGGCCACAGTGGTAACAAGTGACTGTCTTCTTCCTGTCCTACTGCCCCTCTCACCTTGCCCTCATTTTCCGGATCGCCTCCTACGTAAACTACTGCGCACACTCAAGCCCTCGGAGCTGTCGAAGCTTAGAATCCTCTGGCTTTGGGGAGACCCAAGGTTGGACTGCTCATCCCCTCTGGCTGAGAGTGGTATTTTAAAGCACCATGTGTCAAGGGACCTGGGGATGTACTGAGACATCAACCCTTGCACTCTGAAATTTCCAGTCTTTTTCCCAAGTGAAATGATATAGAAAAGTTGAGGTAGACCCTAGTACCTGGCAGGATTAGCAGCCAGAAAAACATTGAATCTCAGGAGTGACCTATGAAGGTAAATCAATGTGTGCAAGGAGGAACATTTCTATGTTCTAAATAAAGAGAAAACCCAGAAAGAGGCATTAGGCTATTCAATTATTTTTAATTTTTTTTTTTTTTTTGGCACTGGGGATTGAACCCAGGGATGCTTAACCACTGAGCAACACCCCCAGCCCTTTTTTTTGTATTTCACTTAGAGACGGGGTCTCTCTGAGTTGCTTAGGACCTCGTTTTGACTGAGGCTGGCTTTGAACTCAAGATCCTCCTGCCTCAGTCTCCCAAGCCACTGGGATTAAAGGCGTGTGCCACGGTGCCTGGCTATTTTAAAATTTTAAGCCAATTTCCCTACTCAAATACTGGAGGGAAAAAATGGTATGCAGACCTGAAAGAAGTAAATTTACAAGGCATTCCACGCTCTCTTTTATTCTTTCTGCTGCCAGAAAAGAGAAGATAATACTGATTTTACCCATTCTGTAATCCTGGATGGTTTCTGGAGCAGGTAAGAGTTGGTGGTCACCAGGAGCAGGGTATACATGAAAGTGAGTTACTAATCCAGGCCTTAGATTACTTACCAATCTATGCAGTGAGAATTTTCTATAAAACAGAGATGTTGAATGAGGATTCCATCAGGGCAAATAAATGAGTTTAGAAAAAGAAATTACCTTAAACAGTCACCAGTCCATTCCGGCAGACTACAGACTAATTTTGAATTTAACACAATCATAAGGAAGATAATGGGAAGAATTTTGGCTTTTCTGTGAAAATTGGGGTTACAGCCTATGAATGCCCGGCAGTGAGGCTAAAGAAAATAGAACTCATTTTTATGATTCTTTTCTTCTTCTACTTAACTTTACTTTGATTTCCAGAGGTGCTCATGGCAAATGAAAAAAAAAAAAAATTCCTTCCCATTACGGCTGGATCACTACCTGCCCCAAATACATTAGATAATTGCTTGCCCTTTGACACAGTCCAAGACTGTGGGAACACTGATTCTTTTTTAAAGCAATGTTAAATCACCAGAAGACAGGTACAATTCTAGTTCTGCAGCGAAACAGAAATAAATGGGCATTTATGGAAAGAAGAGGCACCATTATTTTAGAAACATGGCAGCCACCATGAAAGTGTCATCGTATTTCACTGGGGAAAGTCAAGGGCAGGAAAACACGTTATTTTTCTGGTTTCCACTTCTCTTTTTATTACTCAGGATTCGTTCCTTTTTTCATTCAGTGAAGTTTGGTCTAGCAGCTCTGATGTGTCAGGCACTGGAGTTAGTAACTGCACAAAAAGACAAAAAATATCTGATTCTCTGGGATACCACATTCACCTTCCCTCAACAGAAGACAACAGCAAAATGTTTACTATGGAAAGCATTCTAGGTAGGTAGTGAACACTGATGATAAGAAAGAGAACAAATGGAGCAAGAGAAATGTGGGTTTGTTTGCTGATGAGTTTGTGCACAATTGTAGGAAGGGTGGCCAAAGGAGGTTTTGCCGAGAAAGAGACATGTGTGTAGAGGTGGTGGAGAAGCCAGCTTTGCAACTGTGGGAAAAAAGAACTTTCTGGTTCCAGGAAAGAGCAATGCAAATGTCCAGGGGCAATGGAGAGTTTGGAGTGTTGGGGGGTTAGCAAAGGAGCCCGTGGGGTCCCACGGCAGAGCAGAGGTGGGAGGAAGTCTCAGAGGAGGGAGGGAGGAGGGTCTCCTTAGCCTGGAGACCTTGGAAAGAACATTGCTTCCAATCGAGTTAGACCTGGGAGTTCTGAGGACATGGTACACTCAAGACAGACCCAAAGGCACAGATTTTAACAGAATCACTCAGGCTGTTGGGTTGAGAATAGAGTGACCGAGAGGCCAGTAAGGAAACTATTGCAATATTCCTGGCCAGAGATGATAGGGCTACTTGGATAAAGCCAGAGATGAGCCGATTAGGGGACCCATGAGTTAAGTTGCGGTTCGGACGTGAGATGTCCCCCAAAAAACATTTTTTAAAATTCTTAATGTAGGAATATTCAGAGGTGAGCTATTGGAACGTGAGATCCGTGACCTAATCGGCTCATCCTCATTTCGGTGGTCTGACGGGGTGGTCACCGTAGGCAGGTGGGGGTAGCTGGCGGAAGTGAGGAAGTGAGTTACTCGGAAACCATGAGACTATATGATAAACTTTTCCTCCTCTCAGTTGCTCTTGGTCAGGTGTTTTGATCGCAGGGCTGGTAAAACTAACTACAACACACGCCGAAAAGGAAATGTGGTCCTTTTTGAGGACACGCTGGTGACTCATAGGAAAGGACTACCGTGAAGAGCGACTCTGAAGTTCTTTTGTGATGAACAGCACAGAGGGCAGCCTCGCCCATCACGAAACTGATCCTTGAGAGAAGGCAACGTGGAAGCGGAGCGTCCTTTACTTCTTTGAGGATGCACGTAGTTCCAGAAATGGAGTCGTCGTTTGCAAATCAAGGTGATTTCTGTGTTTGAGACTCTTTTCTACAGAAAAGGTTCTTTTTTGAGGAGATGTCCTACACTGAAGGATGCTAATTATTCTAATAGGGCTGCCCTTCACATACATGGGTAATAAAAGAAGCTAAAGCAACAGAAATAAATATCTATCTTTAAATTTCCCCAGCGAGGCATGGTCTTACTGGGGGGATGGATTTGTTCTAACCCCAAATGTTGGTGATGGTGGCACAGTACTGTACATAATACAAGTTATTGGGTTGTACACCCATGAAAAGTAGCCTTTGTGGCACTTCAATTATTTAAATAACGTTGTGAGACAATATTTCCCACGTAGGCGCCTCTCTCCATTTGAGACTGGGTAAGGAAAGATGTGGCGCCATCTTGGTAGAGGCGAAGTCGCCTTTGGGTGGCTCCAGGAAGGACTGCCTATCTTCCCCTGTTCAGGTATCCGTGACCCTCACATCATTCTCATGATGTGTCGCCACTGAAGAAGTAACAGAACCTACCATGAATTCTGTGAAGACAGAATTTTTAAGAGTTTAATAACTAATATCTGGGATGTGGCTCCCAATGCAACCTATGGCACTGGGGTTTGGGGTATATTTGTACAAGCAAGAAACAGAACAACACTTTCATGGTGACTGCAAATGTTTCAAAAGAGGGTGCATTTTTGTTCAACAAAAGACAAATTAAATTCAGAGCCAGTAGCTCTAATTCTGGTCGATTGCATTGTCCTGTAACACAAAGTGTTGAAACTGAGCCGCTTTTCAACCTTGTGATCACCCCCGTGACAGCCCCGAGACTGTCTGTGGACCTCTGCGTGGGTGCTAAGGGTCTTGTGAGAACAGGACTCTGCAAAGAACCATGGAGGCCAAAGCACCTCTCCCCCACCACCCTCCCTGTCCCCCATGAGTCAGGAGGTGCTACCAGTCTTACAGGTAACACGACATCTGTGTCCAGAAGCTGGGAACTGCTTTTGTCTGATGTGTGAGACCACAGCCTTGTCTGAAAGTCCCAGCCCAGATCCGACTGGCTATTGAACAGATGGTAGCACGTTTGGGCCACAACGTGTCTGGATCACATTTGAACCGTGCAAACAAGGTGGAGAGAGGCCTCCAGCTTTTTATTGATCCCTGCCTCCTAACCTAGGATTAATTATTCATTTTACATTTAGCCTCTCCAAGTGCTCAGACCAGCTGGAGACAGAGTGTGGTCTTAAGGGCTTGATGTCTTTACCTATAATTTCACTTTAAAGCATGCTTAGTTGTTTGTTGGATTTGCTGCCCTGAAACCAAACACGCCTTTTCCTTTTAAAAATGACTTTGTCTAAGAAAGAGAAAAATCTACAATGCACTCTGTAATGGAGTTCAAATGTGACTTTTCCTATAAGTTTTCTTCTTGAGTCCTGTGTTACACCGAGAAAGTGGTACTAAATAGAAATGGGCAGACCGAGATGTAGACATTTTTCCCATCGTGTTTTAGAAATTGCAACCTGTAGCCGCCACACCATTGATGTGGTAAGGCTTACATTAATCGTTAGTACCACAATGCATTTGGCTTACAATAAATTTAAATTAGCTTCCATGTAACTCTGGGTTAGTAAGTAATATGACTCATTTTTTACCTATAAAACCAGATCTTGGTTAGTCCAGCTGATACTAAATTAGTTTTGAAAGTGCATTGGAGAAATAATAAACCTGAAGATATCATTGCTATCTGATTAAATCATGTCCTTCAACTCTTATAGAACAAAGTGACCATTGATGTCATATAGAATCATCTGATTCCGCAGAGGTTTGAAATAGCAATGAACAGGGAATTGGAAAATCATAGCAATGACTAAAAAATAAAAAAAAAAACAGTTTCTGGACATTATGAAACAATAAAACGGGTTCTGGACATTATGAAACAAAAGTAAGAGACTAATTCACACAGTTTAATAGTTGTTTTATGGAAGATGACATAATCTAAAGTACCTAAAACTCAGGCTTCTTCCCCCAAATTTGTAGAATGATGCCTGTTGGATAATTTTTTTTTTTTTTTTTTTGTAGTAGGAATTAATCCCAGGGGCACTTAATCACTGAGCCACATCCCCAGCCCTTTTTATATTTTATTTAGAGACAGGGTCTCGCTGAGTTGCTTAGGGCCTCGCTAAGTGGCTGAGGCTGGCTTGGACCTCGCGATCCTCCTGCCTCAGCCTCCCAAGTGCTGGGATGACAGGTGTGCGCCACCGCGCCCGGCCTCAATGGTCCCTTCAAGCGCATCTGGTCCCCTTCTGTAAGGACAGCACGGCCACCTGCTGGCCAACCACCGCATGGGACCGGGAATCATTCCAGACGTGCCAGGCAGCGAGGCAAGAGTCCCCCCGGGTCGCAGGACACCAAGACTGACCTTTGGACGAGCGGAAGTGTTTGCTGGGCGCTGTGAACCCCCGAGTCCCGTGCACGTTGACGGCGGCCACTCGGAACTGGTACCACCTGCTGGGGCGTATGTCTGTCATTTGAACCCGCTCATCCGTGGTCTGAGGGGAAATGTCACAGAGCACAAGGTCAGTGTGTCTTCTGACATGTCCGTTGGGGGTGTTTCCAAAGTGGCCCAAACTCTTCAGCCAAAGCGATGGAGCCTTGTCCCCCCCCCCCCCTGCATGAGCCCCTCTTATTTCCAGATAGGCCGAGAGTCATCAGGAATCAGGAAACTTTGGAGGTCTCATCTCTGAAAGTCAAACGCCTCCGGAAGTCCAACATCTTATCACAAACGCTTGGGCTATTTTAAAATCTGGTGGCTAAAGGGAGCATTGGAGGGATTCACTCAATAGAGAATGTGTACCCCATGACTGCATTATAGCTGAGAAAACGAATTCATTTCTAAGTTATAGAAAGACGAGACCTCTTAAATTCACATACCAAGCCGGGCGTGATAGCTGTAACCCCAGCACTTGGGAGGCCGAGGCAGGAGGATCGCGAGGTCCAAGCCAGCCTCAGCCATGGTGAGGCACTTAGCAACTCAGTGAGACCCTGTCTCTAATAAAAGTACAAAAAAGGGCTGGGGATGTGGCCCAGTGGTTGAGGGCCCCTGAGTTCAATCCCCCGTGCCAAAAAATAAAGCTAAATAAATAAACTCGCATACAAAATATAATTCTAGAAGCAGGTATAAGAATCCACACGCTTAAAGACTGCTAACAATATCAAGAAGTGAACTGTAGCTCAAAATGATATTTTTATTTGAATAAATCATATAATATCAGGAGAATCCAGTCCTGGCCCTAAAAATGTAATTATATGTGTTAACTATAGTTTACCTTTTGTATCCAGGAATCTTGCACGCTTGGATTTAAAATATTTGGAACATGTTTAGAAATACTTTGAAATATTTGGAAAAATACTTTGGAAAATATTTGGGTGAGAAATATTTGGGGGAAAAAATTGTGTCTGTATTGAATATGCACATGCTTTTATATTTCCCTTATGATGAGCCCCTGAACAGTACACCTCATCAATATTGAATCATATGGTTAACAATATGACTCCTCCCTGAACAATGAGTTGCACAGCATTCACGTTGCCTTAGTTACGATAAGTCATCTAACCAGGAGTTCAAGTATACAACAGGATCTGCACAGGCTGCAGGAAAATACTGTGCCATAGGGGATTTGAGCATCATCTGATTTGGGGGTCTGCGGGGGACCCTAGAACTAATTCTGCATGGATATCCAGGGACAACTGTCTATTCTTGTCCAATTGGGGGGAAAAAAATGGATACTGGGAGAGACAAGCAGGTTTTCTTGTCCCTACTGCTAGGGTCCCAAGATATCAAGTAGCGTTAGCAGTCTTCATCCAGATGTGGTGTACTGACTTACACAGTCTGGTCTCGCCTCTGCTAGGTGCAGACTCCCCTTGGCTTTGAAGGTGAAGCTGGGGAAATTGGACGGAATCCAGATGTTCCCTAACCTCACCTCTTAACGGTAACTCATTATGGCAATGGTACGGCCATCTCTCAAAGCCAAACGTTTCTGTGACCAAAGGAAGGGTAGGACTCAAATGCGGTGTTCTACCTGGGTCGGCTGAATTGGAGACAATTTGGGATGGCTTTGGCACTTAGAAATTTAGCTCTGAGTTTGAAACACGTAAAGCCGGGATGATAATCTGGAACACTGAACAAAGCAAGAATGGCAGGTGGCATTAGCTAGCAAAACCAACAAGAAATCGAATGGTAGTACAATCATTCAAGAGCTCACCTCTTTCCAAAGAGACAGGGGAGAAAAGAGATGATTACATTGTTGGTGGCTTACACGAGGCTTTAATTTGGAAATTTACACATGAAACTATACCGTTATTTATTGAAGCCCGCCGTGAAAACCTAGTGGAATTTTGGTCTGTTTTCTGAGCAGCTTTAAGTTGTATTGCTGCAAAAACTTTTTTTTTTTTTTAACAAAATAAGTACATAATGCAATTACTAAGTTTATTTGATCAAGTATTTTTCCCCCTGATTTTAGGTGTTTCTTTTACATCAAGCTCTTCACTTATTTTGGGGTCTTTAAATACTTCATTTTAGTGTCTAGTTTTAATCCCTTGTGAAATCTTAACTGTTGAGGGAAAAAAAAAATTGCTTCTTCCAAGTGCTGAGAAAAATGGTCTGGACAAATTAAGGTGAAAATTTATTCCTAGACACATAAGTGTCCAGGGTGCGGTTTAGTTGTTGAAAAGCATGAAGCAAATTCACAGCGAGAACTTGTTCTTTTTACATATGCAGGCTTGGGCTGGGGGGGGAGAGGCTGGGCAGCTGGTGGTCCCTCTAGCTGCTCTTATAAGAAGAAAAATCTTTGGCTTTTTTTTTTTTAATGTCTTTATTTATTTTTTATGTGGTGCTGAGAATCAAACCCAGTGCCTCACGCATGCAAGGCAAGTGCTCAACCACTGAGCTACAACCCCAGCCCAGTCTTTGGCTTTTCTCATCAACAAGAGGGATGAGAAGGTGTTATAGTGAAGCTAGTCCAAGAGTGTTTTCATCCGGGTTGCTTATGAGTTCCTAAGTGGACCAAGGTCGAGGAAGCCTTCAGCAGAGAAGTGGAGAGAGGCCAGCTACTTCTCACTAAGCAGTTTGAGGATATGAAACTTTTTTTTTTTTTTTTTTTTTTTTTTTTTTTTTTTTTGGTATCAGGGAATGAGCCCAGGGGCACTCGACCCCTGAGCCACATCCCCAGCCCTATTCTGTATTTTGTTTAGAGTCAGGGTCTCACTGAGTTGCTTAGCGCCTCACTGTTGCTGAGGCTGGCTTTGAACTTGCGATCCTCCTGCCCCAGCCTCCCGAGCCGCTGGGATGACAGGCGTGTGCCACCGCGCCCGGCTGAAGATATGAATCTTATCCCATGCTACCTAAGTCTGTGGGTGGAAGAAAGGCTTAAATGTAGGAGAAACCAAAGTCATTTAGGCCGGGAAATAACAAATCAGTGCTAAGAGGTTTGCATGTCTCTTCTTGGGTTTGATTTTGAGTCCAGCTGAGAGAATCACAGTTCTTAGAAAACCAATGTGAGCACTTAGATCGTAAAATTATTTCCCTTCCCTGTGTATTCTGAGCAAATTCCTCAGCAGGGAAGTTTCTAGCACTACCAGGCAGTTCCAAGGGGCTTGTTCTCTCCCCAGCAAACAGGCACGATTTTATTTTCATGCACATTGGATTGACCTCTGTCCACTAGCTATCCTGACAAAGGCATAGAGAGTCGATGTGCTAGGCTTAACGTGTGCGGGGGACCCTCTCCAGGGAAGGACTCACCTGGGCCACCGTCTGCCAGTGAGTGGCACCGTCTTCGCTGGGGTGGATTCCATAATTCCATCTTCTTTGTACCACGTAGATCACGGGCTCGATGGAAACGTTGAATTTCGAGGACCACCTAACCTCCAGGTGCCCGGACTTGAACTCGGTGAATCGTAATTCTTTCCTGGGCTTCAAGGGGACTCCTGGAACAAGACCATGTCCGTTAACACCATGTGCATGGGACCCAAGTCCCGGTAATGCTGAGGAAGGAAATCTAGAAGAGAGACCAATCTCATCCGCCACCCACCAAGATTCCATCTCCTTTCGTAAAAGTGACTTCGGCCCACGAGTTTCCACAGGGGACACCGGACTCCAGGTGTAATCCATCCTATGCCATGAATATTACTCCCCTTTCCTTTTCCTTTCATTCTAGAGGGTCAACATTAATTGCCGGGTGTGAACAAATCTTTTTCTCCCTGGAAAACTCTAGATTCACCCTTTTAGGGGCAAGGCACCGAGGAAATTGTGTGACCAGGTTGCTTCAGTCAAGGGTCGCATGGACTGCACACAGGACAGTCATGTCCAAAACAATTCAAGTCACCTCTCCCTTTCCCAACATGCTGCATTTCTTTGATGACATTATTAGAACCCGGTTCCCAGGTTGGCTCTCTTTTCTACCTTAGAGAGTATTTCCTTTAAGGAAAAAGAAAAAAATCATCACAAGTGCTAAATCTTGTTGTTGCCAAACCTCACAGTGGGATTTCCAAAGTGTGAGTCTTTTGGTGCTGTCATAGATTGCTCAGGCACGCTCCTATCAACGTTAAAATTGGAAAATGATGGATTTGTAACGTGTGGCTTCGGCATGAGAGAATGCATTGTCGCAAACGTCCCTCACGGGTGTCTGACTTTAAAATACTTAATTCACTGGGATTTCCTTTTCCTCCTATACTGCCTGCAAGTGGTCTTGGTGAGTGAAAGATTTAAGAACCACAGTTCTAAACCACAGGCATCATAGAAAGGGAACTTCAGAAGAAATTCGGTAGCATCCATGACACCATGTTGATAGATGCCACCCACACCACCATTTTCTGTTGACAATGACATTTGCCTAAAGCACCGAAAGCTCATTTACAAAATCCAGTACAGAAAGCTCTATTTCTTTTTCCATTTCATGAGTTTCAATAAAGAAGAAACTGGGAAACGTGAAAACACAAAATAATCAAGGTAGGATGCAGGTTGGTGTCAATGGCTGAATCTCAACTCTTTTTCTTTCTTTCTTGACTGAATTCACGTTTAGTGTTGTTGAGGGAGATTTTTAAATTCACCAAATGCTTAGGTGGATAGAGTTGGGTGATTTCAAAAGAGCATTTCACGTGTTGTCAAAGTCATTGACATAGAAACATATTTTCTAGGCAGCAGGCCTCCATATTGATGTTGTCTTGGGTTGTGGCTATGTCTGGCCATTCAGTTTAATATCACCAGGCTATCGGTGTGGCTTTGTGAAGTGGGTGAACAGTTCCTCATCTACATTTTGAACATGATGTAACTGATGCTGAGGAAGATGGCTCTGCCTGGAGCTACGATTTGATCACATTGCTCTCTGAATTTTCTACTTCTTTCTACATGTCAGAGTCGGAAAAGCCACCTAAGAAAATGGGGCGGAGAGGTAGTTTTTTTTCTTTTCTTTTTTTCTTTTTTTTTTTTTTTTTGGTATCGGGGATTGAACTCAGGGGCACTCGACCACTGAGCCACATCCCCAGCCCTTTTTTTTGTATTTTATTAGAGACAGGGTCTCACTGGGTTGCTAAGTGCCTCGCCATTGCTGAGGCTGGCTTTGAACTCACGATCCTCCTGCCTCAGCCTCCCAAGTGCTGGGATTACAGGCATGCGCCACCGCGCCCGGCGGAGAGGTAGTTTTTGATAGACCTACGAATCCCTGGAACATTCTGTTCGGACGCTCTGAGTTTTAGTTGATCACCACGGGACGTGGCTAAGCCAGTCTTTATCTCCTGTTCAGCCACGGCCTGAGTGCTTTGGAAGCCTGCATCCTGAACTTGACTTCCCAGTGCACAGCCTTGAGATGGATCCAACCAGCCTACTTCGGTTAAGCAGAATACCTCTTCCTCCAAATATGCCCCTTTGTAGAGCTGTTCTTATCTCTACCAGCATCTGCTGGTTTTAGTCATAGAAATTCCCAAATCCAGCCGGGCACGGTGGCGTACGCCTGTCATCCCAGCACTTGGGAGGCTGAGGCAGGAGGATCGCGAGTTCAAAGCCAGCCTCAGCCATGGCGAGGCACTTAGCAACTCAGTGAGACCCTGTCTCTAATAAAATACAAGAAAAGGGGGTGGGGATGTGGCCCAGTGGTCGAGGGCCTCTGAGTTCAATCTCTAGTACCAAAAAAAAAAAAAAAAAAGGAAAGAAAGAAAGAAAAAGAAAGAAAGAAAGAAATTCCCAAATCGTCCATCTCTACGGTGGCCACCTGACTTTGCTTTCTCTGTCTCTTGCGTCTAGTTTACAGCTTCCCCGCTCATCTGCCTGCATTTCAATCTCCTTTTCTAATTCCCACTGTATGATATTTTGTGATTATTTTCAAAAAGCAGAGGTGGGACTCAAAGTCTCTAATTGCATCCAGTTTTCCTCCTCTCCCTCAGGCATGTGTCGATCACGTGACTGCCATTTGTCTTTGGATTAATTCCGGGCTGCCTCCTACGTTGGCATCATAGATCCTGTCTTTGAATTAGGTTTCCTAGAAACCTACAGCCAGGTACTTCCAGCGCTCATAGTCTGTCTATGGCATTACTGTTATTATACGGAATCGTCTTTCCTTCTGTTTTCTGACCGTAGACACTTAAATACTTCCAGACTCCAACCAAATGCTACCCCTCTGCGTCTCTTCCCCTAAATTTCCCAGTTGGAAAAAAAAAAAAGGCTCCATTCTTTTGGCCCTCGCCAGTCTTGAGCCTGTAACTATCGAGAGGTGGGTTTAACTGCCCCTTGCTGCAAACAGCTCATTTAATGGTGCCTGTCTTCTGCACGAAGCTACAGCCCCCAGAGGTCATTCCCACCTCTTGGAAATTCCCAGAGGAGAGCATTCTGCAGTACCAAAAGGTCATTAAGTGTTTGCTGAAGGAGCTGCCTCTCCAGCTTTCTTTTACTCTACACACACACATATATATGTCAATATGTATATTTATATATACATACATATATATATTTAGTTGTAGATGGACACCGTACCTTTATTTTATTTTTATGCGGTGCTGAGGATTGAACCAGTGCCTTCCACATGCAAAGCGAGCACTCTACCACTGAGCTACAACCACAGCCCTTTTTTTTTTTTTTAAGGTTCATACTAAAAAAAACAAAGCCATCAAAAAGTTTTCCAGATAGAACTTTTTTTTTTCATTTGCAGTGTCCATAGCATTTTTTCAGTTTAAAAAAATTTTTTTTTTTTTTTTACTGATAAGATGGGAATCCTTAAATTCATTGATAATCGGTTTTACCCAGAAGTCGGCCTCTATTTGTTGTGGCATGAAAAAAGCTTGCGCTCTTTGTATGTAATATGAAATGAATTGCACTCTGCAAGCATGTATGACAAATTAGAATAAATGAATCATTTAATAAAAAAAAATTCAAAAAGAATTAAAAGAAAAAAAAAAAAAAGAAAAAAGCTACCCAAACTTGCTCGGGGTGATGATGAGAATCCAAACTGAACAGAAAATCATTTTGTGACATTCTTGCATTTGAGACTGGCAGGCAGGTGATGGCCACGTGATTATACTGAGAGATCGGAGGGACATTTCGTGATTCCCTTGATGTCGCTGTGCCGGGTGGAGAAGAGGACCAGTTAGTTCTGCAAACTTTCAGAGCCGTTTCTGAGACATGCAAATCTGCCCTTCTCCCTGGCTGTCCGCCATATAATCTTCTAGAGCAAATACAGTTGGGGTAAATATCCTAGCTGTCCAACTAATGTGAACCTATCAGAAGCACATGCAAGCATCCAAATCTCTTTGCTGAAAGGATTTGATCTTGAAGAGCATTCAACCACCTACAGCCTTCCTCAAGAGTAATGAGGATCAGGGCCACGTTGGTTCAAATTTCTCCATTAAAAAAATCTCTTTAATTAGGATGTGCAATGCTCCTGCAATTTGCATGTTAAGAAACAGTCCATCTGCTTTGCATTAAGGGGAGCTGGCTCCCTTGATTGGAAGTAACTCCAGCGCTTCCCTGTAATTGTGTGCAGATGGGGTTCCACACCCACAAGACCTCCAGCCCTCTCTGAGCTCAAGGAGCATCCTGATTGCATAACCAGATGTGTAGACGGGCTTATTCCTCATGTGCTTCCCGTTACAACTGTGATTAGACATTTTCTTCCTAAAAGATGTTTTTGAACAAATTAGCCATCTGAAATCTAAACTTTCCTGATGAAAAATATAAAAGGATTATCATATGTCACCCCATAGGATGTGACAAAAAAGGTCCTTCTTTTTTTTTTTCTTTAAAATGCAAAAAAAAAAAAATGTATTTTGGTGGAATCAAAGCAACAGAAACCCAGTGATTTAAAAAATACTGATAGAAAAAAAACACTGATGATAAATAATCAACAGTTGCGTAGCCACATCGAGATTCAATTATCAGTGTAAAAATGTGTCCCTTGTGGGTTTAAATGACTTGAACATGTTGTATCAGTTCATCTCTGAAGTCCTGAAATTTGAATTCCACATATTAAGATGTGTGTAAAAATATTAAATCAACTCCATCATCGGGTCTTTTGAAAGGTAAATAAATGGACAAATGATTGATTGTTGATTGGTTTGCGATGAAGAGAAAACAGAGATAATGTAGAGGTGCAAACTGAAACTTTAAAATTTTAACTTTCCTCCTACAGTGAGATTTGCATTTCATAGAACCAGAAACTTCATGCCTTTTCATTTCTGTGAACTCGTCATGTCTTTTGCTTTACTGCTGTTAGCTTTATTGAAAAGCAAAAAAAAAAAATAAGTAGTCTGTTGTTTATTTCAAACTATAACACGAGTCTGTTCAAGTTAACTGGACTCAAGGTCACTCACTACAGAACCCAATTCTGATGCTGTGAAATCATGGAGAATTTTGCCTATCCCATTTTCAAAACACCCATTGTTTATAAAAACCCAAGTTTTCACATGTATATATAAAGCATGCGAGGCTATAAAATCTCCCCGTCCACAAACACAGTGGACCAAACAGAGAGTATGTAGATGTACACTATATTTTCTTAAAAATTTTTTAAATGGACCCAGTAAGTGGTAACATGAAAAGTAGTTAAATTGATACTCTTAAATATCAATTTGTCTCAAGAATTCAGAAAATGACTTGCACGCTTAGACGATTCTTTTGTGCTTGACAAGGTCATCCATGAACCACGGACCGGGGCGAGGGCTGTTTCCTCTTGATCTTTGTGCCCCAGTGCCCAGTATGGGTCACTGCAAATGAGAGACACTCCACAAATGTTTATTCAACTGAAATGTATCAGTCCCGGAAGACCTAGGGGACATCGCTTCTTTTAAACTTAAACCAGGGAAAACATGAAGCAAAGATTCTTAAGGATTTCCAAACAGCAACTACCTAGGTGACAACGTTTTAAGAGGTGACTATCTAATAAGTAAACAAGCTCATGAGAAATGGACAAGTTAGTCATAATTGCCCAGTAGAATTTGGTCCCATGTGGTCTACCCTCGGTATTTAATTGAAATTCTTCAGCTCTACAAAGTAACCTAAGACTAAGGTCAATGGGGTTAGGGGAGAATCGTAGGTTATTCCTTAGCCCTAAATGCTGATAAACCAGTGATTTCATTAGATTAGAAATGTTTGATAATGCCGGGCACGGTGGCACACGCCTGTCATCCCAGCACTTGGGAGGCTGAGGCAAGAGGATCACAAGTTCAAAGCCAGCCTCAGCCATGGCGAGTCACTTAGCAACTCAGTGAGACCCTGTCTCTAATAAAATACAAAAAAAGCGCTGGGGATGTGGCCCAGTGGTGGAGTGCCCCTGAGTTCAATCCCTGGTACAAAAAAAAAAGAAATGTTTGATAATGACATATGTTTTAGTTGGACGATGATGGTGGTGGTGGTGGTGGTGGTGGTGGTGGTGATGTCATCTATTGATGCCCTGTGAGAGCTTTGGTTTGGGATGCTATTTCAATAGGTGTTGGATAAATTTCTGCTACCAGCCACCAAGTCACAACAAAACATCCCATCGTCCCGGGGCCATCAGTATTAGTTTCTGGTGAGAGCAACCAAGTTGATTTCTAGTTGAGAATGTCAACAAGGATTCCAAGTGGCTAGTAAGCTAAAAGGTCATTGAAGGGGTTCCGACAGGATCTATTTGATCCTTCCTAGACACACAAACTTACTCACTGGTGGTCTTGAATGCTCCTGGGACATTATATATATATTTTTGTGTCCCAGAAGCATTATATATATATATGCATATATATATATGCATATATATATATATTTGTGTGTATATACATATATATTTTTCCAAAAATAGTTTTGTCATTCTTATTATACAAAAATTATTGGCTCATTGGAAGCTGCGTGGAGTTCATGCATTCTATTGGTGGCTTATGCTCTATGAATTGCCTCTTCCCACAAAAATCCAGGTTAAGAGCTACTGTGTTGTACACAAATGACTTTAGCACTTCTTTAAAATCCATTCTGGAACCGCCATTTGACCCAGCTATCCCACTCCTCAGTACCTAACCCAAAGGAATGAAAACCATTTGACCCATGAAAATCCACACATGACAGTGACGCAGGCACATCAATGTTTATAGCAGCTCAATTCACGACAGCTAAGCTATGGAACCAACCTAGATGCCCTTCAGTAGAAGAATGGATAAAGAAATGTGCTATGTATGCACCATGGAAGATTACTCAGCATTAAAAGAAAATAAAATTTGCAGATAAATGGAGTTGGAGAATATCACGCTACATGAAGCAAGCCAATCCCAGAAAACCAAAGACCAAATGTTTTCTCTGATAAGTGGATGCTGATCCCTAATGGGGTGGGGGGAGAATGGAGGAACTTTGATTGGGCAAGGGGAGGGGAGGGGGCATCGGGGCAGGAAAGATGGCGGAATGAGGTGGACATCATTACCCTAGGTACATGTATGATTGCACATACGGTGCGCCTCTACAGCATGTACAACCAGAGAAATGAAAAGCTGTGCTCCGTCTGCGTACAATGAATCAAAATGCATTCTGTTGTCATGTATCATTAATCAGAACAAATAAAAATAAAGGAAGAAAAAGAATCCATTCTATTGAGTTGGATACAGGTTTAAATGTGTGTTTATATAATTCATCTGGTCTTTCCTGGAATCATTCTTATTTTCTGTGAAACAGGAACATCTGAAATTCATACTGATTCTCCCATGGTTTTATTTTTAAATGTATATTTTAATTTGCACCATTGCTTTTAAAGTATCCTCAACTTGAAACACGGTGAGTTGTACAAATGGGCTAAAAATGAATATTCTGACAGCATCCTCATCATAAGGAGCACATAATCAGTAATCACAGGGAGAAGTTTCATCACACTGGCGTTTTTAGAAATAAAATAGTTTAGATGCTTCCAAAGGGATTTGATGGAGTTTACAATAGAGGGGTGAAGACAATGACATGTTAGATGCCTTTGAGAATTGTCACGCAGTAAGAAGGGGAGAATGGCAAATATTTTGAATTTGGGACATAAAACTTACATTGGGTTTCTAAGGATCCTGGGCATTTTTTTCAAAAATTAAGAAAATTGGATGGATTCTATAGGTTTCAAGGGGAAGGCATTTCCAACAGGGAGACAGGTGTGTTAGTTCTGGAGAGGTAAGTTCTTGAGGGGAAGGGACTTTCAAGAGTAGTCATTTGCGACATACCCCAAACTAGTATTGCTAGTGAATACTGCTCTATACACAGGTTGTCAGCTCAGTTCACAAGAGCTAGACTATGGAACCAGCCTAGGGGACCCTCAGTGGATGAATGGATAAAGAAAAGGTGGTCTATATGCTCAGTGGAATATCACTCATGGCATTTGCCAGTCAATGGTTGGGAGTTGGAAAATACCGTGCTAAGCGAAATAAGCCAATCCCACAAAACCAAAGGCCAAAGGTTTTCTCTAATATGTGGATGCTAATTCACAATAAGGCGGGGGGGCACTAGTGAAAACTGGCATTACCTTAGATTAGGAAGAGGGAAGTGAAGGGAGGGAAGGGAGGGGAGGTGGGGATGGGTAAGAGAGTGGAATGCAACAGACATTATTACTGTGTGTCTATATGTGACTGCACGACCCGTGTGATTCTGCAACCTGCACACTCAGAAAAATGAGAAATTATATCCCATCTATGTGTGATATATCATGGTGCATAAACGCATTCTACTGTCATGTACAACTAATTAAAACAAAAAAATTTAAAAAATACAAAACCTATCAGTGGGCAGAAATGATGGGTATTTGGCATGTGCGTAAAAAAGAGTGAGGGAGAGAGATAGCTTTTGTTCTCCTACTTGTAATGAACTATATAGCTACTGACTGATCCTACTCAGTATTCAAATTGGGCCAAAAAATGAACAGAATGTGCTTATCCTTCTGTGCCTTGATAATAGACAAACAATTCCTAATGCACTAGGAGTGGCTTTGGCATGACACAACTCCACCAGGCTGACAGAAGTCTCGTGGCCCTGAGCCCCACGCCCTGAAGTGCTCTAGAATTTGCTCTTGAATACAAACTATTCCATCTGCAGAAATGTGGAATGGAGGGAGTCCCCCTGTTTGGAAGAGGGTAATTCCTCTGTCTCAAGATGACTACTCAAAATATTTAAAGTCTGCACAAGGACACGTCTGTTCCTGGATTGTGCTAATAGAAAATCCTCAGTCCAAGTATGTTTGTTCGGTATTTTTCAAGAGTTTCTCATCCCCAGCCTCCTTTCTGTGGATTTGCAATGTTTTTATTACTATGTACGCCGTACAGCTTAGTCTGCCTTTGAGAAAAAATAAATAAATAAATAAAGCCAAGTTCATGGATTGCTGCTATCCTTTGTATAGGGTAAGTTTAAACTCTGGCTGGGCTCTGTGGAGAGTACCTGTAATCTCAGTAACTTGGGAGGCTGAGGCAGGGGAATTGCAAGTTCAAGGCCAGCCTCAGCAACTTAGCAAGGTCCTAACCAACTTAGCAAGATCCTGTCTCTGAATAAAATATAAAAAGGGCTGGCAGTACGGCTCAGTGGTTTAAGCACCCCCTGGGTTCAATCCCCAGTACAAAAAAAAAATCCAATAACAAAACTCCAACTCTGTGACCCTATTGTGCGTCACACGTTGGCTGATCTCTAAAGGTCTGTGTGTAGGACACAGGACGGATGTCCCTAATGATTTGCATTCTTGCATGTGTGGCTGAGCCCTTCCCAGCTGCACGCAGCATCCCATGAGGGTGAAGGTCTCTACCCTTCCTGGGCTTTGCTCTTTACCTTTGTACAGAGTCTTGGGCACCTGGCAGGTGTGCCCGCATCCGTTGGAACAGCATTTCTTCACTCCTGAACACTCGTTGTCAACCTCGCAGCTCTCAACGCAGGCGGCTGCAAATCCACTGGCTTTCTCGGGAGCCGGGCAGTCCCCCTGCTTCACCACCAGGATGTACTTGAGGAACTCACAGCTGGTTAAGCACTCGTAGTTTTTCTTGGGGAACAGAGGCTGCGAGAGAGAAACAGGTGGAGACACAGACAGAATGTTTTTTAATAAAAGGTTCCACTAAAGTCACACGAAGTCTGATTCCTACTCATCCGAAAGGAAGAACTCCAACATTGTCATACCGTCAAATTCCCCTTGAACTTATTTTTTTGGGGGGGAACGTACCGGGGATTGAACCCAGGGGTGCTTAACCACTGAGCCACATCCTCAGCCCCTTTTATTTTTCATTTTGAGACAGGATCTTGCTAAGTTGCTTAGGACATTGCCAAGTTGCTGAGGCTGGCCTCCTGCCTCAGCCTCCAAAGTCCCTGGGATTACAGGTATGCACCACCATGCCCAGCCCCTTGAGCATTTTACAAAATAGATACATTTGTTTTCTCCACCCCACACCCAGCAAAGTTACATGCTATGGTAACTTCGCAAAGGAATAAGACCCATGAGATGATCTTAGATTGCACACAACCATCATGCCACGTGTCTGAGTGAACAGTCACCGATCTTTACCTTGTGTCTAAGCTCAAAGACAGCAGTCAAAAATGTATCATAGAGCCCGGCACGGTGGCACATGCCTGTCATCACAGCACTTGGGAGGCTGAGGCAGGAGGATCGCGAGTTCTGAGCCAGCCTCAGCAATGGTGAGGCACTTAGCAACTCAGTGAGACCCAAAAAGGGCTGGGGATGTGGCCCAGTGGTCAAGTGCCCTGAGTTCAATCCCCAGTACCAAAAAAAAAAAAAAGTATCATAGAGACTGGGGTGGAGATCCCTCCTTTAGCTTGTACAAGGCTCTGGGTTCTATCCCAGCAGCAAGAACAGAAACCATGATTGTAAATAGTTACGAAGCCCATTAAATGCAGTTCAAGGGGACTTTTCAGATTGTGTGCATGACATATATTTCCATTTTATAACAGTCACTCTTCTCCATTTTCTTCATCTGCCAGTAAAAACAGCACAGCAGCGTTCCTGTGGAACCTTTCTGATCCTCACCGTGTCCACTCGTCCCTTGGCATTCCGTCACAAGGTGGTCTGAGCCCATCCATCAAATATACCTAAAGGGCACCCAGGTTTTAGAGCTTATGTGGTCCTGTCATCTGCTACCAAGATGGACTTGGTCAAGCAGTAGTTCAGTAAAACAATGTGAATCTCCTCCAAAATCAACTAGCACCCGCGTCTTGCATCTGTGAAAGAGGATTTTAAGCATCTTCTTGGTGACATTTTGAAGGAGCCCAGAATCCATCCACCAGTGGTGGCATCAGGAAGCCCTTGACTTCCTAAAGGGATATGTAATAGAAACAGGATGACACTTCTCAGAAGAGGATATTCAATCAATCAGCAAACACAGGAAAAAAAAAAAAAAAAAAAAAAAACAACTTCAACATCTCTAGCAACTAGAGAAATGCAAATCAAAACTACTCTAAGATTTCATCTCACGCCAGTCAGAATGGAAGCTATCAAAAATACAATCAACAATAAATGCTGGCGAGGATGTGGGGAAAAGGGCATACTCATACATTGCCGGTGGGACTGCAAATTAGTGCAGCCAATTTGCAAAGCAGGGTGGAGATTCCTTGGAAAACTGGGAATGGAACCACCTTGTAACCCAGCTATCCCACTCTTTGGTCTATACCCAGAGGACTTAGAAACAGCATACTACAGGGACACAGCCACATCAATGTTTATAGCAGCTCAATTCACAATAGCTAAATTGTGGAATCAACCCAGATGCCCTTCAGTAGATAAATGGATAGGGAAACTTTGATATATATAAAAGAGAAACTTTGGTATATATATATATATATATATATATATATATATATATATATACACACACTATATATATATATACATACACATATATATAGTATGTGTGTATATATATATATACACACACACACACACACACTATATATATATATATATATATATCTCCTTTGGTATATATAAAAGAGAAAAAAGTCATGGCATTTGCAGGTAAATGGATGGAGTTGGAGAAAATAATGCTAAGTGAATTAGCCAATCCCAAAATATTCTAAAGGCCCAATGTTTTCTTTGATACAAGGGTGCTAACTCATGTGGTGATGGGGGGAGGAATGGAGGAACTTTAGATAGGACAAAGGGGAGGGGGGGAGGAGGGGGGAAGGGGGTAGGAACAACTGTGGAAAGAGCTCATTACCCTAGTACGTGTATGAAGACACAAATGGGTGAAAATACTTTGTGTACAGCCAGAGACTTGAAAAATTGTGCTGTAAGTGTGTAATAGGAAATAAATTGCATTCTGCTATCATGTTTAAGAAATTCAAATAAATAAATAATTTAATTAAACAAAGACAAAAAAAAAAAAAAAAAAAGGATGATCAATGTAAGAGGGCCGTTCATCAAATGGATCTTACTCCTCAGGAAAAGGGGACCTGGGCATCATTTTCTCACGCTTGAGACATGAGCTGCTATCACTAGATTCTGGATCGTTCTGCCAATGAGCTGAGGAGTTGGAGGCTCCTAAACCCTTCACCACACAGAGAATAGAAGAGAAGATGATATTTTGGAGGCTTGGGGTTATGGAAGAATAGCCAAGATGGCCTCCCCCCCACCCCAGCCCAACCTAATCCTAACACTCCTTTATTTCTTTCTTTCTTTTTTTTTTTTTTTTAATATTTATCTATTTACTTTAGTAGTACACAACGCAATGCATTTATGTTTATGTGGTGCTGAGGATCGAACCCTGGGCCGCGCACGTGCAAGGCGAGCGCTCTGCCGCTGAGCCACAACCCCCACCCCCTTTATTTCTTATAAAAGAAAAGAAATAACCATCATCATCCTAACTGCTACCCTAGACTGCCTTTTGTTTTTATGGAAGATGGTTGTCACCACCGATACCGTAGCCCCGTTAAGTCCATCTGTACCCTGAACACTCCTGCCCAGCGGGTTCCATTTCTCAGCCTTCTTTTCACCCAGGAGTGGCCAAGCTGTCCTGAATGGATATTATTACAAAAATGTGTGTACCACCATGGATCTAGGCTGGATGTGGCTGATGCCAGGCATTGTGGTTTAGATGTGGTGTCTCCCCAAAGCTCATGTATGAAACAATGCAAGAAAGTTTAGAGGTGAAATGACTGGGTTGTGAGAGGTGTAACCTAATAGTGGATTAATCCACTTGAATGGACTCACTGGGTGGTGACTCTAGGCAGGTGGGGTGTGGCTGGAGGAGGGGGTCCCTGGGCTGTGCCTTTGGGGCTTCTATCCTGTCCCTGGTGAGCAGAGCTCTCTCTGCTCCCTGGTGCCATGTCCTGAGCTGCTCTCCTCCTCCAGGCCCTGCTGCCATTTTGTTCTGCCTCACCTTGGGCCAGAGTCATGGAATCGGCCCACCACAGACTGAACTTCTGAGACCAGGAGCCCCAAATCAACTTTTCCTCTTCTAATTTTTCTTGTCAGATCTTTTGGTCACAGTGGTGAAAAAAGATCACTAAAAACACCAGGGCTTTGCAGAAGAAGGGAAGGCATGGAGATGCTACTCCAGACAGAAAGGAGACCCACACCCTGCCAGGAAAATCTGCCTTCCACGGCTCTGTGCCCAGAAAGCAATCGTGTCCATGCTTAAGCTCTAAGCCCATGACAGCCACGGCTTCTGAAACAGCTCAGGGTACCCCAAATGCTGGAAACAGCACTGTCCAACAATGGCTGGCCGTTGCAGTGACGTCCAAGAAGGCATTCAGGGTACCTAGAAGTTGGAAGTAGGGGGGGTGACCTCCTGGGACCTCAGGTGACCTCAGGTGTGAGCTGCTGATTGAGATGCGAAATCAGTGGTGCGGCATTGGTGAACACAAGCTCAAGTGGCCTGCTGCTATTCCACAGCCATGCCCCATGATGGCTTACCTGGCCACACCTTGGACACCTGCCCATCAAACACACCAAACTCTCCCATCACCAGAATCTCTTGTCAGGCAGGAGGATCGTGAGTTCAAAGCCAGCCTCTGCAACAACGAAGCACTAAGCAACCCAGGGAGACCCTGTCTTTAAATAAAATACAAAATAGGGCTGGGGATGGGGCTCAGTGGTTGAGTGTCCTTGAGTTCAATATCCGGTATCCAAATTCAAAACAAAAACAAAAAAACAACTCTTGTCTGGAGCACTGTAATCTCTGCTGAGAGCTATCTCCACCTTTTTCCCAAAAAAGAGAAATTTCATACTCTTATGTGTCTTGTTGAAGATGATGTGGAATGTTGAACCAAAAAGTGTATCTGGCCAATATTATGCATATTTTGCCACAATTTTAAAAAATATTTTAAAGAGCTAGAATTTGTATATACCGTGAGCACATGCCTAGTATCAAATAGTATCCGTGTCTTAGAGCCACAATAATTTTTCTGATATTGCAAATTTAATGTATTGAGACTTTGTTACAGTTAAAGGCCAGGGAAAGATTTCATCTCTTTTCTTCATTGACAGAAGGGGCAAGACTAGAAACATTATCTACCAAAAGTATAATTGCAAGGTTTGAATCAGATTGGCAGATGCCACATAAAGTGGGTTCTTAGGAGTCACACATAAAACTTGAAAACAGCATGAATCAATTGTACCAAAATCGAAGCTCAACTTAAGAAACCTTACAGGCAAAATTGGAAGGAAAGCTACAGTTTCAACATCGAACCACCACAAATTTGCAACTAGTTTGTTTAAAAGCCACTTTGTATACATTTAAAGCATCAACATCTCTTCAGAATTTTGTCTCCCATTATTTCACAGCTCAATTTTTTTTTTTTTCTGTGAGTAGTTTAGATGTGTTTTATTTCATTAGCTTTGGGAGTTTGAAATTTAGTTCCAAACCTAAGTTAGTAATCCAAAAAGTATGCGAACAGACTCGTTACAATTATGCAGTAAGGACCAGCTTCCTTCTTTCCACACGATGTATACATTACAAGCCCCAAAAGAAAGGACTTAGTTACCCAGGTCATTGGCCCCCAACACACAAGCCTAGATCTCCAACCAGAAACCTGCTCGTTATGTCTGGTGAGTGTCTGCTGCTTGCTAAGATGTAAGTCACAGGGAGTTGGTTTGCATCATGCTTTAATCCAATCAACTCCACTCAAACATATAAACACAATGAAACTAACTCATGGAGGAAAACAGAGGCTAAGTCTGACCTCAGCTTCCAAAGATTGAACTCTCCATTCATATATCATCCTAAGGGTGTGCCTGTCAATCACTGCCCCTTGAACTGGGAACAGGTTTAGGTCTCCTCACACTGAAAACTCTCTGAGCCAAAGGGGCAGACTTAAAAACAACAACCACAAAGACAGAGAAAGAAAGTGCCTTAAAACTGGGCTCAGTGGCGCACGCCTGTCATCCCAGCACTTGGGAGGCTGAGGCAGGAGGATTGCGAGTTCCAAGCCAGCCTCAGCAATGGTGAGGCACTAAGCAACTCAGTGAGACCCTGTCTCTAATAAAATACTAAAAAAAAGAGCTAGGGATGTGGCTCAGTGGTCGAGTGCCCCTGAGTTCAATCCCCGGTACCAAAAAAAAAAAAAAAAAAAAAAAAAAAAAAAAAAAAAAAATAGAAGTCCCTTAAAAACAGATCTAAAACATGTATTCTCTAAGAGAATAAAAGAAGAATGATCATGATTAGCCCAATAATTTTGACCTTCCGGTGGATGTCAGAATTGTTCCATACTGATATTATATATATATATATGTATATATATATATATATACATATATATATATTTTTTTTTTTCCTATTTGGTGCACATTCATCAACATTTTCGATGACTATTTTGAAGCCCGTGCAAACAAATATGCTCATCTTTGCCCTCGAGGTTTCTAGACTGGGGCATGAGCTTGAAATCATCCAGCTGACACTTTGAAGGCTACACAATTTACATACAAAGGTGCAGTTTTCCCGTGATCTACACACAGTTAGGGTTAAGGAACTTGTGTCTTCTCTTTTCCAACTGTTTGCTGTTCAACCTCTCCAAAGTCTTCTGTTACTCTGACAAAAACTTTACAAGATCCGAAGAGGGAACTTGAACTCCTGCTCATTCCACAGTGTGGCCAGACTCTAGTTGCTTCAGGATAAGGACTGCAATCTCCTCATGGGAACGTTGAATCTGTCACACCTTACAAAAAACAGTCCGAGCGGGGATTGATCTCAGGGGCGCTCGACCACTGAGCCACCTCCCCAGCCCTATGTTGTATTTTGTTTGGAGACAGGGTCTCACTGAGTTGCTTAGCGCCTTGCTGTTGCTGAGGCTGGCTTTGAACGTGCGTGAACTTCCTGCCTCAGCCTCCCAAGTGCTGGGATGACAGGCGTGCGCCACAGCTCCCAGCTCAGTTGGAGGTTTTTCCTTAAATGAAGTTCACGTTATAATTGGGTGCATTTGGTACAACAGGAGCTCTGTTTGATGATTTCTACTTATCAAAGGTAAATGTTGTTGTCCTCTATCCATTTCCTTGGATAATTGTCTTGCAATAGGTTGAAAAAAAACACTAATAGTGGGAAAATGAATTGGAAATACGTTGTCTACACACAAGCTGTTTCTTCTCTTTTTTAATTGTGGACTTGATGAGAATCTACTGAAGTGGGTAGAATAAGAAGAAAATGTGGGCAAGTCAAAAGACACTATATGTGACAATTAATCCTTTAGACAGAAACAAAATGTATAAACTAGTCCCCTAACAGCAAACTGCAAATCCTGTCAACACAGGTTATGTGAGTCTCAGAAAGGTACCCTCTGACCACGGAGCCTGCAAATTTTCCTGCTATATTATAAATTAATGATGGCATGAATCAATCGTACTGAAATCAAGCCTCCATTTACGAACCTTACAGGTAAAACTTGGAAGTTTTTCAAATTACTATGAGTAAAAAGCCTATTAACTTCACAGTAAATAAAAATACACAGAGCAACCCAGATCTATGGGCTAGTATTCAATTTCTTGCTGGTACAATGACATCCAGTGAATTAAGTCAAGTTATTAATTGTACAATTAATGTACCTACAATTCCTTCATAAAGCTATTCATATGATTAACTTCAAAAAATCATATAAGCCGGACACAGTGGTGCACGCCTGTCATCCCAGCACTTGGGAGGCTGAGGCAGGAGGATCCTGAGTTCAAAGCCAGCCTCAGCAATGGTGAGGCACTTAGCAACTCAGTGAGACCCTGTCTCTAAATAAAATACAAAAAAGGTCTGGGGATGTGACCCAGTGGTCGAGTGCCCCCGAGTTCAATCCCTGATAACAACAACAACAAAAAAAAAAAAAAAAAAAAAAAGAAAAGAAAAGAAAGAAAGAAATCATATAAATGGAAATCTTTCCTCGGGTCTTTAGTTACAATTTAAAATTTGGAAAAAATATGGTTATTATAGGCCCTAATTTCTCTTTCCTTTTTTTCCCCCTGCCTTTGCTATTCCCCAAACCAATAAAAAAATTTACATTCAAAAGCCATCTATTTTCTATTAGATCTAACTACAGGAAGGGATGGCATTTTGCATCCAGAGACGAAACAGATAAAGCAAAATGGTAAATGAAAATCTCTTAGTGGTACATTGGATAAAGTGAAAAAAAAAAAAACCTTCATATTTTCAGAAATATTTATAATCATATTATGTATTAATATTCAGCATTAAATAATTCTTATAGATGTCTCCTACATCTTATCTCCAAATCTCCACAAAGTAATGTGTGCTTCTTAAGTGCCTTATCTGACCAATGTGCTAAGCTCCAGTAAGAAAAAAAATAAGTAAAGCCATCTTACATACTTGTGGTAGTGGCTAAAGATAAAATTAAATACGAAACATAGTAGATGAAATTTGTTGGCTGCTTAAAGGAAAAGATACCACTGCAGATAACTGTCTTTGGTCTGGGATGTAATGCAACCTGTTGTACAGGAAATTAATTCGTGCAGCAGCAACAGAAGGATGAACATAAAGAAATGCAACTGAATACACTACCTTACTCTTCAAAATCACATACATATGAAGCCCCCCCCCCCCACCGCCACGGAGAAAGCACACGCGACTTTGTATTTAGTTCAGTCCTACAGAGATGTACCATTTTTCAATTCTTTTTGTGGGGGGGGTACCAAGGATTGAACTCAGGGCCACTCCACCACTGAGCCACCTCCCCAGCACTATTTTGTATTTTTATTGCTTAGTGCCTCACTGTTGCTGAGGCTGGCTTTGAACTCACGATCCTCCTGTCTCAGCCTCCTGAGCCTCCTGTCTCAGCCTCCTGAGCCACTGGGATTTTAAGTGTGCACCCTATGTGTCAATTATTTAGGTATACAGCAGCATTTGTAAAGAGTCTGGGTGTGGGTAGGTTTTCTCCTGACCTACAATCAGGAATACAGAATAGATCATCTCCTGGTATGAGTATGACACCCTCATCATCACCATCATCACTATCAACACCAACACTGTCACCATGATCATTATGGCCATCACCAGCATCACCACCACCACCACCATCATCAGTATCATCCCATGAACACTCTCATGACCTCCCTGACCATCAACTTCATCGTGACTGCCGCTATTATCACCATCCTCACCATCCTCACTATCCCCACCACCATCCTCCTCTTAACAAAAAATCAGAGTCATTGAAGCCGGGCGCGGTGGCACACGCCTGTAATCCCAGCACTTGGGAGGCTGAGGCAGGAGGATCGCGAGTTCAAAGCCAGCCTCAGCAATGGCAAGGCACTTAGCAACTCAGTGAGACCCTGTCTCTAATAAAAATACAAAAAAGGGCTGGGGATGTGGCCCAGTGGTCGAGTGCCCCTGAGTTCAATTCCTGGTACCAAAAAAAAGTCAGAGTCATTCAAGTTATAATGTCACAGGACATCTTGCAGGCTCCATGGTCAGAGGTTGCTTTTCTGAGACCCACATGACCCTTGTTGACTAGTTATATAAGTACCTTCTGCCTGGTATGTAGCAAAAACCCAGGCTCCCAGGAGGAAGAGAGGTGTTCAGGGCAAACCACACAGTGCGTACAAAGACACTCAGACCAGCAAACCCCACTTATTATAATGCTAGGCACTGGTGGGAACCTTCTAGAAGTTTGAGTTTTCAGATCCCAGCCCAGAATCAACCAGTTAAGCAGGCGTTTTTTTTGTTGTTGTTGTTTTTTAAACAATTTGCTTTAAATTGTCATCTAATAAGATAGAAGAACTAAATTCTGGTATTCTACGGCACAGTAGGGTGTCTACATTTAAGGGACATTTCTAAGGAGAATGGTCTCAGGTCTGGTGGACTGGCACTTTCTTGCAAGCTAACCTATGGTTATTTCTGGGTGTAACGGTGTGGTTTTATTTTTCAGTGTAACTTGCTTGATTAATTTTTAATGACCAGATAAGATTTTTATAGAAATTACAAAAACATAAAGACATAAAAGAGGAAAATCGGAACTGCTAAGTGTACCTTTCAGAGAATTGAAATACGAAGAATGCATGAAGGAAGATAAAGAATCCTCACTGCAAGTGTTTGTAAGTTATGCTTGGAAACGCAAGGGTAATTTGCTGGGAAACTCAATTATAAATAGTAATTTATTAGATGTGATTGCAATTAATTTGTTTCCCAAGCACATTAGAGACCTTGGTCGTGGACAATATGAAATTGGAAGAAAATCAAGGAAGAAGAATGCAAAGGACTTCCAGTAGGGACACCAGAAAAGAGCAGGGAGCAGAGATAGTTGTGGGTTTCTGTAGCACTAGAGAGCAACTATAGGGTGCAATAATCTATCACGTAGTTCAAAAGAGTGATAAAAGATGAGCCCCAACCCAGAGAAATGATTAATGCTGAGCATATGGAGGTGTTAATTACCCTATTTGATCATTACACAGTGTATACATGTATCAAATTATCATCCTGTACCCCATAAATATGCACAAATATTATGTGTCGATGTAAAAAACAATGTTAAGTTAGAAGAAAATCAGAAACTTGTAATATTAGGAAATCACTTTCCTACCAGTTCTTACCTTTTCTTGTTTGTTTTAATTAGAATCAACCCATATCTAGCTCAGCTTCCTCCCTGGCTGACTTTAACTCTTTTCCTGATAAACATGTACTCCTTTGGACGGGAGGGAAGGTAAGTCAGCAACTCTCCAGTCTTGCTGCAAGCTCTTCAGAAGGTGCTTCAGCACATAGATAGTTCCAGAAGTCCAAAACTTCCCAGAGAGCCCAGGATGACAAGGACACTTTCCTTCCTGTATTTTATTCATAGGAATTACCAAGCTCAAACAATGAGCCCATTGAAGCCATCCACAGATGAGTTTGTAAAGCACAGTGGCATTCAGGTTTGGGGAGTCTAATGGCGAACCCAGGAAACTGGGAACAATATGGCGCCCAAAATGTGTCAACCTGCATTTGGCAGCTCCTCCCTCCTCTGGGTTTTCTCTCTTGGTCTGGCTTACCCCTTCTTCCTCCTCTCCCTATCCTTCCTATGTTGGTGTGGTTCGCTGAGAAACCCACACACCTGTTTTTACTCTCACCTCACCCAGCTTTTAACTTTACCCATCCCCATTTCTCGCAGAGAGCCCAGAACTTCCCCCCACCTTCCAGACCCTGGTACCTACATGCACAGCCCCTGTGCATGTCTAAATCACATCGCACACATAAGAAGCTTAACACTGAATTTTTTATCTATCCCCCCCCCCCGACCACTGTCACCCCTCAAGAAGCCTATGCCTAGCACAAGTTACAGATCTCAGTACTTTCCATATTTCTTTCCACAATCGTTCAGGACAAAAACTTGGGCATCATTATCGATTCGTTCTTCCCTTTCTAATCATTCCTCGTATCCAAACTTGTCATCAAATTCCGTTAGCTCGAATTTCAAAATAGATGCTGACCACCTCTAGCATGACTGCCTGGACACAGCCACCACCACCTGTTCTTTGCCCAAAAGTTCAGGTGACACAAAAAGAGGAAGGTGACTTGTTTCTCAGCCACCATGCCTGTCACCTCAAGTGCCACTCCAGCACCCCCAGAGAGTTCACGACTTCCCTAAGGAAGGGCCAGGAGCCAATGCAACCAAGTTAAAAATCTTTTGAATGAAAACTGAGTCCACCTTTTATTTTTGACTCCAATTGGTAAACCAAGGGTGGCTCACTAACTCCCAAGAACAGAGGTGGTCCTTTCTATCAGTTCTATGAAGTGGCCCCCAAAACCAGTTTTGCAAGAAATAAAAAAAAGCATGCATATATTCCAACAGAATTGCACCAGATTTCATGCCCATTTGTTCTTTTGCAAGGATACTCTAGCCAGGTAAGCTATTGTTCTGATGCACTAAAGAAAAAGATTACTAAACCATACTGAATTCTATGTGCTGATCTCCCCCCCCCCCACCCGCAACACACACATCTAGGTCATATTTTATCATTCTCATGTTTAGCTTCATTCAGTTACTTCAACTATTTTACATGGGTTCCCAGACTCAGAGCTTCACTTCGGTTCCTAAAGAGATACAGAGTTTTAACCCCTAGATTGTGCAGCAGTTGAGGGATATATATATATATATATATTTTTTTTTTTTTTTTTTTTTTTTTTTTTTTGGTGGTACTGGGGATTGAACTCAGGGGCACTCGACCTCTGGGCCACATCTCCAGGCCTTTTTTTTGTATTTTATTTAGAGACAGGGTCTCACTGAGTTGCTAAGTGCCTCGCCATTGCTGAGGCTGGCTTTGAACTCGCGATCCTCCTGCCTCAGCCTCCCAAAGTGCTGGGATTACAGGCGTGTGCCACCGTGCCTGGCTGAGGGATATATTTTAAGAACAAGAAATCCCCACATAGGAGAGTAACACACTTTAGTGATTTGCTTTTAGTCTAGCTCAAAAGAAATGTAACTTCACTTTCCTATGTACACATATGGACATACCATAGTGAATCTCACCATTGTGTACATCCACAAGAAATTAATTTAAAAAAAAAAAACTTTGGGTAAATGGCAGTCTCTTCTTCGTAGGAAAATTTATTTTGTGATTAAAATTACCAAGAACTGAATTCTTGTTTTGTTGTTATTTCTGTTGTAATTCTTTTTTAAATCGTTGCATGATACTTATACTTAATAGTGGAATTCATTGTTACATATCCACAAATGCACAGAATATAATTTGGCCCATACTCTACATGGTTAGGTAAGTTTCACGATGTAATTATGACTACGATTTTTCTTAGAGCAGGAATTGGAAAACTTTCTGAAAAGGGGCAGAGAGCAAATATTTTCAACTTGAAGGTCCACCTGATCTGTCACAACTACTCTCTGCTGTCACCACACAGAAGCAGCCATGGACCTAAACCAAGTGGTGTGGTGTGTGCCAATAAAACTTTATCGACAACAACAAGAGGCAGGCCAGTTTTGCACCATGCATGGTAATTTGCAAATGCACAGTCTCAAACAAAAATAGATCCAATCTGTCTTGCAACTAAACACACAGGGCTAAACATCTTTGATGGTCTAGTGGTTTCAGTTGAAATCAAGAGTCAGATCCGCAGTCCCCAGGTCACCTGAACCTTTACCAGGGTGTACAAAGCTAAAATTTGTGATAATACGCACTTTGTATCCACTCTGATTGGGCAGCGTGGATTGTGAAAATCTATCTCAATTAAAGACTAGACTAACATAGACCAAAAAATGGCGACCAGTGTATTCTGAGTTCAGCTATGGCAACAGAACAAGCAGAAATTTATTGCTAAATAGAAGACACACATACACACACACACACCACATGTTTATGGCTTATGTACAGAATAACACCGAGAACAGTCATTGTAGGAGTGTAATAGTTGCTTAACTAAACTTTTTTTTTTTTTTTTTTTTTTTGCAGGGCGGAGATGCTAGGGATTGAACCAGGGGTCTTTTACCCCTGAGCTGCATCTTCATCCTTTTTGTATTTTAGTTTGAGACAGGGTCTTGCTAAATTGTAGAAGTTGGCCTTGGAATTTGGATCCTCCTGTCTCAGCCTTCCAAGTCACTGGGATTAAAGGCACGTACTACCACACCCAGCTTCAACTAGACCTTTGGTCTGATATTGTTAACTTAGATGACCAATGTGGGGAATTATTCAGAAACAGTAGCTGTTTCAGACACACCCCAGAACTGTGACCTACAAGCCTGGAATACGTAATAAAATACCACATATCTACTACTTTGGTGTGGCTGACAAGATTCCTACAGTGTGTTCATAATCACTGTCTATGTTTTAAATATTTTTTTTAGTTGTCAATGTGCTTTTTTTATTTATTTATATGCAGTGCTGAGAATTGAACCCAGTGCCTCACACATGCTAGGCAAGCATTCTACTACTGAACCACAACCCCTGCCCTTCATTGTCTATTTTTATAACAATACCAACCAAGGTCAGTAGGGTAAATCTAAAGATTTGAAAATGAGGTTAAACATGGTACACTTAGTGATTTGCCCAAATTCACAGGGTGAGTTAATTTTAAAGTTCAGATGAGGGTCAAGTTCATCTCATTCTTTATCTAGATGGGCTTCCATCCCAGAGAAAAGATCCTCAAGAAGGCAGGGATCTGTTTGTTTATGTCTAATTTGCTTATTGCTATATCTCTATCAAACTGCTGGGCAAATTGTAGGTACTCACAAAGTGCATATTAAATGAATGAAATTTACTGATTTCATTCTAGTTCATTGGGATAATACACCTGCCCTTGCTAAAGCTAAGCTCTGGTGTGATTTGTTGCCTACCAAGAGATAACTAATATGAAGACACATTAAATGTAATGCATATGGTTTCTGGAAAAGTTTAGACTTTGATAAAACAGATGGTACCATGTCATTCCTTGAGGGAGGCGGAAGCCATGATTTATGCTATTCTGTCTCTTCAGTAGCATCTGGAAAGGCCTGCATACAGACAGAGGTTGGAGTGTGAGTCTTCTATCAGATTTAACACTAAATCATTAGCTCACCCTGACTGTCAGTCCCAGAGCAACTGGTTAAACAACCTTGACTGCTTGCAAAAGCTCTGTGTGCTATTGAAGACATCCTAATCATCCTAATCCTTGCAATTTCAAAATGTTTCCAAAGAATTCCTGGTCAGGAAACCACAGGTGGAAGGGCTTCTAGCAATGGCATTATTGTGTAAAGGTTTGCAAATCTGCAATATTCCAGGGAGACACCAAATGCTAGGAAGGAACTCTCAGAGCAGAACCACCCAGAAGAGGAAGAGCACAAGGTGGTCCCTTTAGGAACTGAGAAGCAGTCCTTCTACTTTTCTAAACGGACACTGCCACCACCAGGTGATTGACAGAGCGAAGCCCAGCCCCGTCCACACCTGGACCAATAGGAAGAGGTGCCGCAGGCCTCCCCCCCTCCCCCCTCCACACCTGGACCAATAGGAAGAGGTGCCGCAGGCCTACACCCCCCCACCCCCGTCCACACCTGGACCAATAGGAAGAGGTGCCGCAGGCTACCCCCCCCCACACCTGGACCAATAGGAAGAGGTGCCGCAGGCCTACACCCCCCCACCCCCCACCCCTGTCCACACCTGGACCAATAGGAAGAGGTGCCGCAGGCAGGGCTTTGGACCTAGCCCTTCCCCCTTGGATTAGATCTCCATGTCACCTGATGCGTCTCTCTTCCCAGCACTTGGGGGCTGCCATCCCCAGCCCCTGAGTAAGAGCTGCTTGCTGCTTCACTCCAAGGTTACTGGGAAGGTCAACCAGATGATGGGGCTGCGCCCTGCTATTCACGGCACGCTGAGGACGTCATGAGGATCCCAACCTGGGCACCCATCTTCTCAGAGTAGACTGTGTTCTGCCAACGGGGTCACATCAGCCGTGCTACAGGGGTTGGAGACTGGGTCCCTGTGGCCGCTGGGATCCTTTAGAACACATCCCTTCTAGCCCGGCCCCCCCAATTCCCTTCCAAGACGCCTGATGACATCATTTCATCCAGAAGCCACCGGTGTCTCTGCTGACCCAACTGGGCCCCCCGTTAGTGACCCCCGCCAACACTTTCTCCTTCGGGTCCTCGTCACCTGTCGAGGCCACTGTCTTTGAACCCGGACAATCTGCCAGTCTTCCCGGCTACCTCTTAGGAGAAGCCAGATTGGCACCCAGCCTGTGCCCCCGAGCTGCGGGTGACATCGCAGCCAAGCAGCTCTCCCTGTCCCCAGCACTACTGGGGATGTCAGACAGCGGTCCTCAGGACACGGAGGGCTCTGTTCCTTCTCTAACTGATAGCACAGGTGACTAAGATGTGTGCCCCGCAGTTAACGGTGGGCAAGGATTCTGCCCAGGGAAGAGGGCAAAGAGACAAATGGATGGAAAAATCGCGTTGCCAATAGCAGGGGTGGCTTCTTTCTAATGGCACCGACGTTTCCCTACCATGCAGAGAAGGAGCTGGCGGTACCCCCGAGGGAGCACAGGCGGTTTGCCGCTCTACAGAGCACGCTGTCGTGCACGCCTGGTTAAATAATTAACTTGCTGTTCCCTTACCTCACAGAAGCTTTGACACTGGTGTTTCCTTAGGTCCCCTGGTTCCTTGCAGGGCTCCAGACACTGGAGGAGAGGGGGAAAAAAAAAATGAGACATGGGTAAGAACCAAAGCAAGGGGAAGAGAGACGTCCTCTGTGGGCTTTGCTTTCCATGCCTCTTCGTCCTGGTGGGTGTAGAAAATCCAATGAATCCGCGGATCATGTAACTGCTTGGGCATCATTTGCAGAACAGGAACCAGGGGGGAAAAAAAAAAAAGGTGCATTTCAACCCAATTGAAAAAGGAAAGTCACAGAGGCTGGCAGTGAGTTATAGGAAGAGTAATGATGTCACCAACAGAAAGAACTCCAGGTTAGAAATATTTCTTACTCAGTAAGGAGTACTTTTTTTTCCCCTTGGTATCAGGGATTGAACTCAGGGCCACTCGACCCCTGGGCCACCTCCCCAGCCCCTTTGTGTAGTTTATTAGAGACAGGGTCTCACTGAGTTGCTGAGGGCCTCACCATTGCGGAGGCTGGCTTTGAACTTGGGATCCTCCTGACTGAGCCTCCCAAGTCGCTGGGATGACAGGTGTGCACCAAGCTGGAGTACTTTTTAAAAATTTTTTTTTATTCTAAGTTGTTATAAATGACAGCAAAATGCATTTCATTTCATATTATACTTATATAGTACATTTTAACATATCTCTGGTTGTATACAAAGTATATTCACACCATTCATGTCTTCATACATGCACTTAGGGTAATGATGTCCATCTCATTCTACCATCTTTTTTTTTTCTTCACCCTTTTGCCCCCTCCTTTCCCCTCCCTCCCCATTGGCCATTCTAGGGTTGGGACGGGGAGTCTAGGAGGAATAGAGGAACACTAGGAGTACTTTTTAAAGTGTGCCGCTTCTGATAGTTTTTTCTCTCATAAAACTAAATATTCACTTGCTTTTAAATTGGCAACCTTGGGTGATCTTTTGCATGCAACTGAGTGAAAAATTCACTTTTTTGGGCACTTTTTAAGTACACAGATGCATTTTTATTAACAATAATCACCATGTTCACAGTAGATCATTGAACATATTCCTCTTACCTAACTGAAAATTTGTATCCTTAGACCAACACCTCCCCAGTTCCCTGACTCTCCCCACCCCCTCCCCAGACTTAGTAATTCCTATTCTAGTCTAAATTTCTATGAGATCACCTTTTTCAGATTCCCCAGGAGTGAGATCACACAGTATTTGCCTTTCCATATCTGATCTATTTCATGGAACATGACACTGTCCAGATCTATCCATGTGGTCACAAGTGACAGAATTCTATCTCTTTTTAATGGTAGAATAGTACCTCTTGTGCGTGTATACACCATGTTTTCTTTATCCAGTCCTCAGTCGGTGGACACTTAGGTTGTTTCTATTTCTTGGATATTGTGAATAGTGTTGCAATAGATAAGAGAAGGCAGATATATTTTTTAAAAATTTATTTTAGAAATTTGTTGGCCGGGCGTGGTGGCGCACGCCTGTCATCCCAGCACTTGGGAGGCTGAGGCAGGAAGATCGCGAGTCCAAAGCCAGCCTCAGCCATGGCGAGGCACTTAGCAACTCAGTGAGACCCTGTCTCTAATAAAATACAAAAAAAAAAAAAAAAGGCTAGGGATGTGGCCCAGTGGTTGAGTGCCCCTGAGTGCCCCTGAGTTCAATCCCCGGTACCAAAAGAAAAAAAAAAAAAAAAAAAAAAAAAGAAAGAAAAAAGAAAAGAAATTTGTTCTGATTAGTTATACATGAGAGTAGAATGCACTTTGATACAACATACATAGACAGAGTATGATTTCTCCTTCTTCTGGTTGTACATGATGTAGATCAATTACAAGTAATGAAATAGAAAAGGCCATCAAAAGCCTACCAAGAAAGAAAAGCCCAGGTCAGACAGTCTCAGCTGAGTTCTACCAGCCCTTCGAAGAAGAACTAACACCAATACTCCTCGAAGTAGTCCATGAAGTAAAAAAAGGAGAAAATCCTTCCAAGCTCATTCTATGAGGCTAGTATCAGCCTGATACCACAACCAGGCAAAGAGACATCAAAGAAAGCAGACTTCAAAAAAATTATCTGTAGCTGTAGGCATCCAGGAGCATAGACATTTATCCATTTCAATGACTCCATCAAAGAAGGCTGAATAAATCCAAATATTAGATGCTGACATGAGAGTTTTGTAAGAGAGTTTACTTAAATAGATACGTACACTGTATGACTATAGTATTTTAATAAATCAAAGAATCAAAAATAGCAGCCAACCTGCATTCCTTCATAACAACTGTAATAATAAATAACATTGTTAAATAAAAATGTTCATACATATGTACCATATAGTTTATTACTATGTATATAGTTCATATAGCAAATAAGACAAATATATATATATACGCACACAAAGAGAAAGATACACGCACGTATACCACACACAGATATACGATATATGCCTGTGTATATGTATGGTAATTGGCTTCATGATTGACAAAAAAAAATAAATAAATTTATATGCAAGGAGATTTGATTCTCAAAATTATAAGTTATTCAACTTTTGATTAGTAAAATTAGTAGTCATGTATAATCAAATGTTAGTCGATTCAGTATAGGCATGCTATTATCATAAGCCTATGATTATTTTACCTGTATGGTTTTATGATTTTTTTTTTTTTTTTTTTTTTTTTTTTTTTTTTGGTACTGGGGATTGAACTCAGAGGCACTTGCCCACTGAGCCACATCCCCAACCCTATTTTGTATTTTATTTAGAGACAGGGTCTCACTGATTTGCTTAGCACCTCACTAAGTTGCTGAGGCTGGCTTTGAACTTGAGATCCTCCTGTCTCAGCCTCCCAAACCGCTGGGATTATAGGCATGTGCCACCGTGCACAGCACCTATATGATTTTCATTTTCATTCTTCCTATATTTTCCAATTAGGATTGGAATTCTCAGCTAAATTTTGGCTATCTAGAGTGCAAAATTCAGGGTGCATGGTAAGTAAGTAGTGTGATGCTTTTCAATCTAGGTTTCAGTAGCTTCTTCTTGTTTTAAAGGAAAAAGACTCACCGATGGAACTTAGTTTCCAAATACTTCATGCCAATTTCCAGTCAAAAAGCAGAATGCTAAAACTGCCGCCCTCCAAGTCAATATATACACAATGGAATTTTACTCAGCAACAAAAGAGAATAAAATCATGGCATTCGCAGGTAAATGGATGAAGTTGGAGAATATAATGCTAAGTGTAGTTAGCCAATCTCAAAAATCCAAAAACCGAATGTTTTCTCTGATATAAGGAAGCTGATTCACAGTGGGGTTGGGTTGGGGAGCATAGGAGGATTAGAGGAACACCAGAAAGGTCAATGGGGAGGGTGGGAGGTCAAAGGTCAAGGAGGGAGCAAAGGGGGTATAAAGAGAGGAAGAAAAAAAAAGATGGTAGAATGAGAGGGTTATCATTACCCTAAATGCACGTTTGAAGACATGAAAGATATGAATATACTTTGTATACTAACAGTGATATGTAAAAAGCTGTTCTTTATGTGCATTACAAATTGTAAAACATGCTACTGTCATATATACAATACTGAATAAATTTTTTTAAATGCTCAGGCATAGCATTAAAAAAAAAATAAAAATATGTGTATTAGTTAAAAAAAAAAAAAAAAAAAGCCACGAGTCTTTTATAGCAACGTTCCTCAAAGTGTGATCCGTGGCCAAAAACGTAGCCACCACCTTGGAGTCTGCTAGCAATGAAAATCCCAGGGGGGGCTGGGGTTGTGGCTCAGCGGTAGAGCGCTCACCTCGCACATGCGCGGCCCGGGTTCGATCCTCAGCACCACATAAACATAAATGCATTGCATTGTGTACAACTAAAGTAAATAAATAAATATTTAAAAAAGAAAGAAAATCCCAAGGACCTCCCTCTATACCTGCAGAGGCAGAATCTCTGGGGTCTTATCCAAAAGTCACCTTGAAAGTTTCAATCCTTCCTAGGCTTTGAAGAGCAGGGCTATTGAAACTGAGGCCAAAGATGTTGTGAAGTCTGTTTCTTATTTCACAGAAGTTCCTCTAAGAACAAATCTTTGTTATGTGAATATTTTAGATTTTGTAGTCCCTGGTGCTGCCTGTGAACAATTTATTTTTAATTTTTCTAATCCCTTTTGACAATTGGGTTCTTCAGTGAGACTTTCCTAAGATGTGTGAATTTGCCAAGTTTACTGTATGCCTTTCAAGTATATGAAATACCTGATGTTTTCACCAAAGAGGCACTTCTAATAGAATGTCATTTGGGTTTTTTTAAAAAAAAAATATGTTTTTTTAGTTGTCAATGGATCTTTATTTCATTTATTGATACACGGTGCTGAAATTGAACCCAGTGCCTCACCCAGGCTAGGCAAGCACTCTGCCACTGAGCCAAAACTCCAGCCCTAAAAGAATGTCACTTGTATAGCAGTAACAAAACATTGTTTTAAAACACGCCTACCTTGCCTGTTGTAGGAGTTTCTTAGCTACTTTTGTTTCCTAAGACTACCTGCATCTAAGAAATGGTGGTTGCTATTGCATCTAAGAAACAGTCAAGGGCTATGTGGTTCAAATCCCTCGGGATAATTACGTCCGTCTTGCATTCTGATTTTGCCACAAGTGTAAACTGTGCACAAGTGCTGCTAGGAGTGCACGTATGTCATTGCACCTCCACAACACGCACCCTTTGAGATGTCCCATATAACACACTCTCAGCAGCCCCGGGACACCTCAGCTGCCTCATGCAAAGCAAATACCTGCTGCAAAAATGGAAACAGACTTCCGAAACTCTAGTGGAGGCCACAGCACCCTCGTGTCCTTTTTCATGCAGAATCTCTTTGATGAGCGGAGCTAGCATCCGTACCGGTGACCACAGGAGAGGTCCCCCCACCCCAGTTCAATGTATGCAATCCATTTAAGCTTCTATTTTAATTGTCTCATTTCCAACAGCTAGTGACCAGCAGAGTCCAAATATACATCTTAGAGTAGTATTATTCAGAGCCGGAATTTTCTTTTTAAAAATTATTTCAAGAATATAAACAATAGCCGGGCGCGGTGGCGCACGCCTGTAATCCGAGCACTTTGGGAGGCTGAGGCAGGAGGATCGCGAGTTCAAAGTCAGCCTCAGCAATGGCGAGGCACTTAGCAACTCAGTGAGACCCTGTCTCTAATACAATACAAAAAAGGGCTGGGGATGTGGCCCCCCCCCACGGCCCAGTGGTTGAGTGCCCCTGAGTTCAATCCCCGGTACCAAAAAAAAAAAAAAAAACCCACCCCAGTTCAATGTATGCAATCCATTTAAGCTTCTATTTTAATTGTCTCATTTCCAACAGCTAGTGACCAGCAGAGTCCAAATATACATCTTAGAGTAGTATTATTCAGAGCCGGAATTTTCTTTTTAAAATTATTTCAAGAATATAAACAATAGCCGGGCGCGGTGGCGCACGCCTGTAATCCGAGCACTTTGGGAGGCTGAGGCAGGAGGATCGCGAGTTCAAAGTCAGCCTCAGCAATGGCGAGGCACTTAGCAACTCAGTGAGACCCTGTCTCTAATACAATACAAAAAAGGGCTGGGGATGTGGCCCAGTGGTTGAGTGCCCCTGAGTTCAATCCCCGGTACCTTAAAAAAAAAAAAAAAAAAAAAAGAATATAAACAACAATAAATGTTGGCGAGGATGTGGGGGAAAAGGCACACTCATACATTGCTGGTGGGACTGCAAATTGGTGCAACCGCTCTGGAAAGCAGGATGGAGACTCCTCAGAAAACTGGGGAATGGAACCACCATGTGACCCAGCTATCCCCCTCCTCGGTTTATACGCAAAGGACTCAAATCAGCACACGACAGTGACACAACCACATCAATGTTTATAGCAGCTCAATTCACAATAGCTAAACTATGGGACCAACCTAGATGCCCTTCAGTAGATGAATGGATAAAGAAAAAATGTGGTATCTATACACAATGGAATATTACTCAGCCTCAAAGAAGAATGAAATGATGGCATTTGCAGGTAAAATGGATTGAAATAAGTCAATCCCCCCAAAAAAGCAAAGGCCAAATGTTTTCTCTGATATGCGAATGCTAATTCACAAAGTGTGGGTGGGCTAGGGAAGAATAGAGGTATTCTGCATTAGGCAGAGGGGAGTGAAGGGAGGGGAGGGGGATATGAGGATAGAAAGCATAGTAGAGTCAGACATTATGACCCCGTGGGATTACAGAGCCAGTGTGACTCTACATCATGCACAACCAGAAGAAGGAGAAGTCATACTCCATTTATGTGTGATGTGTCAAAGTGTATTCTACTGTCATTTAATTAGTGTATTTAATTAGAATAAATAGACAGGTAGGGAGATAGATAGATACATAGATTTAAAAATCCTCTAGAAAACCTATTAATCAAGAATAGACCAGATACACTGGGCGCAGTCATGCCCACCTATTATCCAGGCCTCTCTGGAGGCTGAGGCTGGAGGATCACAAGTTCAAAGCCAGCCTCAGCAACCTAGTGAGGCCCTATGCAACTTAGCAAGACTCTGTCTCTAAATAAAATCTACATTTTTTTCAAAAAGGGCTGAGGATGTGGCTCTTTGATGAAGTGCTCCTGGGTTTCATCCCAGGTACAAAAATTTAATAAATAAATAAAGAAAAGAAAGAAAGAAAAGAAAAAGAATAGCCAGGTGCAGTCATTTGCATAAATATTTGCATAAATAGTCATTGGATAGGTCTGTCAATGCTTTGCTTTTTTTTTTATTACAATAAAAGATCTAGGCAAGGGAAAAATTGCAGGCATTCTTCTCGTGCTTCATACAGAAGAAAATACTTCCTTTTCCTTCAAAGAATAAAAATGGCGCGTCAAAGACAGCGGCCCCAGAGATGTCTCCAGGAGAGAAGCAGATTTGAGAGCACTCCCAGCAGCACTGTGACTTATGACAGGCCACCCCTGCTGCGCTATGACCGTGTGGTACCTAAAAGGTCTCGGGACCTAGCAGTTCTCAGAACAGAAACCAAAGGTCACATTCTTACCAAGCATCTTGGGCTTCAAGACATAGAATGATTGACGGCCTGAAATCATTCCTCCTAGGCTACCTCTCCAAGCCCAGGGAGGAAGATGTCAAATCTTAGGGGGGAACATTAGAAAGAGAGCTCTTTCCAGCTCTTTCCAGGTGTTACCATTTGGAATGCATGCGGATACCGTCTTCTGAAAAACTTAGCCTACAAAGATACATTGCCCATGTGACTTGCACAGATGACCATTCTATATGAAATTTGTATTTTAAAATCTATAGCAATACAAAATATGTTCATACAACGTGCTATCAGAATGAAAGTTTCCTGGGCACGGGAATTGGGTGACATTTTCTAAAATATTCTCAGCACGTAGTAGCGGCTCAGTAAACACCTCTGGTTGAATTCATTAATAAATGGGCATGATTTTGTAACGAGTCGCGTACCTGGGATTGGCACACTTCAACGCTCCCAGGAACCAAGCAAATGATGGATAAACGTGAAGGAGGTGGATTAAGTAAGTTGTTGGGCATCTCGGGTGAGTGTGGATGCCCAGAGGCTATCTGGAAGTCTCTGAAGGCAGCGTTCCATGTTCCAGCTGGAGCAAGCGGGCTCCGCTCATTTCCAGCAAGTAGAAGCGCTGCTTAAACACACCCACCCACACAGGATAGCTCTCCTGCAGGACAGGAAATTAGTCAGCCCCAAATGCCAATCGTGGCAAAAGCGAGACCCTCTGAATGACACCCCAGCGGTGACCTCTAACACGGCTGGTGCTAAGAAAACTTTCCCGGGGTCAAAGGAGAAAAGGCCACTCTGAAGAGTGACTTCTGATCTAATAGTAATTCTACTCAGTTCCGCCATATTTATCCTTCCGAAACACGGTTTTGATGGTGATAAAAACAAGTGGATAAATATCAAATTAGGTACAAAGGATGGGGTTTGATATTCTGAATTTCTGGTCAACCAGCAAACCCTGCCAATCAGGTTCTTCAAGCTCATGAATTGCTTTCGGTACCACACGTCTGTTTTCTGTTCCCCAAATACAAGATTTTCTTTCGGCATCCATTCTCTTATTTTCTTCCTTTAAGAGCCCTTCTCCACTCAAATCATCATGGATTACCCTCTGTGAAGCCACAGAACATTTGTCATTTTTCTTCAAGAATTCTCACATTTGATTTTTACTCTGTCTTAGTGCATTTTACGATGCTATAACAAAACACCCGAGGCTAGGTACTTTATAGAGAAAAGAGGTTTGGGTTGGCTTCCTGTTCTGAAGGCTAGATGGGATGACCACAAGGGGTGAGGGCTTCCCTGGCTGTATCATAGCATGGCAGAGAAATTTATGTTTTAAAATCTATAGCAATGCAAAAGATGCTCATACAACATGTTACTAGAATGAAAGTTTCCTGGGTGCAGGAATTTGGTGACATTTTTCTAAAATATTCTCAGCACATAGTAGCGGCTCAGTAAACACCTCTGGTTGGATTCATTGATAAATGGGCATGATTTTGTAACTAGTCGTGTACCTGGGAATCGGCACACTCAAACGCTCACTCAAAGGATCACTCGCTCAAATGCACTCTCAAAGGGAACCAGGCTGTGGTTAGGTTCCAAGGAATGTTATTTGCATTCAAGCATGCTCTTCTACTGATACCTCTTGCTACAGGAGCTTAACAAGATAATGTACGGAAAAAGAGATTTGTAACCAGACAGGTACTTGGCAAATCTATGGGATCAGTAAATTACTGTGATTTCAGAGACAATTCAGTCCCACAATGCCTTGGAAGCTACAGATTCCAAGTTAATTGGCCACCAGTAAGACGAAGCAGTTCATATCACAGAGAAAGATGTCCAGTCCAGAGGAGACGAGGTATTAGCAAAGAAGCAACCAGTTGCTACGACCTTGATGAGTCTCCATCTGGTGCACACAAAATTCCACGCGTGCGCCCAGACACCTCCATTAAAGTTACACTAGGAAACTGATCCCACCGTCACGGAAGTCGAGCTCTTAATTACGTTATGCCAAGTAAATGGAAACCATGACAAAACCAAGCACCCAGCGTTGCGTACATTCCTGTACCCATGAGCATCTACACAATCAAGAATTATGGATTAATGTTTCCTCTGTGCAAAGAGCTCATCTCCTCTCCAAGGCAGAGGAAATCTAGCAAGAACGGTGTTTCCCTGAGGGACTGGAGAGTTGGTCAAGGAAAAGCACACGTGGGTAAGTCAGTTTGCATCAAGGAAGCTTAAAAATGGGTGAGAGAAGAAAACTATGCCACAGGAAGAAGGGAGTCCGTCTGTCTGGTTTGTGTCTCGGGAGAGTGGAGTGTGGCGGGGAAGATGGCTTAGAGATGGGGGTGTGGCAGCGAGGAAGACCAAAAAAAAGAAGTCTTTACAACATTGTACAAATGTCCCCTCCACTGTGTCGACTGATAGCATGTCATCCTGTGACCAAGGACACTGGGTGACAAGAAAGAAGTGGGCCAGAAGTCGGTGAAAGAAAACAGAGGGAACCAAGTTCATGAATGTTTTAGTCAGAGTTTTGGCTGCTGAGACCAAAAGACATGACAAGAATGATTTTAAAGAATGAAAAGTTGACTTGGGGCTCGTGGTGTCAGAGGTTCAGTCCATGGTGGGCCGACTCCATGGCTCTGGCCCAAGGGGAGGCAGAACAAAATGGCGGAAGGGCCTGGAGGAGGAGAGCAGCTCAGGACGTGGCACCAGGGAGCAGAGAGAGCTCTGCTCACCAGGGACAGGATAGAAACCCCCAAGGCACAGCTCAGGGACCCCCTCCTCCAGCCACACCCAACCTGCCTGCAGTTACCACCCAGTGAGTCCATTCAAGTGGATTAATCCACTGATGGGTTAAAGGCTCTCATTACCCAATCATTTCGCCTGTAAATGTTCTTGCTTTGTCTCACCCATGAGCTTGGGGAGGCGTTTCCTATCTAGGAAACCACAGCATGTGGAACCGAGGGCATGACCCGAGGAGTTTGAGGCATTCAGGGGAGGTTCAGGGTCAGAGGCCCAACAGGCTTGTCGGAAATGTGGACCTAGAGTTTTGAGCAATGGCGGAAGCTGATGATGAGACTCCACAAGCGTTTGCCGTCTTCCTCCCCCACACCATTCAGTCCCTCTCCGACTGACATTTACACGAGTTCTGCTCATTCACAATGCACCTGCAAAATCTCCGAACCACACAGCTTTTACCCTCCAAGGACCCCGCAGCCTACGAAGGTAAAAGCAGCCTGTTCATGATGATTTATAATGAGAAAAAGTCTGGGATCCACATCAAAGAGGAGGAGGAGGAGGGGAGAGGAGGAGGAGGAGCAGGAAGAGGAGGAGAAGAAGGAGGAGGAGGAGAAGGAGGAGGAGGAGGAAGAGGAAGAGGAGGAGGAAGAAGAGGAAGGGGAGGATGAGGAAGAGGAAGAAGAGGAGGAAGAGGAGAAGGAGGAGGAGGAGAAGGAGTAGGAGGAGGAGGAGGAGGAAGAGGAAGAGGAGAAGAAGGAGGAGGAGGAGAAGGAGGAGGAGGAGGAGAAGGGAGGAGGAGGAGAAGGAGAAGGAGGAGAAGGAGGAGAAGGAGGAGGAGGAAGAGGAGAAGGAGGAGAAGGAGGAGGAGGAGGAGGAGGAGGAGGAGGAGAGGAGAAAACAATGAGATTAAAGGATCCAAATTTGGGGAGTTGCTCTATAATAAAACCACAATAACAACACGGAGGTTTCACAGCCGAGCAAGTCTTTTTCCTTTTTTTGGTAGGGTCTGTTTTGTTGTCTCTTTACATGACGGTGTTTCAAAATGAGAAGACGGGAACCCCTTGTGATGCAGACAAGGGGGGTTGCCGTGGAGGGGTCTTATGAGCCCAGGTCCCAGGAGGAGCTTTGACAAAACATTTGCAGAGACACAGGATCTTGGACGTCAGCTGGCCCAGCCCTGCGCATCACGGTATTGGGAACTAAGGCACGAAAACATTGGCGGGTAGTTGGCGTCCCGTCCATGGTACAGGTCATTCAGGCTGAGTACGCGGCTCAGTCTGCTCAGATTTCGGATAGAAAGGCACATGACTGTGGACTTGTGTTTTCAACTACTGAGCCACATCCCCAGCCCTTTTTTTAAAAATGTGACTTTTTATGTAAAGACAGGGTGTCGCTGAGTTGCTTAAGGCCTCGCCAAGTTGCTGAGGCTGGCTTTGAATCAAGTTGTATTTTCATCTCTCTGGACCAGAGGTTTCTGAAACATTAAAATACAAACTGAAGCCAGGCGCGGTGGCACACACCATCATCCCAGCACTTGGGAGGCTGAGGCAGGAGGATCGCGTGTTCCAAGCCAGCCTCAGCCATGGCGAGGCACTTAGCCACTCAGTGAGACCCTGTCTCTAACAAAAATACCAAAAAGGGCTGGGGGGGGAGGTGGCCCAGTGGTCAAGTGCCCCTGAGTTCAATCCCCAGTGGGGAAAAAAAAAATGAATAACATTTGCCAGAGGGGCTCTTTTGAAATACGATTTATAAACGATAACATTTTGAAGGAACCACACCTATTTGGAGCTCAATGAATCTACGCTTTTTATGTCTCTAGGATCAGCACAGAAAATGCATTCAAATTCTTTCATATTTCCGCAAGAGCTTTTTGGATTTAATGGAAGAAGAAATGAAAATTTTCTCCAATCCTAGTCTCTCAAGGGTGTTTTGATCATTGTTTTTTAAGAGGCTGGTTTTCTTTTTTTTTTTTTTTTTTTTTTTTTTTTTTTTTTTTTTTTTTTTTTTTTTTTTTGGTACTGAGGATTGAACTCAGGGGCACTTGACCACTGGGCCCCATCCCCAGCCCTTTTTGGTATTTTATTAGAGACAGGGTCTCACTGAGTTGCCAAAGTGCCTCGCCATGGCTGAGGCTGGCTTTGACCTCGCGATCCTCCTGCCTCAGCCTCCCAAGTGCTGGGATGACAGGCGTGCGCCACCGCGCCTGGCTAAGAGGCTGGTTTTTCTTGCCAGAAATTTCCATAGCTTATGTGTGGCCAGAAGGTAGGCTGAGAAGGAAAAACTGAAGGCCAGGGAGTTTCGTAGGACATACGGTCTGCTGTTACAAAACGATTTTCTGTTGAACGATTTTTAAAAATCCATAACAGTTGATATGTAATTTTTTTCTGGGTTATTGCCTGCTTGTGAGAAATAAGCCTTGAGTTCTGCAAAAAAAAAAAAAAAAAAAAAAAAAAAAAATTCCAAATTTTCATTTCTTCCTTGTATATACAAGCAGCCTGGCGTGATGCTGTCCACACCAGTTTCTGAATTAATGGCTGCAACTTTCTCTGGGAAATGGCAGATCTGTTTTTCAGAGGGAAGCTGTTTTCTCCTCTAAGACATTTCTTGAAATCTGTGCACCTGCACCCTGCTCACTTCAGAAGTATTCGTGGACTTCCTCCAGCTCTAAATGGGTATAGAAATTGTCACAGTCCTGTGTGTCGAAAAGCACCGTGTGTCTTGCCAAAATTGTGACATCTTTTGGCAGCTGTGCAGCCCGTGGAAATGCAGAGGCATGGAGAGCAGAGTTGGAGGCCCAGAGGACCAGCAGGGAGAGCTGGCGCAACCACAGGGGCACAAGACACTTCATGCCACCAATGAGCGTACCAGGAGAGACCCAAAGGTCGGACGGTCCCACCTTGATGTTCCTGAGGAAGTTGGAACTGCATTTATCACAGCTGTTTCTTACCGGGCGCGGTGGCGCACGCCTGTCATCCCAGCACTTGGGAGGCTGAGGCAGGAGGATCGCGAGGTCCAAGCCAGCCTCAGCCATGGCGAGGCACTGAGCAACTCAGTGAGGCCCTGTCTCTAATAAAATACAAAAGAGGGCTGGGGATGTGGCCCAGTGGTTGAGTGCCCCTGAGTTCAATCCCCAGTACCAAAAAAAAAGGAAGGGAGCTCCCGTCAAGAGCTCTTGTTATTATCAGAAAACCATACTCAATTGCTTCTTGCTGAAACTACCGAGATGCCCATCACTCAGCTGCCTTGATTCCCAAGGTGGCTTTCTTTCTCAGCACCCATCCTGATTTCTGAACCGGATTGTCCACAATGGCATTTTAGCACAGCGCTGAAGTTTCAGATAGCATCCCCCAATTGAAAAGATGTTATGAAGCTGGGCGCGGTGGGGCACGCCTGTCCTCCCAGCAGCTTGGGAGGCTGAGGCAGGAGGATCGTGAGGTCAAAGCCAGCCTCAGCAAAAGGGAGGCTCTGAGCAACTCAGTGAGACCCTGCCTCTAAGTAAAATACAAAATAGGGATGGGGATGTGGCTCAGGGGTCAAGTGCCCCTGAGTTCAATCTACAGTACCAAAAAAAAGTACATCAACAAGCTCCAAAACTTCAATGATAGTTAGAAAATATTATCTCCACATATAATTTCACACACACACACACACACACACACACACACACACACACACACACACATTTTTTACTATAGTTTGATTACAGGCATCTGCATTCTTGGGCAGACGATCAAATCAACCACTTAGCTTTGTCCAACCTGGACCCCCAGGTCACCAAAGGAGCTGAGCACACTGGGCCGACCCCACAGCCAGCTGGAGGGGCCGAGCTCTCTGGTGTCCCCAGAGCGTCGATCGCTCTTTGAATCAAGATGTCGCCTGGCTTTGCTGGAATCGCCCGTGGTGGCATTTCCTGGGCTGCGACAGGCAAGCCCCTGGCTTCTGGGGACACGTCCTCTGCACAGCACGACGCTGACCTGGCTGAGCCCCAGGTGACAGTGCTCCTTCCTCCTGGGGACACGCTATAAATCCAAGGCAGTGAGGACTTGCATGCTACTTGGCAAAGCTTACACAAATCTCGTCCTGGTCCTTGCCTCCTCCTACATGGGTCTGTTGTTTGTTTCCTAACTCGCTCTGGGTGATGTGCAAGTCCTTAGAAGTCATTTCGTGGGCACTTCTAGAGAGCCGCATCCCTCCTCGCCCCACGCACGCTGGGTGGCCCCGCGTCCTTTCTCTTCTCTGCGGATGACATGATGCTATGTGACCTACGTCCCAGGGAGCAGTCTGGTTTGGGCTCCCTGTCCCTACGTCACCTTGCACAGAGCTATTCTTGAGCCGGTCTCATTTGTCATTCGTCACATCTGCTCGGAGGGTTAATAAGGTTGTTTGTACCCGCGGTGTGTGACAATGACGCAGGTAGATAGACACCAGCCCCTCACTCTTCCTGAGAATTGAAATCCGTCTATCCAAGGGGTGGGTGACTAGGGAAGGGGCCAAGAGACCCCCCCCAAGGACGCACGTCCTTGGGGCTCAGAGAGTTCGGCCACCACGAGTGCACTCATCTCTCCCAGTTAGACGCAGCCTGCAAACCGGACCCCTGAGTATCTGTGGGTGCAGATGTTACCCCAAATTGAATTCAGATTGAACCCAAGCTCGCAATTTGCACCATCTGCTTGCATGTTTCATTTCGCTCCTCCTTTGCCTTGGGAGGTGATACCGAGGCTCTCTCGGTGAATGAAATTCTGCTGTGATAATCAATCAACCCAAGCCTTCGTCAACCTCACCAAAACAGGCAGCAGGCGCCAACTCAGCAGGGCCCCATCTCCAGGCCATCCCGCCCACGGCCTGGAGGAAGCATTTTTGCACCAGCAGAGACGCAGATCTCTGTGTCTCCTGCCGGTTTGCCCCCGTTAGACCCTTGACCTCAAATGCTGCAGTGGCCACGTCCTTCCTGCGCACTCGCAGGAGATGCGCACGAGGCTGAGACTCCAAACCCCTTTCAGCTACACTCACGGATGCACGCGCGCAGCCTCAGAAGGCAGAAATGACGCAGGTCCCCGTTCTTGGTGTCTGCTGAGCAGAGACATCGTGGAAGTGTAAGGGTTTTCTCCCAACCACAGCCCTCGTGAGCTCGTTCCAAGCTTCCTGGGCATCTGCCAAAACCGCGGAGCAAGAAGGAAGATGAAGATGGGCGTGGTGGCACACGCCTGTCATTCCAGCACTTGGGGAGGCTGAGGCAGGAGGATCGCGAGGTCAAAGCCAGCCTCAGCCATGGCGAGGCCCTTAGCAACTCAGTGAGACCCTGTCTCTAACAAAATACAAAAAAGGGCTGGGGGTGTAGCTCAGTGGTTAAGTGCCCCTCAGTTCAATCCCCAGTACTATAAAAAAGAAAGGAAGGAAGGAAGGAAGAAAAGAAGGAAGGAAGGGAGGGAGGGAGGAGAGAGAGAGAGAGAGAAAGAAAGAAAGAGATCTAGCTTCTGTTTCTTGAATGTCATTTGCAGAATTAGCAATTTCATTGCAACAGAAAGATGGCATTAAAAGGTTTGAGTTACCAAATGGGGAACTGCCCTTGGTGATATTCCCTGCGTTGGAAAATATTTTACAGCAGGGCATTACCCCATTGCATCACGATAGATGTGTGTGACGTTTATAACACGGATAATACCGTGAACGGCTGCTTCCTTCCACTGGTGGAGAGGGATGTAAAAAAAGATGTCACTCATGCCTCGCGTTAATCTGGAAATTTCCAATAAGGTGTACAAACCCACAAATCCGCATGGGGTTTCTACAGGGAGTTTCCACTCTACCGCCCGTTACGACTCGCCAGCACCACACAGGAAGAAAGACTAAAAGACCTTCCTTTCACAAGTTGTATTTTCTCCCTGCGTGTTGAGGTTGTCTTACACGTAGCCATTCCTGAGAGCGACCTTGAACACCCTGAATCCCTGGAATAATGAGATAACAAATGCATTGCCGAGACTGTGGCTTGCCTCCACAGGAGGAAAGTCAGTCTGTGCTATGCCTAATGTCACCTGGTCCATTTCAACATTCAAGGAGAGCTTAGAAACCTCTAGAAATGCATGCTCCATTTACATTTTCTTTTTTTTTTCTTTTTGTTGGTACCAGGGATTGACCTCAGGGGCCCTCGACCACTGAGCCCCATCCCCAGCCCTATTTTGTATTTTATTTAGAGACAGGGTCTCCCTGAGTTGCTTACGGCCTCGCTTTGGTGGAGGCTGGCTTTGAAAGTCACGATCCTCCTGCCTCAGCCTCCCAATGTCTACTCAGTTTCAACAGGAAATCAGATGCACGGGTTTTATTTGCAACCAGGATGCAAAGCAGAAATGGGACCTCCGAAAGGCAGCTTGGGAAACGTGGTCTTTTCAATGCTCTCAGAGTGTCGGTGGGCCAGACCCGGCAAGGCTTCCTGTGACGCCCCGACCTTGGCTTCTGTGGCATCTAGTTGGGTGGCATCTTCTGTGAGTGAGAAACACGAGTGACGCCCGGCTCGGGATGCGTTTTCGGCCACCCCCTCCAGCACATCCCAAATGAGCAAGCCATCTCAGCATCCCCTGGTGACCCTGAGGCGCTGAGACCACCTCGCCACCCCAGAAGGGGGCCTGGCCGTCTCTGAGCCTGCTGCGACTGCTGCTTTCTCTCTCTGCCTTCCCTGCTGCCTCACAGTGCCACCACCGGTGGCATGCACAGCGGAGGCCCCGGGCTTGTCACAGCCAATGTCACCGGGTGATAGAACACAGGGCCGTCTCCCTGGGGCCCCCAGAGCCCTCACTGTGGGCCGCCGGGGTCAGGTAAAGCTGCATCGGGGCAGGACGCATCTGTCTGTCTTCACGCCACGATCCCCGGGTGACCGGCAGGGAGGAGGGGGAGACAGGAAGAGGAGGCCCTGGGAGAGGCCAGGCCTCGCCCTCCTGCACTGGACGGAGGGTCGGCAGGTGGAAGCCCAGTGCCTGCCAGCCCAGGGCCCCCCAACTCAGTTCCATCAAGCCGAGAGAGGAGGGAGCCTGCCGGCTCTCCTACACTGGGTCCCCCTTGTTGCTCTAAAGAGGGGAGAGAGAGAGAGAGAGAGAGAGAGAGAGAGAGAGAGAGAGAGAGAGAGAAAGAGAAAGAGAGAAAGAGAGAGAAAAGAAAAGAGAGAGAGAAGAGAGAGAGAAAAAAGAGAGAGAGAGAGAAAGAAAGAGAGAAAGAGAAAGAGAGAGAAGGAAAGAGAAAGAGAGAAAGAGAAAAAGAGAAAGAGAAAGAGAGAGGACAAGAAGAGAGAAAGAGAGAGAAAAAGAGAAAGAGAAAGAGAAAAGAGAGAGAAAGAAAAAGAGAAAGAGAAAGAGGAAAGAAAGAGAGAAAGAGAGAGAAAGAGAGACAAGAAAGAGAGAAAGAAAAAGAAAGAGAAAAAAGAAAGAGAGAAAGAGAAAGAGAAAAAGAGAGAAAGAAAAAGAGAAAGAGAAAGAAAGAGGGAGAGAAAGAGAAAGAGAGAAAGAGAAAGAGGGAGAGAAAGAAAGAGAAAGAGAAAAAGAAAGAGAAAGAGGACAAGAAAGAGAGAAAGAGAGAGAAAAAGAGAAAGAGAAAAAGAGAGAAAGAAAGAGAGAAAGAGAAAGAGGGAGAGAAAGACAGAAAGAGAGAGAGAGAGAAAGAAAGAAAGGGAAAAAGAAAGAGAGAGAGAGAGAGAGAAAGAGGAAGAGGAAAAGACAAAGAGAGAGAAAGAGAGGCCCCAGCGTGGTGGCCCAGAACCCGAGCGCTTTGCCCACCACTGTCGCCAGCTCTCGGACCTGGTGCAGGCCGAAGGGCATCTCCCGGCTTGCCCCTCACGATGGACACAGCACAGGATTTTGACTCGGGTTCTTCTTACGGCTCCTGTGGCTCGAATGAGGGGACACTGCATCTCCAGGGCGAGGAGGGACGTGCCGTTTTTGCTGAAGTCTCTGTGTAGAAGGGTGTGGCCGACCGCAAGGACCGGCCTAACTCGGAGATACGGCCCCTGCGCCAGCAAGAAAGCAAGGGCAGAGGGTGTCCCCTACGAGGCGACCGCGGCCCACACCTTACAAGCCCTTCGGGATGCCCCCGTGGGAGACGCTGGCTTTGAGTCCTGCCCAGCCCAGACTGCATGCACGCCCCCCCTAGGCTCACCCCTAGCCGCGCCCAGAACATCAGCCCAGTGTGGCCGGCAGCCCCGAGGCCTCCTGTCGTCGAAGGTCCAGCCCCTAGGACACTGCAGCACTAGAGCTGGGGCGGGAATTCCCTTCCAGGGCACCAGGAAGAAGCAAAGCGATCCCCACCCTCGCCCTGCGCTGCTGAGCTATCCGCACCCCTCACCAACATCTGGGCTCTGACCCAAGATGATGTTTAAAGCAATGCTCACACTTTCTACCTCAAGTCAACTGGGACTCATAACAGTAACCACTGGCATGAACCAGCCCCGCATAGCATTTCTCCACGTGGGTACCCAAACCACCCTATATATACACGCTCTGGCTCGATTATCCACAGCCTAAATGATGAACAAGACATCCCCAAATAAGGGGGCTAGTCAAAGCTCTGTAACTGACTTCTTCCTCACTTATTATCGGAAGCCTCGTAGTAACAGGTATGCCTTTTTTTTTTTTTTTTACTATTTCTTTCTTGTTTTTTAATTCTAAGTTGTTATAAATGACAGCAGAATGCATCACAATTCATATTACACATTTAGAGCACGACTTTTGATACCTCTGGTTGTACACGAAGTATATTCACTCTATTTGTGTCTTCATACATGCACTTAGGGTAATGGTGTCCATCTCATTCCACCATCTTTTCTAACCCCCTTCCCCTCCCTTCCCCTCCCACCCCTTTGCCCTATCTAGAGTTCATCTATTCCTCCCTTGCTCCCCTCCCTACCCCACTATGAATCATCCTCCTTATATCAGAGAAAACATTTGGCATTTGGTTTTTCGATATTGGCTAAGTTCCCTTAGCCTTATATTCTCCAACTTCATCCATTTACTGGCAAATGCCATCATTTCATTCTTCTTTAGGGCTGAGTAATATTCCATGGTGTATATATATACCACATTTTCTTTATCCATTCATCTACCAAAGGGCAGCTAGGTTGATCCCACAATTTAGCTATTGTGAATTGAGCTGCTATGAACACTGACGTGGCTGTGTCCCTGTGGTAAGCTGTTTTTAAGTCCTCACTTCCACATGCCCTGATTGCCCAGGTATACCCTTCTTAACCAGGTTTTACTACACAGACCCAATTATCGAGTCCACAAATACATTGCATACTAATGCCTGAGCCCTCACTATTACACTTATTGATACTTGCCTTCCAGCTGTCTACAGCACACGTATGATTTTCTTTGCTTTAATAGGACAACCTCAATTCTCCACATGGATTTCTATCGATGTAAATAACCCTCAGTTAATCAGCTCTATTTAATGCCTTTTTATCAGCAGGAGTTTTGCAGGATTCCTCCTGTCAAATAACATTCCTCCCATGAATACAGCAATCTTAACTATACTTTTACACCTCCCGTTAGTTTTCTAGTAGAGCTGCAATCCAACTAGCACTGGTTTCTGGTTATATCACGTTTCTATTTCCTCTTACAGAATTCTGTGAAATTAGGTACTTAATCCCAAAGCCCAGCCAACGGACAGAAAGGTCGATCTTTCTAAACAGCGAGGAAGTTATTTGAATCAAGGACATCAGTCAGACACAAGAAATGTCCAAACGAGGAAGGAATTTTGTGGAAGAGAAATCAATAAAAAATCATTTATGAACGTGCAGAATCACTGTGAGTAGACACACACTAGCACCCACGTGCACACAGAGAACCAAGAAATAAAAGCCACACGTTGCTAATCATCGAGTTCATGCCCAAGCAAGAAGAAGGGAGTCGTCAGGTATTGGGGAAGAGGAAGAAGAGGCCGCCATTAGTGTCAAGTGATGCGAAATAGCTTCCTTCTGTTTTCTTCTCATTCAACTATTATTTCTGTGGTCCTTTTCCTCTTGATCGGCAAGGTGAACGCAAGTATTGGATGGATATTTTAAAGAGAGAAAATGGTTTCCATCAAAGAATCAACATCCTCAACAAATGTTATTCCTGCTCTCTGAGGATATTATAAAAAAGAATAGAAAAGCCCTGCCCATCGGAAGGAGCACACGCTTGCACACGCTCACGCATGCACACGAATACACAGGCTGTAGGATTTGAAGTGTCCGTGGATTCCGTCACTCCAGGACATAGCATCTCAATTAACTGGAGACCACAGTGAGTTCAGCGTTCAGAACTCAGTGTCCAGCCCCCATGGGTCCGGCCCTTCGTGCTGCCAATGTCCAGGGGAATGATTTGAAGTGGCGTGGGGATGTGTAGGTTCCCTATGGAACGTTTCTAAATCGCTTTAATCACAATTCTATCTGACGTATGCATGCTTAGAATTTCAGAGAGCCACCAACCCCGCCTTCTTTTTTTGGGTGGGGAGGAAGGGCCCTTAGGTTTTGTTCTTTGTGTAGAACTGAAGCTTGATGATCTTAGCGGTTGACAATGAGGGCAGAGGCGGCGGCCCAGAATGTATTTTCACGTCATAACACAATTTTAGAGTTAGTTGGACGTAAAATCAAAACAAAATTCTCAAGACAAAAATAATGTAGCCAGCATGTGTGTAAATTCTATCCATATCATCAGACACCTAAATGCAAATTATGAAATGGTATTATTCCTGACATCCAAAAAGACGGGAATAACCATGACATACATTGAGGAATGAGTGAATAGATAAAATCATCAACACCATGGAATATTACTTGGCAGTGAAAAGGAGTGGCATACTGATGTCTGCTCCATCCAGTGTAGTGTGGACCTTAAACAAGTTGGTATTCTTAATGTCCCCCAGGCCCATATGTGAAAGGTTTGGTCCCCAGTTTGGAGCAACCGAAAAGTAGAGGGAAACAGAAGAGGGACCTAGTGGGAGGTCTTTCAGTGTCTGGAGGTGTTTCCTCACAGGAGATTGTGGGACCCTGGTCTCTTCTTCTTTCCTCTCTCTGCTCCTGGCCACGAGGTAAGCAATTCATTCCCTCCTGATGTGCTGCACCCCCCCGCCACCAGAGGCCTAAAAGCACTGTGTCTTCCTGAGGATGGACAGCAACCTCTAAAGCTATGAGCCAAAAGGAACCTTTCCTCTTTCTAAGTTGATTATCCAAGGTATTTCTTGTTATAGTAACAGAAAGCTGACCAAAAACATTCCACTTAATATGAAATGTCTAGAATGCATACAGCCTCACAGGGCAATTAAAATACTTTATTCTGTGTTGGTTACCTACAGAAAATATGGCATTTTGAAAAATAAATGATCTCTTGAAATCAAGAGTAAATTCTTGACATATTGACGTAAGAATTGGTAATCATTTAAAAATCCCTAAAAGCATAAAAAGCAGGTATTTATATTGGAAAATATATAAGTACCTTTGCAATCTGAAATCATATGCCTTTTTAAAATTCATTAATTTAGTAAAATGGTGTATCATTTTAAGACACTGGTGAAGCAAAATTTCAAGCTTAAGTTATGCATTATGCTTACGAATTGTGTCCTGCTATACTACATTTGCATGACTCTTATTCTACTTCCACTGAAGGTTCAGGTGATGAGAATATCATTAGAAGGACCACCATCAACCTTAACATTAAATTAGGTGGTTTCCCCACAAAATACAGGACTTTGACCATACCGAGAAATTCAGTTTCCAATGCATGCTCCAAGACAAGTGTGCTAGCCAGCTTTCCGTGACTGTCACAAAACGCCCGAGGTAACCAACTTTAAAAAGCAAAGGTTTATTTTGGCTCACCGTCCTGGGGCGTCCATCAGTGGTTACTTCATGCTGCGGTTTGGAACCTGCTAAGGGGCAGCACGTGTAAAGCTGCTCATGTCCCAGCCATGAAGTGTAGAGGAGGATTTCTATTTCTGGAAATGAGATGGCTTGGTTGCAAACTCCCCATAACTCAGTTTTTCAGAAGAAGCAAGAATATCTGGAAGTACATTTTGGCCTTCGCCTTATGAAAATGTTCACCTCCACAGGCAGAGTCAGGCGACACGACCCAGCACCTCTGCCACAGACTTTCGTCTCTTAGGTCAGTCAAAAGCAAAGGCAGAGCCGGGCGCGGTGGCGCACGCCTGTCATCCCAGCACTTGGGAGGCTGAGGCAGGAGCATCGCGGGTTCAAAGGCAGCCTCAGCCATGGCGAGGCACTTAGCGACTCAGTGAGACCCTGTCTCTAATAAAATACACAAAAAGGGCTGGGGATGGGGCCCAGGGGTCGAGGGCCCCTGAGTTCAATCCCCAGTACAAAAAAAAAAAAAAAAAAAAAAAAAAGAAAAGAAAAAAAAAAAAAAAAAAAGAAAGAAAGAAAGAAAGAAAAAAGCAAAAGGAGAGATGATTGGCAAGAACGTAGGGCAATTCCAGAAGGCATCTTCAGACACAATGTTTTGAATTTTGTGAACAGAGGGACTTTGGAAATTGCTGCTAGGCTTTTGAAGTACTTGGAGACTGGCCCTGTTGGGAGAATGCCTTACTTTTCAGCAGGAAAATAAGCTGTGAACACCAACAGCTGTTTTCCACCTTTGCGTCTTTGCTTGAGGATCCTAGAATGTTTGATGGCTTTAGAGTGTGCAATTATAAATACAGCCTACCCCCAAAAGGTCTTGAAAGTAAAGGCTGTTAGAACAGAACATTTCATCCAGCCTTCGCTTGGCACCGAGGTCAAGGCTGGGGGCTTGGTGTCAGGCGGTACAGTTCTTGGGTGGAGAGAAGGTCTGGCTGTGCCCCCCAGACCCGGGACTCACCTTGTGGGAATCAGCCCCCTTTCTCAGCCTGGGCTCTGTGGACACGTGGGACCAGATAAATCTTTGTCATTTCAACACTTGTAGCAATTACAGAAATGCAAAACAAAACGACTCTAAGATTCCATCTCACTCCAGTCAGAACGGCAGCCATCAAAAATACAAGCAACAATAAATGCTGGCGAGGAGGTGGGGACAAGGCACACGCCTGCATTGCTGGTGGGACTGCAAATGGGTGCAACCAGTCTGGAAAGCAGGATGGAGATTCCTCAGAAAAACTGGGAAGGGAACCACCATGGGACCCAGCTATCCCACTCCTCGGTCTATACCCAAAGGACTTAAAATCAGCCACATCAATGTTTATAGCAGCTCAACCCACAATAGCTAGACTAAGGAACCAACCTAGGTGCCCTTCAACAGATGAATGGATAAAGGAAATGTGGTATATCCACACAATGGAATATTACTCAGCATTAAAAGAGAATAAAATCATGGCATTTGCAGGTAAATGGATAGAGTTGGAGAATATTCTGCTGAGCGAAATAAGCCAATCCCCCAAAAACTAAAAGCCGAAAGTTTTCTCTGCTAAGTGGATACTGATTCATCATGGGGCGGAGGGGGGGGGGCATGGAGGAACTTTGGATTGAAAGGAGGGACAGGAGGGGAGCAACTAGGGGGTAGGAAAGATGGTGGAATGAGATGGACATCATTACCTTAGGTGTATGTATTCCTGCACGAATGATGTGACTCTACATCACGTGCAGCCAGAGAAATGAAAATTGTGCTCCATATGCATTCTGCTTTCAAGTGTAACTAATTAGAACAAATTAAAAAAAAAAAAACAAAACACCCTTTGTCCTGCACATTATTATCAGGCGCTAGCAACTTCCTGCGTTGCAATGAATAAGTAGCGCTTCCATCCCCAGATGTGAAAGTCCAAAATGTCTCCAAATCTCACCCCCATCTGAGAACCACTGGACTAGGGTAGCAGTTTATGAATAGAGAAAACCCATGGCCATCTCCCCCAGGCCCTCCCAGTTCCCAGAGACAGCCCTCCTTTGGCACCAGGATCCCAACTTCCCAGTTACGTCGTCCCAAGTGACATTCCTACAGGGGACGGAAAGGAGCTCGTTGGACCAGAAGCAATTCACTCCCATGATCATCGGAAGAATGCGAGGAAAGAAAAGGTAAAACACACAAGTCTAACTGGCACTCGAAAATAACTTTATGGTTCACCAAGTATTTGCATAAACCAACCCTACTTTGAACAGCATATCTGTGGGGTTTTATTTTTCTTTTTTTGGAATATTTATGCAGAAGTAAAATCTGTTGGCTTTGCAGTGAGCGAAATGTAATTGTAGCTAGAAGCTATTTTAGACACAGTTTTCCTCTTGGCTACAAGCGGTAAGTGTGTACTGTGACTACGTGCAACTAGAAGAAAAATAAAAGATCCTAAGTCTTCCAAGAAGATGAATGAAGGAGCTAGCTACATTCTTATGACTCAGCCACTAATTCAGGGAAAATAATGTCACCCAAACTTCCCATTTCCACAGAGCTCTGGAAACCCAGTGCGATTCATTAAATTATAACGATGTTATATAAACAGATAGATGAGCTAATTAACATAATGCTTCCCAGGTTACCTTTCATAATGGAAAATAATGTCCCTGCTTCCAAACTGGACCACTATGTTCTATTAAAATGGAATAATTACATAAAAATAATCGCATAACAAAGGAAGCAACTTTAATTGGATCAAGGAGATGCTAAACAAAAATCCAATAAATATTCAAACTGAATGTCTGTTTGTCGTAATTCCAGAGTACAGGGGGAAAAAAAAACTAATCAATTTTAAAATGGCCAAAGTTTTTATGCTTTGCTATGTCTAAAGTTGAAGAGAGAAAAAAGTTTGATGTACATGAACTTTAGGTTTGTGATGTTTTGACTCGATGTTATAACTTCATAAAAAAAAGGAACCACAGGAATTTGTTACTCTAATCAAGCAACAATATTATCTTTAACAATACTGTTATGAGCCAGATGTGGTGGTGCACACCTGTAATCCCAGCAGCTCGTGAGGCTGAGGAAGGAGGATCATGAGTCAAAGCCAGCCTCCGCAAAAGCGAGGCTCTATGTAACTCAGTGAGACCCTGTCTCTAAATAAAATGCAAAATAGGGCTGGGGATGTGGCTCAGTGGTCAAGTGCCCCTGAGTTCAATCCCCAGTACAAAAAATATATATATACTTTACGAATCCTTAAAAGGTATGCAATTTTTTAAAAACAGCTAGTTTTGATGGATTTGCTTATTTATTCTTAAATTCTTTTGACTTTCTTTGTTCTCTCAATGCAAAGATTTGTCCAGGGTGTACAAGGACCTTGCACAGTATCAAATGCTCCTAGGTGTGAAATAAACAAAACTCGAATCCAGAAGAGAATATTCCCTCCGAGCTCTTGTATTCAATGCAAAAATCAAAGACACAGCCAGGCATGGTGGCGCACGCCTGTCATCCCAGCACTTGGGAGGCTGAGGCAGGAGGATCGTGAGGTCAAAGCCAGCCTCAGCCATGGCGAGGCCCTTAGCAACTCAGTGAGACCCTGTCTCTAATAAAATACAAAAAAGGGCTGGGGATGGGGCCCAGTGGTCGAGGGCCCCTGAGTTCAATCCCCATTAGCCGCCCTGCTGTTGGGAGCAGGAGGTGTAGACAGGGAGGAGAAATCCAGTTTGTAGTGGCGGAGGGAGGTCGCGGGTGGAGAATGTTCTGAAAGGGAGCGGGCGCCACACAGCCCTCGTGTCAATGGGAGGCATTGCAAAGACTTAAAGAAAAGTTCCCGATGGATGCCCATTGCTAATTAATCACCCCAGGGATTCTCATGCAAATGAGTGGTGGGTGGCTCTGCTGTCACTGACACCTGAAAGAAAGCCCACAGTGTCCTGGACGGAGGCATGACTGGGAGAGCTGTCACACAGGCAGGGCCACAGACCCCGCATGGCCACCTAATGCCCTGGGCCACCTCGTGCCCTGGGAACTCAGGGCCCTGGTCAGAGCAGCCCGGGAGCAGAGAGTGGGCTCCTCCCAGCCCTCCCAGCCGGGGCTGGCAGCTCAGAGGTGGCTCCCTTGTGCACCCTCAGACCACAAGACGGGGCGCCCTGCTCAAAAGCAGATGGCCTTCCAGGGTCATCCCAGCACTTGGGAGGCTGAGGCAGGAGGATCGTGAGGTCAAAGCCAGCCTCAGCCATGGCGAGGCCCTTAGCAACTCAGTGAGACCCTGTCTCTAATAAAATACAAAAAAGGGCTGGGGATGGGGCCCAGTGGTCGAGGGCCCCTGAGTTCAATCCCCATTAGCCGCCCTGCTGTTGGGAGCAGGAGGTGTAGACAGGGAGGAGAAATCCAGTTTGTAGTGGCGGAGGGAGGTCGCGGTGGAGAATGTTCTGAAAGGGAGCTGGCGCCACACAGCCCGCGTGTCAATGGGAGGCATTGCAAAGACTTAAAAGAAAAGTTCCCGATGGATGCCCATTGCTAATTAATCACCCCAGGGATTCTCATGCAAATGAGTGGTGGGTGGCTCTGCTGTCACTGACACCTGAAAGAAAGCCCACAGTGTCCTGGACGGAGGCATGACTGGGAGAGCTGTCACACAGGCAGGGCCACAGACCCCGCATGGCCACCTAATGCCCTGGGCCACCTCGTGCCCTGGGAACTCAGGGCCCTGGTCAGAGCAGCCCGGGAGCAGAGAGTGGGCTCCTCCCAGCCCTCCCAGCCGGGGCTGGCAGCTCAGAGGTGGCTCCCTTGTGCACCCTCAGACCACAAGACGGGGCGCCCTGCTCAAAAGCAGATGGCCTTCCAGGCCCTGTTCCCGAAACAATGCATTAGAAAGGAGAGCTGCAGCCAGCGGGGCCTGAGGCCTGCTATCCCGGACTTGAGAGGCTGAGGCAGGAGGATCGCAAGTTCGAGGCCAGCCTCAGCAACTTTGCGAGACCCTGTGGATTCTACTGTCATGTATAACTAAAAAGAGTTTTTAAAAGAAATACCCTGCTCAACGCAGGGCGCGGTGACGCACGCCTGTCATCTCAGCACTTGGGAGGCTGAGGCAGGAGGATCGCGAGGTCCAAGCCAGCCTCAGCCATGGCGAGGCACTTAGCAACTCAGTGAGACCCTGTCTCTAATAAAATACACAAAAAAGGGCTGGGGATGTGGCCCAGCGGTCGAGGGCCCCTGAGTTCAATCCCCAGTACCAAAAAAAAAAAAAAAAAAAAAAAAAAAAAATTCTGCCCTGTTCATCCCTCTCCCTGGGGGTTAAATGTGAACACCTTAGGCTGGGACCACACCTAAACTATAGGCACTTTATAGCAACTACTAAGAAATGCAAAGCCACAGAAGAAACCAAGGAAAGTGTGGTCTTCCCGAAGGCCCGTCTTCCTTCATTTGCCCACAGACAGAGGCAGCGGCTGGCGGGTAGCTCTTTGGTGGAGCACGGGCCTAGCATGCCCAGGTCCTGGGTGTGCTTCCCAGCTCTGCAAAAAAATTCAAAATCAAAATAAAGATGGGGATGGGTGGGCACACTCCTACATTGCTGGTGGCACTGGAAATTGGTGCAGCCACTCTGGAAAGCAGGACGGAGATTCCTCAGAAAACCGGAAATGGACCCACCCTGGGACCCAGCTGTCCCCCTCCTTGGTTTATACCCAAAGGACTTAAAATCAGCACAGGACAGTGACACGGCCACGTCCATGTTTATAGCAGCTCAATTCACAATAGCTAGACTACGGAACCAACCTAAGTGTCCCTCAATAGATGAATGGATAAAGAAAATGTGGTCTAGATACTCACTGGAATATTACTCAGCTTTTAAAAGGGGTGAAATTATGGCATTTGCCCGCAAATGGTTGGAGTTGGAGACTATCATTTCAGCGCAATAAGCCAATCCCCCAAAACCAAAAGCCAAATGTTTTCTCTAATATGTGGATGGTATTTCACAATAAGGTGGGGGGCACTAGGGAAAAATAGCGTTAGATTAGGTAGAAGGAAGTGGAGGGAGGGGAGGGAGGGGAGGTGGGGATGGGAAAGAGAGTGAAATGAAAAAGATAGTATTACTACGGTGTGTATATATGACACATGACCAACATGATTCTGCAACATGTATGCTTTAAAAACTGAGAAATTATATCCCATCTATGTATGATCTATCACAGTGCATAAATGCATTCTACTGTCATGCTTAACTAATTAAAACAAATAAAAAAAATGTTTTTTAAAAAGATGGGGATGGGATGTAGCTTAAGAACCAAATGTGTTTCTGAACTTCTGCTAAGAACTCACCATCTTTGGGGGCATAAATAAGTAAGTAAAAGTCCTTTCTCAAACAAACAAGATGTCGCACACCCTGATTCTGGATTTTGTCTCCATCTAGTTTACCGAGAGCAGGTGTGGCAGCAGGCGTGTGAGAATTGAACTTGAAAGACCTTTGACAGATGCCCAGTGGCAAAAACAACTCTGGGATACCCACCCCAAGATCACCACTCTCACTGTAGTGAGTTGATAGAATTCACCCCTCCGCTCACCCTTCTAGAACAGTCTACAAGCTCTTGAAAGTCAGGGGCTGCGTGTCTCATTCAAACGTTGCAAGCTAAGGTCAGTGCGGGCCAAACACAGCCTGGCACCTGTTTTTCCGGTGGTTGAAAGAAAGAAAAAAAAAAAGGTAGCGATTAGCCATTGGATGACAACCAACGCTCAGCGTGTTCAAAAGCCAAGTTTTCTTGGTGCAACCCAGTCCGTTCAGTGATGTCTGGTCTACAGCTTTTTATTTGTGGTTCAGTGGTTGCCAGACAGACTCCGTGCCACAGAAAGAAGTGGCCAACCCTGGTCTCAGTCATCTGTCCTTCCCCACAACAGAGCAGGGGACAGAGGGGACCTTCAGCAAGTAGTTATCACAGGGAACGGAAACCGTCAGCCAGGTTGTAACCTTCGGAAATAGACGACCTGAGAGTCCCCCAATTGTTTTCTTTGATCTTGGTGTGCGCCTTTGATGCCATCAGCTAAACAGGGCTCTCCAAAACACCTTTCTCTCTCTCCCGGGAAGCTCGTCAGCCAGGACAGGGTGGAGAGGGCGGTTGTCGTCCAAGGCACGGACAGCTTCTGTGGACCAAGGGGAACCATGAAACGGCCCCTTTGAGTCTCGGAGTCCTAGAATGATTCCCAACACCGTCATCGCAGACGCCGGCCTTGGCCTTGGCAAGAGGGGCACGGGGCCGTTTCATGGTTCCCCATATGTCAAGGTCAGCCAGCATGCCGACGGGCACAGCACCCTGGGCTCACTCGATCACGTCTCCTGTTTCTACTTTCCTCTCGTGGTTATTGCCCTTCCTTTGGACCCGGCAGTGCTGAGGATCCTGTGTGTGAGGTGATTATGTGGCCACGGACCTACATCCCAGCCCTTGGGAGAATTTATAATTAAGAGGTGTAAGCAGATCAGGTGTGAGAGTGCAAAACCCGGCCTAGCCGCTATTGGGGAGGCTGAGGAAAGAGGATGCCAAGTTGGAGGCCAGCCTCTGAAACTTAGCGAGACCCTGTCTCAAAATAAAAAAAAAAAAATAGAAGGAGTTGGGGGTGGGGGTGTAGGTCACTGGTGTAGCATTTGCCTAGCATGGACAAAGCCCTGGGTTCAGTCAATCTTCAGTATGAGAGAGAGAGAGAGAGAGAGAGAGAGAGAAGAGAGAGAGAGAGAGATTCTTTATCCCAAACTACTTTATTATTTGTTCACAATTCATGCTCTATGTGTAAGTATGCCCTGTAAAATGTGGAAATCACATATAAATAGGAAGTCCTTGATATATATGGAAATACGTGGAATGTTAATGACCCAGAGAGTGGCAGGGGAGGGGGAAGGCCCTGAAGTTACAGAGCAGGCTGTGGATAACAGAACACTTACAGTGTGACAGGGTGGCCATGTTTAATAACATGGCGTTGGTATAAACAGTTTGCAGAGCCACCAGGTGAGAAAAGTACACGCACGGAACTGGTACGAGGCTGTCGAAGGCCCAGGGAACCAAGTGCCTCAGGCTAGGGGGATAAAGCTACCGAAATACCTTCTCTCATAGCCCTCCCTGGAGGCTGGAAGTCAGGGATCAAGGTGACAGCACCTTAATAATAATTAAAACTACGCAATAAGGATGTGCATATTTCTGGTGCTGACCAAAGTCACTTAACTCTATTAGTATTAGTAGTAGTAGTAGTAGTAGTAGTAGTAGTATTTTGGTGGTGCTGAGGCTCAACACAGGGTCTTACATGTGCTAAGTTTTTGCTCTGCCACTGAGCTAACCGTCCCCTCTTGTACTTAACATTTTTTTTTTTTTTTAAACTCAGGAGCACTTAACCACTGAGCCACATCCCCAGCCATTTTTATTCTTCATTTTGAGACAGGGTCTCACTAAATTGCTTAGGTCCTTGCTAATTTGCTGAGGCTGGCCTCAACCTTGCAATCCTCCTGCCTCAGCCTCCCAAGTCCCTGGGGTTACAGGCAGGCTATGTTTAACTATAGCTACTCAGCTATGTTTAACAAATTTTAAAGAATAACATGGGCAGAGGGGGGATTGAAGGAAATGAAGAACAACTAAGAATGCTCACTCTTTCACTCTTAGCAATTCAATGATTCCCAAACTCTTATTAGACCATTTTTTCCTATGCCATGAATACTATAATAAAAAATGAAATAATGGGGCTGAGGATGTAACTTGGTGACAGAGTGCTTGTCTAGGATGCAGGAGGCTCTGGGTTTGGTCCCCAGCATTGCAAACGATGGTAATAATTGTACTGCTACTGGGGCCTGTGAGAAAATCTACATGCACAGAATAGTCACCCATGAAGTTGGTCCTCAAGATCTGCTTTTGAACACGTTGATGTGTTCTTATAACGGGAGCTGAGGGAAAGTCAGGAATTATGACTATACATACCCCAAGTGCGCCTCGGTGGCCTCGGACAAGGTCTAGAGAGGCTGAACTGCTGACAGCATCGCCCAACCCAGTGAACCCCCTCCCGCTCCCTCTGCAAACCAACACACCCAGCTTCTTTCTGTGGATTTCTGTGGGTCAACTGCAGTCCAAAAGTATTAATGGAACATTAAAGAACTAAATGGTTCCTTTTTTTTTTTTTTTTTTTTTTGGTATTGGGGATTGAACCCAGGGGCACTCGGCCACTGGGCCCCATCCCCAGCCCTTTTTTATACTTTATTATAGAGACAGGGTCTCACTGAGTTGCTTAGGGCCTCGCTTTTGCTGAGGCTGGCTTTGAACTCACGATCCTCCTACCTCAGCCTCCCAAATGCTGGGATGACAGGCGTGCACCACCATGCTTAGCTGGTTCCTAACTTTTAAATTACCCAGTATTCAGAGAAGCACAAATTGTCATGTGCTGTCCATTTCTGCCCAGTCTAGGAGGTGAATTGTCCCTTTGTTCAATGTATCCACACTGTATACGCTACCCACCCACTTCTCTGTTAGTAGCTGACTTTTGGGGATTATTATTATTTGGAGGGGACAGGTACCACTGGGCGACATCCCCAGCCCTATTTTGCATTTTTATTTAGAGATAGGGTCTCACTTGGGGGGCTTTATGCATGCTGAGCAAGGCTTTTATCTCTAAGCTATACCTCCAGCCGTTTTTCTTTTCTTTAGAGACAGGGTCTTGCTAAGTGGCCCAGGGTGACCTTGAACTTGCTACCCTCCTTCTCCAGCCTCCTGAGTAGCTGGAACTACAGACGTGCACCTCTGCACCAGGCAGTAGCCAATTTTTTTTTTAAAGACCAACTATTGTATTATCATAACTCTTACATTCAAATAAACTTTATTTTAGTTTTTTATATTATACAGTTGTAATCACTCTCTTTTATTATTTGCTGTTGCAAGTTTCTTATTGGGCTTAACTTATTAATCAAACTTCATCGTAGGTTTATCTGCACAGGAAAATAACATAGTGTATATAGATTTGCTTTCCACTGTTTCAGGAATCGATGGTGGATCTCAGAACATATCCCCCAGCAAATAATGGAGGACCACTGTGTATCAAAATTCAGGTCTGTGATAGGAGAAAATGAGTTTGCATTTGCTTGATAAGAGAGTCAGACCCTTCTGTGTTGCACAAATAAGACTCTTTTCAAACTTCATTCAAGATTTAGAATACCAGGCCAGGCATGGTGATGCATGCCTGTAATCCCAGCAGCTTGGGAGGCTGAGGCAGGAGGATCACAAGTTTGAGGCCAGCCTCAGTGAATTAGTAAGGCCCTAAGCAACTGAGTGAAACCCTGTCTCAAAATAAAAAATCAAAAGGGCTTGGGATGTGGATCAATGGTTAGGTGGCCCTGGGTTCAATCCCTGGTACAAAAAATAAGAAAAAGAAAAAAAGATTTCGAATATCATCTTCTCTCTTAGAGCAAATTCCAGGAAACCAACTCATCGAGTCATTCCAGGTTTCAAAGAGGGAGGACAGCAGGGCTAGCAGCAGGCAGGGGACCCTTACAGAAGTCACCCACCTCTCATACTCACGCCAGCCCTGTGACCTGCAGGATGTCACCAGGCATGGTGGGTTTCTTTTTGACAGGAGGCCAGGGAGTCAGTGAAGGGAGTTACCTGCCCAAGATGACAAGCAGCACTGCTCTATTTGCAGGAGACTTCTCCCCAGCCCACGGGGCTCGGAAGGGCAAGACCGCGGCTGGGAAGAGGTCAGGAAGAGAGGGGGTCGGAGCAGGTGGTTGAAGCCGCATGTCCTGGGTTCAAATCCTCCTTCTCCCAGACCCCCCACAACGGAGAAGGGGAGAAAGAAAAGCTACTGCTTCCCAACATGGCAACAAGGCCCAAGTGCAACGATGCTTGCAAAATGCTTTCTGATGCGGTATTTCTCATCGGGGATTTGAGCTCGACCTCCAACCCGTTAATTCGGGGCTGTGAGTCTGAGATCTCCCCAACCTGGAATTGAGCTGGACCCCCAACCTGTTAATTCAGGGCGTGTGGGCCTAAGTTCTTCCAAACCAAGAAATCTGGGTTCTTCCATGGTTATGCCAATGAGTCTGAGCCCAAGCTCCCTCCAAGCCTGGGGGTCTGAGCTTGGCTCCTCTTTGCCGATGAGATGCTGCTTTTCTGCGACTGTATAGAATTTCTGCTGCTCTTGATTTCTACTCTATGACCACCAGGTTCTAAGACATTAATTAAAACCAGTTCTAGGGCCCTGTGGAATCTAGCCAAAGGTTGGCTAACTAGCAAGATAACTAAGATTAGCTTTTGCAAATAGCCCCTCCCTACGGGGTGTAACATTACTCATTGAAAAGCTAATGGTCTTTTGGTGTCTGTTAAAGACTTTCCCTTATCCTTCAGCAAATCTAGGATAGATACGATTGATCAATAGTAGGTACTTAGGATAACTATTTTCTTTTTCCTGATTGACCCTGGAATGTCCTGAAATCCTTTAACTATTTTGGTTTTCCCTGATTGACCCTGGAGTGTCCTGGAATTCTTTAAAGTAACCTCCTATAGTTAATTACTGGAATTCTTTGTTATAATCTCCCTTACTGGAAATCCGTAATGTGACCTCCTTTACTGGAATTCTTTATTGAAATCTGTAGTTGAAATGTAGATTGCTGTGCTTGCTGGGGTGTATAAAAAAATCATGCTGAGAAAAGTAAAATCCGAAGTGAAGAAGGATTTCTACAACCTGTCTCGTGTGTGGATTATTTTCGTCCATCGACGTTTCCCTCCAGCATCGGCTGGGCAGACCTTGACATCCTTGCTGAAGGGGGCCTTCAGCAGTTTTCAAGGCCCAGAGGCACGTAAGGTCTATTAAATTACAGCAGCAGCCTTCGGAACCCCTGGGCGTGTGTCCGAGCAGGACGGACAGCACGCACAAAGGTGCAGTGGCAGCTTCCTGGAGGTCACCGACCCAGAAAGGCCCAAGCGCTGCCCTGCCCTGAAACCAGTTCTTTGATCCACGAACCCTGAGTCCCAAGGTCTGGGAGAAGGCCAGCATGGGAAAGGTCAAGGCCCAGCTTCCCTCCTCGCTCTCGGGGACTCTTCTCGGCCTCTTCACAGACTGGAGGGGAGGAAAGGACAGCGCCCTCTCAGGAACTGCAGGTGTCCGACTGCCATCGTGTGTGGGAAATGGAGGAAGGGGGGTTGTGGGGTCTGCGTCCGTCCCCGGCACCACAGCACGGGCGGCTGGACAGAAAACTGAAGGCCAAAGCAAGAGCTGAAATCCAAAGTCGGTCCTATCAGTGGTTGCCAGGAATTTGGAGCAACAGGGAACTTTCAGGACAAGGGGACCACTCTCTCTTGACCCCAGTGGCCTGTCACTCAGCATCTGCAAAACCTCACACAACGTGCAACAGCAAGAAGGAACGCGTGTGGGCCATGGATTTGGTGAATAACAATATATCCCCCTGCTCCCTCCCTGGGACACGCCTGCTGGGCCCAGGCAAGGTGTGCAAAACACAAAACACGGCCGCATCTGCAGAGGGAGCAGATGGAAGGAACTCTGCCCTCCACCGGTTTTTCTCTTTGCTTTCTCTTTTCCCTGGGGCAGGGTCTTGCTGTGTGGCCCAGGCTGGCTTGCACCCCCTGGCTCAAGCGGTGCACTTCCTGGGCCTCTCAATAGCTAGATGACAGGTGCACACCACGGAGCCCAGCTCCGCTCCATTTTTCTACAAAACTAAATTTGCTTTTAAAAAAATTCATTTAGCCGGGCATGGTGGCGCACGCCTGTCATCCCAGCACTTGGGAGGCTGAGGCAGGAGGATCGCGAGGTCGAAGCCAGCCTCAGCCATGGTGAGGCACTTAGCAACTCAGTGAGACCCTGTCTCTAATAAAATACAAAAAAGGGCTGGGGATGGGGTCCAGTGGTCGAGTGCCCCTGAGTTCAATCCCCGGTACCAAAAAAAAAAAAAAAAAAAAAATCATTTAAAAAAGTCAAACACCTCTTAATACTCTCATGCATGTCACAGGCACATATAAATATTTAATCACAGGTGATAATCTCTAGAAGAAAAGTTCTAAAGTGTAAAAACTATGTTAAAATTGATGTGCTAGAGCCGGGCACGGTGGCGCACACTGTAATCCCAGCAGCTCAAAAGGCTGAGGCAGGAGGATCGAGAGTTCAAAGCCAGCTTCAGTAACTTAGTGAGGTGCTAAGCTACTCAGTGAGACCTGTCTCTAAATAAAATACAAAATAGGGCTGGGGCTGGGGCTCTATGGTGAGAGCCCCTGAGTTCAATCCCTGGTACTGAAAAAAAAAAATGATGTGTTAGATGAAAGGGCAAAAGCACAATTTAGAAATCTATATAGAACTAAGATAAAGAAATAAAAACTGGATGTATGGCCCAGTATAGAGGCCCACATCTGGAGTCCCAATGGCTGGGGAGGCTGAGACAGGAGGAACACTTGAGCCCAGGACCTTGACACCAGCCTGGGCAACAAAGTGACACCTTTTTTGGGGGGAGGGGAGTTGAAGTACCAGGGATTGAATTCAGGGGCACTCGACCACTGAGCCCCATCCCCAGCCCTATTTTGTATTTAGAGACAGGGAATCACTGAGTTGCTTAGGGCCTCACTTTGGCTGAGGCTGGCTTTGAACTCTCGATCCTCCTGTCTCAGCCTCCCGAGCTGCTGGGATGACAGGCGTGCACCACCACCCGTAGCTGAAGAAAGAATACTTGAAAGAAAGCAAGTGAATAAATTGTTGGAGTGATTGTTTTATAGTAAATATGAGAATTATGTCAGATGTGGGGATTCACTCATTCACTAAACGTTGATACATACATCGTATTCTGCCACTGGAAAGGGAAAGGTCCTCATGGTGTTTGGGTATTTATCATGCATAACAAGTTGTCAAAACACCTGTTGCAGAACAGGAAACTTACTTCCAGGAGATGCAAGCAGCATAAACACTAGATTCTCAGCAGAAGGTCCACTGTCTATCTTCTGAGGTGCTGAAGAGAGGTCACAGGATTTGCCTAAGGAAAGGTCTTTCCATCTCTAGCAAACACTTTCCATCTCATTTAAATATTTAGTATGTATCCAGAAAAGTAGGTCACAGCACGGAAAGATCAGCGGTTACTTGTGAACAGGTTCAAATTACATTTCCTTTCTAGTTGTTGCTGAGGGACATCGGGTGGGTTTATTTTCAGAATAGTAATTTCCTACTCATTAAAAAAGGAATCATTCTGAAGCTTTGACATGGAGTGAGGAAATAAACTTGAACAATCGCCCAGATCCACTCTGAGCGACACATTTTTATGTCTCAGGAAATACGTTTGCATGCTTAGGAAAGCCAAACCTGTGTCAAATAAATCAACATTTCTCCATAACTTATACTACGATGCTACATATTATGTATATAGAAGACCGTTCATTAAAAAAATAATAATAAAAAAAAATAAGACAGGAATTCATTCTTTTTTAACTTTTAAAAAGTTTGCTATTCTTATGCAAAAGTTAAAACTAGATGTATAATATATGTCTATCATGCACAATGTTATTTTAAGATGTCGTTCATTGTAGACTGGGGAGATCAGGCTGATGGAGAGATGCATGACGTCACATTGTAATGAGGCCATGTCAATCTCCCTCTCCTCTCCTCTCCCCTCCCCTCTCTCTCTCTTCTCTCTCTCTCTCTCTCTCTCTCCCTCTCCTCCTCTCTGAAGGTTTCAAGAATAGGATACAGTGTTACTAGCACTAGTAACTATGTGGCACAGGAGACCTCCGGGGCTGGGCTACCCGGTTGAAACTTTGTATCCTCTGATCAGCCCCTCCCAGATTCCCTTGGCGCCTCCTCCAAGAACCTGCAGAACGCATTTGCGCATGCTCCCAGGAGTCCAGGGCTTCGCGGCTGGGCACAAGCAATCGCTGCCGCCCTGCGGGGGCAACTTCGCTCCAACGTTCTAGAATTACAGCGGGAATCCACGCCGTCCTGCCAAGGGGCGTCTGCAAGGCCCTGTTTCTCAAAAGTCCCCAGGGCCTCCCACTGGGACCCCCCAGCACCCCATGAAGGGGCTGTTGGGGAGGGTTGGCGGGAAGCAGTGGGGAGTGGAGCCTCCCGCGCAGGACATTTCCCTTGTCCAGTGACCTGAGGTCAGGGTGCATTTGTTGGCAGCTGGAGCAAGCCTTTCCTGCAAGCTTGGCTGCATCCCCTGGGGGCGGGGGAGGGGAGCAGGAAGGTCCATCTCCTGTGTCCTGTTTCAAGTCCTGAGAACCAAGCGCCCTCCGGGCTTGGCTGGGCGCAGTGCCTGTTAATTGATCAACTAGGGCGACGGACCTGAACAGCCACATCCTGCTTCTCCCCAGCTAGGTCACCCACAGGCTATGTGCGTTCGGCAAGAGAGCAGACTGCCCTGGGTTCAGGGCTGGCTTGGTGGCCCCAGGAGACAGACCCACAAGGAAGCAGAGTTCACAAAGACATCAAAACTCGGGGAATGTGACTTAATAAGTATTCAGCTGTGTTTGAACTTGGCAAAAGGTAAACTACAGTCACGTGGGAGGCATGCGTATTTTAGGTCCCTTTTAACATAAAAGTACTAAGGGGACATTGGGTGGTTCTAATACACAGCCCATAATTAGAAATCGCTGCGTGCCAACCTTGATTAACCCTCCAGATACTGATTTGGTTAATAGGTCTCAGTTCTTCCTGGGTGATTAACAACCATGCATTTCATTTTTTTTTTTTTTTTTTTTAATGGCAGGTCAAGCTAAAATCTGGTTGTGTTGCCTATGTGTTGATTTTATCAGGAATGACGTGGTATTCTTCTTTTTCACAGAGTGATGAGAGATTTTGGGCAGTGTTGATGTTGCTTTGAAAACCCACAGAAGAAAGCAGCTGCGTAGTTCGACTGCTTTCTGTCTGTGAAACTACCACCTTCACGAGGAAAGGAGGTCTGTCAGAAGGGGTCACAGGGCTTTGCCAAATGCTGTCAGAAAACATATCCCACTTTGGACAAGAAGAATTCTGCGGAGCCGGGCGCGGTGGCGCACGCCTGTCATCCCAGCACTTGGGAGGCTGAGGCAGGAGGATCGTGAGTTCCAAGCCAGCCTCAGCCATGGCGAGGCACTTAACAACTCCGTGAGATGCTGTCTCTACTAAAATACAAAAAAGGGCTGGGGATGTGGCCCAGGGGTCAAGTGCCCCTGAGTACCAAAAAGTAAAAAAAGAATTCTGATGCCCCACCTGCAAGACACAGGATGGAATGGGGCGTCACCCTTGTGATTTTGGAGGCCTCACCTTCACCACACACGACCCTCCTCTTTCCAGATTGTCTGGTCTGGATTTTGAGAGTTTGGGGGAAGGCAGAAGAAGTTCTATTATGCCTTGAAATGTAAAATAAAACCCGTTCCTGTTTTGAAAGGGTCTCTTTAATGTCCCCAAATGGCTGAATTCATTTTCCAGGCTGAGTGGCAGTTCCCTCGGGAGACGGAAAAGCAAATGTTGAGACACTTGCAGAGATGAAAGGCCGGGGACAGCCATCCAGAGGGCTCAGAGGAACTTCACACCTCTACGGGCTGCCCTGACCCCACGTCCCTCTCCCCTCCCGAGGTGACAAACAGCCTGTCCTCGTGTCCCAAAGGCCAACAGTAAAAGAAACTTCACAAGCTCCCACCAAGCAGAAACCCACCTGAAGAAAGAGCCTTTGGGCTCATTTCTTTGTAACAAGACACTCGGGGCCTGGAATTATTATCTGACAGGAGAAGAATCCACCTTTCCTTTGACATGATAGAAAAACCAGAAGACTCGCCGTGCCAGTCTGCGGTGAAATTGCAGAAAGCATTTCACGAAAGCTTCAGCTAACTGATTTGTCCTCCAGAAAGTATTCTTGTTAAATTTTTTTTTTAAGAGGTGGGAAGGAAAAAAAAAAAAAAATCCCTCTTTGGCCTGCTTTGTTATTTTTGTCAGTGTTCCTGTGATCTGGGAAGTGACACTTAAAATCGACATGTTTCCCAAATGAATTAAGAACCAGCCCTTCAGCCGGGCGCGGTGGCGCACGCCTGTCATCCCAGCACTTTGGGAGGCTGAGGCAGGAGGATCGCGAGTTCAAAGCCAGCCTCAGCCATGGCGAGGCACCTAAGCAACTCAGTGAGACCCTGTCTCTAAATAAAATACAAAAAAGGGCTGGGGATGTGGCCCAGTGGTCGAGTGCCCCTGAGTTCAATCCCCGGTACCACAAAAAAAAAAAAAAAAAAAAAAAAAGAACCAGCCCTTCAAATAACAGACGTACCCATCAAGTGATGTTATTGCTTTATCTCTTCTTTGGGGTCTTAACCACATAGCTGGTCCACATATAATCAGCACTGAACTGAGGAGTTTGCACACACCCTGTTTGTGTGAAATGTGTAATCTGCACCCCCAATTCTATGAGTCATCTCTAAAATATGGAAGCCACAGAGGAAGTCCAAGTGGATTTCCCCAGGTGAACCGTAATATTTATATATTTCACCTCCCTACTGGCCTCTCTCTCTGGCCTCTCTTCCCTTCCTACAATCGGGGGCATGGATCCAAGGGCCTGTCTTCATTCAAACAGTCCCTTTTGGATCAAAGACTCATTCATTTTTCCCAAATACGATCGGAAATGCATATGGCGGCCATGGGAGGAAGGAAGTGTAGGAAGATGAGTTCGGCATGCCTGCGCTCCGGAACATCCTATCCGAGAAATGAACTTTCCAAAATCCGAATGCTGGGGGGCTGGCCCAAAAGTCAACAGAGAAAAAGAGAGAGGCTCCACGTGTTTGAAGCACAGGAGACTCTTGAGTATTTTGTAGCATAATGTGTTCCACGTGTTCACCAGCGTCTTTTGCAGGCCAAAACATGTGGTCAGGCACCCACGGACCACGTGCTGGCTGAACCTCTCCTGCAGAATCTCCAAGGAGGTCCTGAAATCTTTCACTAAGGAAAGGCGCGGTAAGCCTGTCACTTGCAATCACTTCCTCTGTCGCTCTACTCAAAGACAGTCCCACAGATGCCCAGGAGGACAGGAGAGAGGGACACACGTAGCTTCTCTCCACAGGCAGAGCCAGAAGGAGCTGGATGGAGGTCTCGCCCACCAGCACAGCACCATCGTCAAGAGGCTCAAACACGAGCGGCCCAGGCCAACGCCCTCTGAAATTCCCATCTCAACAACCCGGTCGAGAAATGCTGAAGAAAAGTCTCTCCTGGGGTGTTTTGTAAGACAGCTTGTCTTGCTGTGACCAAAATACCCAACAAGAACAGGAAGGACCCTCTCGACTGGGGGCTTACAGTTTCAGGGGGTTAGTCCGTAGATGGCCAACTCCATTGGCCTGGGCCCAAGGTGAGGCAGGACATCACGGCGGAAGGGCATGGTAGAGGCTGCAGCTGTCACAATCCAACCACTGCACCTCCAAGTGTTCTTACGTTAACAATACAGGAGCTCTGGGGCACCCTTCATCTTCAAAGCATAACTGGTATCCTAATTTATATGCCTTTACTTCCACGAGCCAAATGCTTTTCTTTTTTTTTTTTTTTTTTTTTTTTTTTTTTTTTGGTGCCAGGGATTGAACTCAGGGGCACTCGACCACTGGGCCCCATCCCCAGCCCTTTTTTGTATTTTATTTAGAGACAGGGTCTCACTGAGTTGCTAAGTGCCTCGCCATGGCTGAGGCTGGCTTTGGCCTCGTGATCCTCCTGCCTCAGCCTCTCGAGTGCTGGGATGACAGGCGTGCGCCACCACACCCGGTGAGCCAAATGCTTTTCTGACAGATTTGTTCATTTAATGCAACAGCTAACTATCCACCTTTAGTTCGTAGAGCCAGCAAATCATCACAACTGGATGCTGAGTTACTGTGCATCTGCCTTGATGCTGTCGATTTTAATTTCTTCCCCAGAATCATCCATGTGGCTGAGAGGGCCTAATGCAGTTTAACCCTCTCTCTGGGTTTTCCTTTTAAAGTAGAAGCTAAGAAAAATCAAGGTGCATATGGCATGTTTTCAACGTTTATATAAGCTACCACAGGCAAAAAGGTCTTTCTAAATCCAAACAAATAAAATGACAGCGATTTTCATGAATGTGGTATCATTGGCCCATAAGTCCGGTTGAGGGGTTGAGAAAGAAGTTCTCTTGTTTGATGAACCATCGTGAAAATCAACCTGAGAGTTTGTGAAGACTTACGACTGCCACTAACTATTCAACAAAGGACAAAGAAACAAGTCTTAATTTTGGTGCATTGATTGTGCCTATCAGCAGGATTTCGTGTGATATTTCAAACACATGCTTACAGTATATAGTAATCCTTTATCCACACTCCATTCATCTGCTTCCCCCATACCCCAGGCTTCTCCACCCCTAGTATCATCTTCTACATGCAGGTTGGTTTTATTTGACTTCAACATAGAATATGTGGTACTCATCTTCCCACACCTGGCTTTTTTTCACTTAATAATGTCTTCCAGTTCCACCCATTTTGTTGCAAATAACAGGATTTCATTCTTTTTCATGGCTGAATAATATTCCATCGCATATGTGTGCCATATTTTCTTATTCATTCGACTGCTGAAGGGCACCTAGACAGATTCCACATCCTGGATACCGGAATAGTTGTGCAATAAACATGGGCATGCAGGTATCTCTTTGGTATACTGACTTCTTTTCCTTTGGACATATGCCCAGGAGTGGGCTAGCTGGATCATATGGTAGTTTGTTTTTAGTTTTTGAGGGGACTCCACACTGTTCTCTGTAATGGCTGTACTAAGTTCCATTCCCACCAACAGTACAGCCACATCTTTGCCTGCGTCTTCTATTTTGTTTGTTTGTTTTGGATTACGGTCATTCTCGTTGCATGAGCTGAGGTGATAGCTCACTCTAGTCCTCAGGGAAAGTGCAAATGCAAAGCTACAATCAGAATCCCATTTTCTTTATCAGTTCCTTTCTCCCCTTTCAAGGTGGATCATGGGAAATTGAGAACAAAAAGGTATATCTGGAGTCTTGAAGGCTGGCCCATTGCTGAAGTTGCGTATAGCCTACTTTGAAACTTCATCAAAGGCTACAAGGGCAGAAGCGAGAGTTTGCTAGCTCAGAAGCCAGAAGGCCCTGGCCCCACTCCTATGACACAGATGTGGCCAAGCCAACGTCCTTCAAAAAAAGCACCCATTATGGCAGGGCGTGGTCGCACCCGCCTGTCATCCCAGCACTTGGGAGGCTGAGACAGGAGGATGGCGAGGTCAAAGCCAGCCTCAGCACAAGTGAGACACTAAGCACCTCAGTGAGCCCCTGCCTCTAAATAAAATACAAAATGGAGCTGGGGATGGGGCTCAGCGGTCAAGTGCCCCTGAGTTCAATCCCTGGTACCCTCCCCCTCCAAAAAAGAATTCACTGCAGTGGCACACGCCTGTTGTCCCCGTGACACGGGAGGATGAGGTAGGAGGATCGCAAGTTCAAGGCCAGTCTCGGCAACGTAATGAGAGCCCCGTCTCAAAATTTAAAAAAAAAATTTAAATTAAATCAAAAGAGCTGGGGGTGTTGCTCCGTGGTTAAGCACCCCTGCTGCTACCAAAATAAATAATAAATCCATTAATTCACATATTCAGACAGACAAATAAACCACATCCTGTTTCCTTTCTATCACCTGTCGACTAGACAGCTTCTGGGTTTCTGGATTTTGCAAAAATTAAAGGAGGCGATGTGCAGGCAAGTATCTGTGAGCCGTGCACCTGGGGGGGGGGGGGAGGCGGTGCACGATTAGTGACCAGGACTCCAGGGACCACCTCACGCTGCTGCGGCTGACCCAGAGACCACCGGCGGACAACTGAGCCTCGGCGGGCGTCTCCTCACTTAGAGGAAGGCGTGTTCAGGACAGTGTCCCTTCTCTGTTCCTTACTTGGTTCTTCCCTCTCACCTTCCGTGGTGACGTCCTATAGATGTCCCCCCTGGCGGTAGCGGGAGGAGATTCCAGAATCCTCCAGCTCCGTGGGGGTTCTCAGTGCTTGAGACCCTGCTAGTGCATCTGTTGGCGTTTTCAGCCAGCTCAGTGCCCCCCTGTGGTGGGAACTAGCTCCCGGGAGGTGGCAGGGGCGGCAAGGTGTCTAGCACCATCCATGGCATGTGCCTCTTGTAGTTGAGAAAACCAAAACAGACACGTCCCTAGATGTGGCCAACTCTCCCAAAGGAGGCAAACCCCCCTCCAGTTGAAAACCTGCTAGGCTAGCTGATGAGGAACTGAAATGTTCATTGCAATGCACTGAAATGAATTGGAATCTCAATGGCAAATGCGGTTGGTGGTTACCATCCTCTCCAAATTTACTGAGATTAGTATAAAAAGCCAGAGGATCGGGAGGCTGAGGCAGGAGGATCGCGAGGTCAAAGCCAGCCTCAGCCATGGTGAGGCCCTGAGCAACTCAGTGAGACCCTGTCTCTAATAAAATGCAAAAAAAGGGCTGGGGATGGGGCCCAGTGGTTGAAGGCCCCTGAGTTCAATTCCTGGTACCACAAAAAAAGCAAGGATGCATGTGAGCTGGGCGTGGTGGCGCACGCCTGTCATCCCTGCCACTCGGGAGGCTGAGGCAGGAGGATCGCGAGTTCCAAGCCAGCCTCAGCCATGGCGAGGCCCTTAGCAACTCAGTGAGACCCTGTCTCTAAATAAAATACAAAAAAGGGCTGGGGATGGGGTCCAGTGGTCGAGTGCCCCTGAGTTCAATCCCTGGTACAAAAAAAAAAAAAAAAAAAAAAAAAAAGCCAGAAGAGACAGGTCCCAATTATGTTACAAAGTTCAAAGTTCATGATTATCTTTTTTTTTTTTTTTTTTTTTTTCTTTTCCCTGGAAGGGCTGGGCTGGGTTAAAGCATGTCCGCTTTGGTTTTCTTTCCACATAATTGTTTATTCGCTGCCTGTAACTCGGAGCAGCAGCGAGGACCTTCAAAACCTAGCAATGCAGAAAAAGGTTCAAAAGTAATAATAAATGGGGGGCAGGCACCATGGGGGGGCTTTGCATCTAGACCTGCCACCTGCAGAGGGTGTAATGACAGGACAGCTACCTATCAGTACTGCGGTCCAGAACCAAAGAAAAAGATTAACAGCCGTGACCACCCGAGCCCTTCCCGCTGGGTTCCCAATCCCTTCCCCACAGGAAGCAGGTCTGGATTATTCTCGGGCACCAGCAAGGACCTGACCCAGCAAGCTCTGCTCCCTGGGCCCATGTCTCTCCTTACAGAGCCCGCCCATGCTGCAGGGACTTCCAGAGTGGTTGGGGCAGAGGACAGGAGCTCATTTCCCCTTTCTGTCTGTATTCTGGTCCCTCTAATCCAGCCTCTGTCCATCCCAGCCTCCAGGGACTCCTCTCCACTTAAGACCTACTTTCCGTTCCATAGCACAGAATCCCAGCACTTGGGAGGCTGAGGCAGGAGGATCGCGAGGTCCAAGCCAGCCTCAGCCGTGGTGAGGCACTTAGCAATTCAGTGAGACCCTGTGTCTACTAAAATACAAAAAAAGGGCTGGGGATGTGGCCCAGTGGTCGAGTGCCCCTGAGTTAAATCCTCGTTAGCAAAAAAGGAGGAGGAGGAGGAGGAGGAGGAGGAGGAGGAGGAGGAGATATTGGGTGCAGCCATGAAGCATATACTTTAGATTAACTGAAAGAGTCTGATGGCTTGCAACAACAGTGAGGCACTAAGCAACTCACTGAGGCCCTGTCTCTAAATAAGATACAAAATAAGTCTGGGGATATGGCTCAGTTATTGAGTTTCCCTGAGTTTAATCCCCAACACCCCCTCCCAAAACCAAAAAACTAAGCAAAGGAAGAATAAGGATAATGAGGCACCGTGACTCCACAAACTCAGGGTCCACCATATGTAAACAGCAGCAAAAAGAAAGAAAGAAAGACAACAAGAGAGAGAGAAATGAATGTGCAAAACAAGCACAACTGCTTGCTAGCACACAGGAGAGACACCATAATTGATCCTAGGATTCACGGGATATAAAGGGGAGGGAAAGATGTACCAAAGGGAAAAAGACTGATCTGGCCTTTGGAGAAAAGGAGAATTTCACAGGAAAAAAAAATAAAATCACACATCTGCACACACATTGGCAAACAGAGATAAAGTAATGATTGTGACAAGAAGAGCCAAGACTGTTAACATGGGCTGTGTGGTAGCAGGTGCTATTGCAAAGATGAGACTGTGCTAAGCTATTAGCTCTTCATCAAAAAACAAGAATCATACTGTGGTCACTATTGTGTCACCCCTGGGTTTGTGTGTTTGTTTTTTCTATTTTAAGAAAAGTACATGCTTGTCACCTATTCTTTACCACCTCTCTGAAATGGCCCGTGCAAAACCCAAGAGGTAAGGCATGACATGCATACTGCCAGGTCTGCCAAAATTTTCTGATCAGGATGAAAAGAGGAAGTGGAAGCATACTTGGGGAAGAACAAGGAGGGGCAGACTTGCCCAAGTGATTCTCACCCATGCGGAGAATGAGACCTGTCAGGGCTATGCTGGCCCCGCAGCACCGGCATGCATGGAGATCCCCTGAGCGATGCTAAGTCTCAGGCCCAACTCCAAGTCCTAGAGGGGTTGCTGGGGCACCTACCTTTCAGCAAGCGTCCCTAGGGATTCCTGCACGCTCTAGAGTTTGAGAGGCACTGCTCTAAGATGTTGGGCGTCCTAATGCGGGCAACAGCAGGGACAAAAATCAGAGGTCGTCGTACGAGGACATTTCAGGGACCACAACGAGAGCTTGAGTGACATCCAAGGGAATGGCAAAGTAGCGTGGGATTAAACCAGGGATTTTGCAGCTGGCTGCACTAAAGGTAAAGGAAAGAAAAAGGATTAAGTGGGATTCTGAGATTTTTAGCTCGGGTGATGGAGAGAATGTTCACGACTTTAATTAATATCGAGAAGCGTAGGGTTGGGGAGACTGAACTAGCATGCTGGCCCAGGCCACCCAGAGTGGCCGTCACAGGGCCCCTCACACCAAAGTCTTTCTACCACGCCGCCTAGCACCTCCCCAGACGCAGGAGGACACGGGTTGAATTTAGGACAGGGTAGCAGACAGGGAGCTGTGGTTGGGAGCCGCCATGTCCCCCCCCAAGCCCTGTGTGTGAAAGACGTGGTCTCAGCCCGCGGCAGTGGCCCACACCTGTAATTCCCGGGGTTCCGGAGGCTGAGGTAGGAGGATCACACGTTCAAAGGCAGCCTCGGCAAATGCGAGGTACTAAGCAACTCAGTGAGGCCTTGTCTATAAACAAAATACAAAATAGGGCTGGGGTGTGGCTCCGTCCTGAGTGACCCTGAGTTCAACCCCTGGTACCCACCCCCAAAATAAATAAATAAATAAATAAAAGACTTGGTCTCTAAACTGTGACTCTATGAGGAGGTGGTGGAACCTTTAAGAGGAGGGGCCTCATGGAAGGAAGTTAGGTCATTGGGGGTGTGGCCTTAAAGGAGACCTGACTCCTCCCTCCCTCCTTCTCTGCCTGCGGCTGTGGTGCCCTGAGGACAGGAACAGTAACCCCACTGTGTGCTGCTACCATGATGTAGTGGGCTACCACAGGCCCAAAGCAATGTCACCAAGCGGCCTTGAGCTGACCCCTTTCTGTAGGATTTGGTGACTGGGAATGAGAAGCCTCGGTTCTGTTATTTCAAGCATCCTTAGGTGCGGTTGGGGCTCTACACTTGCTGACAGAGGGGAGCCTGCGAGCCCAGAGAGAAGGCAGTGAGCAAGCACCACGTGCGTCTCCTCTGGGTAGCAAACTCTCGGTGCCTGAGGTCAGCACTCTGGGAATTTCAGCACAGCACCCCACAGAGCCATGCAGGGGTCCCTCTCCCAAACCACCCCACTTTCCCCCGCCGAATACCACCTTAGGACGGAGCAGAAAAGCATGCCAAATGCAGGACACGTGAATTCCCAGTGTGCACGGCTACCTCGAGTCTCCTCCTTTACCAACCCAGTTCCGAGCAGGTTTGTTGCTTTTGTGTCTCAAAAGAACAGAGGAAGGAAATGGGGAAACAGACTGGGTGCACGGGAGGCTAGTGGGGGGCTGGCTGGCATTTTGAAGCCTTAAAGTACAGCATGAGGCTTGCCTTTGGGCTGCAGCCACCCTGGACTTGCAGCCACTTGGTGACAGAGGCGTTGGGGACACCAGGGCTGCATGCGCGTCTTTGGAGATGGCGAAGATTTACAGTTGATTAGGCTGCATAGTTGAGTTGCTCTCTCAAAAGATCCTAGGAAGGGATTATTTCTGTGCCCAAAGAGCCACAGAGAATAGAGAAGGCTGCTCGCGCCGTCCTGTAGAATTCCCGGGACTGGGGACACTGTGCTCAGCGAAGCAGATAAAGCAAAGTTAAAGAAGCGTTTAGCGCTTCAGAATGGCAGCCTTAGTAAGCATCTTTTTGTGGAAGGATTTAGGAGGAGGGGAGGGTTCTCCTGAGAGCAGGCTTTATGTCCTCATACAAAAAGGGGAAAGCGTGCATACAGTGGGACGTAAAAAGCCCCAACTTGCATGCCTGCCCCCTCTGTCCCCAAGGAAAAGAGGCTGAGCGCGCGCGCGGCCCGGCGCGCAGCGGTGGCTCGGTGGCTCGGATCTTCTCAGCTTAATAGTCCCCACGCCATTGTGCAGCAGCTTGCCTTGGGAAAAGCGGCTCATTCATGGACAGCAGACCAAGTTCAAGCGCCCCGGCTGTGAGAACCAGGAGTCGCGCGGCTGGCTATCAAATGCTGCGCCTTGGTCAGCCTGCGGAACCGGGGACGGCTGTGTCCCCAGGAAGATCTGAGCCGCGCGCCTGGGCGTCTCCACCACGTCCAGGTGCACGGGCAGGGTCTGCAGAGGGCGTCTGCAGGTGGCTGAGCTATTGCCGGGGCAGGGGACAACTTACTCCAGCGCCCTTCCCAGGTACAACATCAGCCACTTGTCGCGAATCAGAATCAAATGCATGATGCTGTTGAATGCATTTCAGTGTCGCAGGGGTGCTCTTTGAAACCCTTTCAAACCCTTCTCCTGCTTCAACGTGGCGCTAAAACTAAATAAAAACAGCACCCCCCCCCCATCCCGCCCTGTCGCCTGAGTGGCATTTGCATTGTACTTAAAGTAGCCAAAACCCCGGGTGGATCAATATTTATCTTTCTCCGCTTCCCATGTTCAACTAGGACGCCAGGGACCTCCGAGAGACACGGGAGAGAATCAACATAAACATTTACTCCTCACAATGGCAGAGAGAGAAAAGAGAGAGGGAGAGAACGAGGGAGAAGAGAAAGAAAGGACTCTTCACAAAGCAGACACTTAAGTCATTTCTGCCCCCACACAATTGGAAAATGAACTTGCTCACATTGGTGGCTTGGCTCTGAAAAGACCCGGCTGAGAGAAGTCCTTTCTTTATTGTGTCATTTTAGAGACTATTCTTTGACCTCTGCTATTTATGAAGGGGGCTCTGTGAAGACGGAGGGGCCAAACCCCTTCGCCTCCGCTGGCCCCCACAAACAAAGGCTGTCACCTCGGCTGGGGGGGGCGGGGCTCATTTCCCATCAGGACACGTCCACCCTTGCTGTCCTCATTGAAGCTGTCCTCTCTTCTTTGAATTGGCCAGTTAAAGGTTTTACCCACCCAATTTACAAGAGGTTCCCATTGCGGCTTTATAACCATGCGATGGTCCCCAAATCATGACTTCCCAGATGAAAGAAAGACCCAGAGTCTGAATACAGATGTCTTGTCACTTCAGTTAGTGTGACCACGACATTCGGTGCCAAATGGCTCACGGAAAGGAGCAAGCTTCCACCGCCACAAGGAGCCACAGAGCCATTCTTTTTTCGTCTTTTAAAAAATATCTTTAAGACAGAATACTGCAGGGACACAGCCACATCCGTGTTTACAGCAGCACGATTCACGACAGCCAGACTGTGGAACCAACCCCGATGCCCTTCAGTAGATGAGTGGATAAAGAAAATGGGGTCTATCTACACGATGGAATATTACTCAGCCATAAAAGAGAATAAAATCACGGCATTCGCAGGTAAGTGGATGAAGGCAGAGAATATAATGCTAAGTGAAGTGAGCCAATTCCCCAAAATGCAAATGCCGAATGTCTTCTCTGAGGTAAGGAGGCTGATTCAAGGTGGAGTAGGGATGGGAGCATGGGAGGATTAGAGGAACTCTAGGCAGGGCAAAGGGGTGGGAGGGGAAGGGAGGGGGCGGGAGGTTAGAAATGATGGTGGAATGAGGTGGACATCATTATCCCAAATACATATACGAAGACACCAACGGAGTGACTATACTTTGTACACAACCAGAGATATGGGAAATCGTGCTCTATCTGTGTACTATGAATTGTAACGCATTCTGCTGTCCTATATAACAAATTCGAATTTTAAAAAATGTACTCGAAAAATATATTTTTAGTTGTAGATGGACTCAATAATACCTTTATTCTGCTTATTTAGGGATTTTTAAAAAAAAATTTTTTTAATGTGGTGCTGGGGATTGAACCCAGTGCCTCATGCATGCTAGGCAAGCGCTCTGCCACTGAGCCACAATCCAACCCAACACGATACCATTCCTGCGGTTCCTTAACTGGTGGGTCAATAGGTCAATCCACGGACTTTCCCACTCTTTAGAGGAGGCAAGACAATCTACAAAGCTCTTGATACAGCCCGAAAACACATCTTCAGAGGGTGAGGGAAAAGGAAATGAAAATTGGAAATGGATTCGGGAATAAAGTAAGTTTCCCCAAATCCACGTGATTGATTTCAGTCCTCTCGCCGAAGACAGGCTGTTCTATTCATCTTCTAGTTTTCTAGTAGCCAGCTCTAAGGGGACAGCAGTGTCCTTTACAAAATCTACAGTGTCTGTAAAAGGGAGATTCCTGCCTGTCTGACGCATGGATCGCTTCAAGATGGTGCGCGCTTTGATTTGGGTACCAGAAGGATGGGATGAGTTTGAAATGCTACTCTTGGGCAAGCCCCAAGGGTGTGGTGGTGTTGGGACGCTTGAAGGTCATTTCGTAGCTTGCAAACTTCAGTTTGGCTTTGACCTTCACTATGAAATGAAAGGTCTACTATATAAGGGCGTTTGAAGAATAAGGCAAACCCCCCCACACACACAGATGTCCATCAAAGAAAGTAACGGAGGGTTGGTGACAGGAATCTGCCTTAGAAAAAAACGCCTTTCTCTTCCAGCCCAGAAGGAAGCAAAAAGTTGAACCTCGATGGTATATTGCACATCTACATCTACATGATTTCACACTGAAGAAAGAGTATAAAATAAATGCCCAGATTAGCCAGTAAGTGCACACACACACACTCTCTCTCTCAAACTACCCAAATGACACCACACTTTGGGCAACGAATCTTATAAGGATGGGCTCTGACCTAAATTAGTTGCAAAATAAGTGTAACAAAGTAGTTGAAAGTCATTATTCATGCGACCAGTCAGGTTCTTCCCCATTGAGAGATAAAAGTCCTGAGAAACGCAACTTAAGTTTGTCAATGATCATTAATCTATAGTCTTTCTTTCAGTCATGTTGAACAGGCAAGACAGTGTGTGTATGTGTGTGTGTGTGTGTGTGTGTGTGTGTGTGTGTGTTAAAAAATAAATTAATAACAGTGGCACATGCCTGTAATCCCAGCAGCTTGGGAGGCTGAGGCAGGAGGATAGCAGGTTCAAAGCCAGCCTCAGCAAAAAGTGAGGCGCTAAGCAACTCAGTGAGACCCTGTCTCTAAATAAGATACAAAATAGGGCTAGGGATGGGGCTCAAAGGTCGAGCGCCCCTGAGTTCAATCTCCAACCCCCAAATAAGTAAATAAATGAAAATCTAGAATTATTTTCCTATAAGGACTAGTCTTCTATGGCTACAGGGACATAGTTTCCAGAGCAGACTAGGCACAAACACAGGTTGAGCTTCCTAACACAAATTCATGTGCCTGATTAGGTAACGCCACTAGACTTGAATGTCATTTCAAGGACCGTGCATGGAATGGGGTTGGAATCACCAGCGTAGAAAAGGGAACGTTGACTCCTTATTTCAAAGGAGCGTTTTCACCCCACCCCCCCACCCCCGTGGAGAATATTTCGGTAGTGATGCCTCTTGGGCAAGGTTGCACAACCCAGTGTGATTGCGTGGTCCATGCTCGCAGATGCTGACCCACCCAGCTGTTGAAATCCAAGGTCATCTCCTTTCCCAAACATAACGGTCCCCCAAGCTCAATCTGCAGGGGGGTCACCTGGATCCCTTCCATGTTCCAACAGTGGGTGACAGGCGTGCCCCGCAGTGCGTGACACAATTGCCCTTCTGCAATTGGGAACTGAATCAGAGACCTCGCTGCTGCCTTCTTTCATCCAAGGGAAGGGGACACGAATTCTAAGAGCTTAGGAAAGAATCAGGGTGCAGACTTACACAGAGGAGCCTGCTCCTGTCCCGCGTCTGTCCTTTGACGTTGACAGCAGGTGCAAGAGTCTCACGACCGCAAAAGGGACGTGGGACATGAGAAGCAGACTGAGCCACTACCTCATCCCTGATGGGATTTGGATGTGCAGAAGAACCCATTCTTGGCCTTCTGAATGGACGGTGCTGCCTGCCTAGCAGGACCCCACGCGTGCGTGTGCTCTGAGCGGACAGCCTAGCGCGGAGGCGGGAGTGACCTGCAATGCCCCGGCGCCTGCAGGCTAAAATCACCCACGTGCAAACGAATGTGTCTGATGAAAGTTCGCAGCAGGCACCGCAGGGCTCAGCCAACGCCAATCTAGGACACCCCTTCAGGTTGTCCCCCTGCCAGGAACTCCAATTCGAACCCTGGGCTTGCATTCCTGGGGGCTTTGACAGCTGAAATCCTGAACCCACCCAAATCACCAGTAGGCACACGGCCGAAGCTTTGGGAAGTTTCTCTCCAATCTCAGGACTGCGAAATTCCCTCGCAACGTAAGAAAGTGGCAGGTACGTGCACCTCTCTGCAAGGTTTATATTTTTTCCCCCCACATTTTCTCTTTGTTTTTCTTTCCTTCCTTTTTCTTAGTATTTCTGCCTTTCCATCAGAGATGATGTATGTCCCCCTTAAGGCTCCCGTAGGGTCATATTGGATGATGTCCTTGTGAATGATGTCGCTCACGTAGTGATAGTCTAGGCTAGCTGGTTGGTGGTGGTTTGCTTTTCAAGTGCATCAAAAGGTCAAGGTTACATAAAGGCCATTGAGCTACTTAAAACCATGCCTGGTTTTGGTTTTTGGTTTGTGGGTTTTTTTTTTTTTTTTTTTTTTTTTTTTTTTGTCATGATGTTATAGGATTGTCAGACAAATTTGCATGTAACTTTTAAGTAAGCATTAGTTATGCTAACATAGTATTGTTTTAATGATTTTTCTAGAGAAAACTAATTGAAAGCTCACAGATCCAAACCATTTTTTTCTTTCTTTCTTTCTTTCTTTTTCCTTCCTTTTTTGGTACCCAGAGTGATCCGGGTGTGCTTAACCACAGAGCCACATCCCCAGCCCTATTTAGTTTTTATTTTGAGGCAGGGTCTTGCTAAGTTGCTGAGGCTGGCTTTGAACTCGGGATCCTCCTGCCTCAGCCTCCTGAGTCACTGGGATTACAGGTATGCATCACCATGACCAGGCAAACTATTTGTATACAAACCATAAAAAAAATGAAGTCTCTCTTCTGATAGTATCACATCATACTTATCCTAGGCAATCAAGACGTAATGTTTACTAGCAAAAATATTGACATTGGCATCCAAGGTAAAGAATAATTCATTATATGCCACTGAGTTCCAGCACAGAACTGTATAGATGCTCTGTCTCAGAGGGTTATAAACCTCACTTCTCTTACGAGCCTCTGTCAAAGGTGGCTCTGCTGCGAGGTAGTTCCTAGCTTCCGGAACAGACCAGTGTGTTGGACAAGAGTCACTTGCTCTACATCAACTTTGCCCTTGAAATTTACCACTTAAAGTCGGGGAATATTGCATGAAGGCAGGAAGCATGGTAAGAGTTTGAAAGTACAGAATGCATCTGAAATTTTGATCCGCTGTTGATTGGCACGGCAAACCACAACACATATTCCACTTTGTTCTTGGGTGTGTGGAGATTGAGCGCATTTCCATGTACATCTGTGGTTTCATTTTGCTCCTGAGACATGTTTTCCTTGGGCTTTATGGATTTACTGTCATTATCACATAAATCTTTGGATGCATCTACTACAAAACAAAAACCTTCAATAGTCACATGCATTTGTGTCCCAGAGGGTGGACCCTCATCCAATAAATTTCACAGATGTCCAATGAATCCGTCCAGATGTTCTTGCCAGCAAAACCAATCTTCCTCACCTCCAAATTGGACTCTGAGTCAACCTGGAAAATGACTAAGAATTTGGAGGGTAGCCCTTGCAAGAACCGAACTCCCACTGAGATCAAAGCAGTGCACTATAGCACTAAGATGAGGCCCTAAACTCCTGCTTTCCAACACACAGATTTAAAACCCGATGGGAAACGGAAGTCCAGCGAATGGAGGTGGGGCTCAGAGAAAGAAAGAGGGGGTTGCAGGCTCCATAGAATGGTTCACAGACCCCCAATATGCCACTATCAAACGAAGGTTATCCAGTTAAAGCAGGTTAAAGCAGTTTCCACCCAGTGAATCCATTCAAGTGGATTAATCAATCCACTGATGAGGTGACACCTTTCATCATCTAGTCACCACACCTCTGAACCTTCTTGCGTGGTCTCACACATGAGTTCTTGGGGGGGACTCCTCTTACCAATGGATAACAAGACAGTGCTCAGACAGGCACAAAGCACCCAGGAGACCAAGGACAGCATCCATCGGCGCTTGGTGTGGCTGAAAGGGAACGGAGTGTGGGCTACACAGCAGCCGGATTCCACTGATATGTGTGAAGGGTCTTTCCAGGAATCACGTGGAAAGATGCGTGTTTGGAGCAGGAGTGGAGTCTGGGAGGATCACTCAGGGTCATCGGGGAAGAGGGGATTATAACTGGAGAAAAGGTAGGTGGTTAGCTGGGGCACAATGACCCTCTTTTGGAGGGATTCTGAAGGTATACCTCGCTGGCTTTGCAGGTAGTGACCAGAAGCCACTGGTTTGTGACTTCTGTGAGGTTTCTAAGATATCTACTAAGAAAATCGTGCTGTGAGAGCTAGGCACAGGGGTGCACATCTGTAACCCCAGCAGCTCAGGAAGCTGAGGCAGGAGGATTGCAAGTTCAAGGCCAGCCTCAGCAACTTAGTAAGGCCCAAAGCAACTTAGTGAGACCATGTCTTTAAATAAAAAATAAAAAGTGCTGGGGATGTGACTCAGTGGTAAGTGCCCCTGGGTTCAACCCCTGGTAGGTAGTAATAATAATAATAGGCTGGGGATTTGGCTCAGGGGTTCAGTATCCCTGGGTTCAATCCTTAATATCCAAAAAAAAAGAAAGAAAGAAAGTCATATTGTAATCAAAACTACACTGAGATTCCATCTCACTCCAGTCAGAATGGCAATTATGTAGAATAATAGCAACAATAAATGTTGGAGGAAAAGGCACACTCCTACATTGCTGGTGGACTGCAAATTGGTGCGACCACTCTGGAAAGCAGTATGGAGATACCTCAGAAAACTTGGAATGGAACCACCATGTGACCCAGCTATCCCACTCCTCGGCTTATACCCAAAGGACTTAAAATCAGCAGACTATGCTGGGCACAGTGGCACATGTCTGTAATCCCAGCACTTTGGGAGGCTGAGGCAGGAGGATCGCGAGTTCAAAGCCAGCCTCAGCAATGGCGAGGCACTTAGCAACTCAGTGAGACCCTGTCTCTAAATAAAATACAAAAAAGGGCTGGTGACGTGACCCAGTGGTCGAGTGCCCTTGAGTTCAATCCCCGGTACAAAAAAAAAAAAAAAATCAGCAGACTACAGTGATGCAGCCACATCAAGGTTTATAGCAGCTCAACTCACTATGGAACCAACCCAGGTGTCCCTCAATAGATGAATGGATAAAGAAACTGTGGTCTATATACTCAATGGAATATTACTCAGTTTTTAAAGAAGGGTGAAATTAGGGCATTTGCCAGTAAATGGTTGGAGTTGGAGAATATCATGCTAAGCGAAATAAGCCAATCCCCAGAAAACCAAAAGCTAAATGTTTTCTCTGATATATGGAAGCTAATTCACAAGGCAGGGGGGTGGTTAGGGAAGAATATGTACTTTGGATTAGGCAAAGGGGATTGAAGGGAGGGAGGGGTCTGAGGGAGGAAGGATGGTAGCATAGCATCCTGACCCTGTGTGCATAGATGACTACAGGAAGTGTGTGATTCCACATCACGTACAACCAGAAGAATGAGAAGTTATACTCCCTCTATGTAAGATGTGTCCAAGTGTATTCTGCTGTTAGGTAGAACTCATTAGAACAAATGGAAAAATATGTAAAAGAATATTAAGAAATCATATTGTCAACCTTCCTCCTGTGGTTTTTTTAAATTGTTCTGTCTCAATATTTGTTTAAAATTAATTTTTTATGAGTTGTTGACCCAAATGCAACACAGTATTGGGCAGACCCAGACTTCAGTGTTCTCTCTACTTATTTGTTAAGTGATTCCAGGACTGTGATCAAATGTGTAGATTCCTGAATTTCCTGTAGCCTATAGATGAAGAGAAAAAAAAAAAAAAAAAACCTATACAATATCTCATGAATCTCCAAAGAAATGTACACTGTGATCTTTTGTTCTTGTATCTAGGTGTGATAACACCCACAGGAGATGGAGTTTGGTTAATATGTAAGGTTCACACCCAAGGATTCCCAGAGATCACTAATGAAAGGTAATTCTTAAAATTATGTTAGTTTTATAATATAGTCCATAGTTTCTGATGGAGTTAGCTGTGACTATATTGATTCCCTCTTGCTTCTGTAAAAAAGAAATTGATTTCTTTTCTTGGAAAATTCAAAGGCTGAAGTCAATCTTCATGATTCAGTTGCAAAATACGGTTTAACTATCTATGATTCCCAATGATGCCATTGCCTTTCATTGCAATGTTTATGTAACTATGTCACATGACCTTCTTCTATTCAAGTGACCTTCAAGTCTGAAAAAAAAAGCAACCAAATTTCTTCGTGGGATAATGAGACAATGAGTGCTTAAATAAGAAATAACACCAATAAAACAAATTATCATTTGTGTTATGTCCAACTATTCAAAACTGGATGTAAGCAACACTTCTGAAATTTAGTCTCTTAGTAAGACAGACAGACAGACAGATAGGTAGATTTCAAGAGTTCATTTGCAATGATGACATAAATAAATTGCCCAAAATTGCAGGAGAATGAATTAATACAACAAACAGCAGGAAATATCTTGTCAGGGAAAATGCTTAGGATATTCCACAAAGAGAGTAAATGGATTCTAAGCCAGATTTCATTTCTCTTCTAGAACTGCACAGTCAGAGGTAAACAAAGCACATTCTCACCTGATCACCTCACATAGCATGAGGAACTCTGTTCTACTTTTAAATAACATTGATGTACATTAAATGACACAAAGCATGCAGATTCACTCAGTTTAGAAATATCATCCTTCCATCATTTAAGATAATGCCTCTAAAGGACCTTTCAAAATAGTCACATGACACACGTGTTGTTTCAATATTATTAGCTGTTTCTCACATGGAATTTCGGTTATAAAACAAAAGAATTTTCAATTTTGGGTTCAAAAATCTTATCTATGAAATAAACATATTTAAACATTATTCTGATCCCAACATTGGTGTAATTATTTTTAAGAAGCTTGCAATTTTTATTATTCATATAAACTGAATAAAAAAACCGGCTTCAGACTGGCTAACATACCACTGCGTGTGTGTGTGTGTGTGTGTGTGTGTGTGTGTGTGTGTGTGCATGTGCACATTTGTCTAATTTGTAAGATTGTGATGTTTGGGGGATGATTTTTTAAAAATTATTCTACTAAACACATAAAAAGTTTATAGTGTGTGTGCTTGTGTTCAGCAAGAAAGAAATTTTCAAAAACATTAAAGAAACTGTTTAATTAAAGAATCAAATGGTTTAACCTGAAATTCCCAGAAACCAACCAAAAAGTACTTACAAAATAACACAGAGTAAGTATAAGTCATTAAATATCATGGTCTAACTGGAGGGCATTTCTCCTTTAAAAAAATTTTTATTAAAAAAAGTTATGCACACCTGTCATCCCAGCACTTGGGAGGCTGAGGCAGGAGGATCGCGAGGTCAAAGCCAGACTCAGCCATGGTGAGGCCCTTAGCAACTCAGTGAGACCCTGTCTCTAATAAAATACAAAAGAGGGCTGGGGATGTGGCCCAGTGGTCGAGTATCCTTCAGTTCAATCCCCAGTATATCCCTCCTTAAGAAAAAAAATAAGAAGTTACAGGAAGATGAGGGTACAGTATGTGCTTAGCGTAAGCAAGGACCTGGGTTCAATTCCCAGCATGTGTGTGCACATACATAATAGAGAGGAAAGAGAAAATGCGATAGTATATAGAATATTGAAACCTCTACCTTGGTGGTAGCGGTAGGAACACGAAAAGACCATGCCCGTGATGTCAGGAAATTCTACACGTGCATTGTATCAATGCCTACAAAGCGTAACGTGTCACCACGAGTAGAAACTGGATGCACGTGATTTCTCTGCAACCTCCTGTGATTCCATATCCCACCCTTAACAGCTGTTCCCAGTGGGAACCCAGTTGTAGAAAACCTACCTTAGAACACTGCCTGTGATCCTGACACCACACCAGCGAGCCATTATTCTGCAAAGAGAAGGAAAGAGAGATTGACCCATTTAATGATTTTCTAATTGTGTCTCAGTTTTTAACTATCTACTTGGAACAAAAGACCCATCTTGCACCGTTGATGCGTTTCTAAGGAAAAAAACATGTTTCTGAGGTCATCGCGACTCTGCCATCGACTTGATGATCCAAACAAAGACATGCAACAGCGACGGTTCCAAGCTGTGGGAAGGGAAGGAGGGCTGAGCCGAGTCTCGCGGTGCGCGGAGCAGCCCTGAGGGTTAGCTAGACGGACTCCCGGGGACACAGACAGTAGGCATTTTGTCCAGAGTCAGCAGTTTGGTAAATTCACAAGGTGGGCATCTTGAAGGCTTTTGAGCCCAGCCGAACGGCCATCCTAAGAGTCTGGGCCCCGAGGGACAGAGCCCAGGGCACAGGTCCCTCGTTTTCTTTTCCTGTATGGACACCATGCAGTGGATAGCTGTGAACCCAGATCCTCCAGCCCAGGACGCGCCTGCGCTACAGGGCGTCGCATAGCTCCTGGGCCACCGCTATGACAGGTCACCATACTAAGGGCTGTAGGCAACTGTGACCACCGTATTCATGAATCTCGACTTATCTGAAGATAGGAAAGCAGGCCACAGCGAGGTTTCAACTCAAGTGTCATCGTACGGGACTACTGTCCTGTTTTCAATCTGTTGCTGACCTTTCAAACCCCCCTTATGGGAACTCTAGAAAGGACAATGGGGAGGGGAGGGAAGGGAGTTAAAAAAAAAAAAAAAAAAAAAGCCGGGCGTGGTGGCGCACGCCTGCCATCCAAGCACTTGGGAGGCTGAGGCAGGAGGATGGCAAGTTCAAAGCCAGCCTCAGCAAAATACGAGGCACTAGGCAACTGAGTGAGACCCTGTCTCTAAATAAAATACAAAAAAGGGCTGGAGATGTGGCCCAGTGGTCGAGTGCCCCTGAGTTCAATCCCTGGTACCAAAAAAAAAAAAAAAAAAAAAAAAAAAAGGTGGTAGAATGAGATGGATACCATTACCCTAAGTGTATGAAGACAAGAATGGTGTGAATATACTTTGTGTACAACCAGAGATATGGAAAAATGTGCTCTATAGGTATAATATGAATTGTAATGTGTTCTGTTGTCACAGATAACCAATTAGAATTTTTTCAAAAAGCAAAACAATGACTGAAGGACGGAAGAAGAAAGAAAGTGGAGTTGTTCTACTTCCCGAGGGCCCAAGTTGTCTGAGGGTTACAAAAATATTGAGAGGATTCGAGTCTTGTCTCTGAGGCTTTGGACCCAATGCTACGTATCTATCAATTTCATTTTGTCAGACTTATTTTTAATTAAGTTGGGGAAATGAATATTATAAATTTTGTAAGACTAATCTTCCTTTAATGCGAATTAGAATAAGAAATCATCTCTGTATAGTTATACTAAGATAGGTTTTACTGTCATACGTACTAGAAAGAACCAATAAAATGAATTTTCAAAAAATGAAAAAAAATAAAAAATAGATCCTCTTTCTGTGGTATGTGATGGTGTGTATAAAGCACTTAGCATGCTTTGAATTCACTTAACAGATAACAAACACCGGACTGATTTCTTATCCTGAACATTTCTACTTGGGAACCAGGCATGTCATAACTAACATTTTGGACACAATTTTCCTATGCTTGTGATATTTCTTTTTTTGGTACTGGGGATTGAACTCAGGGACCCTCGACCACTGGGCCACATCCCCAGCCCTTTTTTTGTACTTTATTTAGAGACAGGGTCTCACTGAGTTGCTAAATGCCTCCCCATGGCTGAGGCTGGCTTTGAACTCGCAATCCTCCTGCCTCAGCCTCCCAAGGGCTGGGATGACAGGCATGCGCCACCGCACCCGGCTTGCTTGTGATATTTCAAACTGGATTGTGCCAGGCTGGAGTATCAGCAAAGTTACAAAGAAACCATCACCCAAAGACTATCCGTATGAATAGACTACTATTGCACAAGCTCGCAATTAGGAGGGAAGAAAGTTGAGATATATTCCAGGTACCATAAAATCTGCCTATTTGAATTTATGATTTGATGGTCTAGGCACAAGATTCAACCACCATCCTCAATCTGATGTTGAAATGTTTTTCTCCAGCCCCAAAAGGAGCTGAAACTCAGTTATAAGTCACTCTCCATTTCTGTTTGAAAACCACTTATCTCTGCCTTGTGTAACATTCCTATCAACGCAGTCATATGACAGGTGGTCTTAGAGTCTGGCTTCTTTCACTGAACATAGTGCTTTTTATCACATTCAGTGGCATTCGTATTATAGCATTTCCATATTATAATATGGAAGCTGTCAAACCCCATTGATTGGACACACTATATTTTACTCCTTTGCTCTTGATTATGTATATATGTATATATAATTTTTTAAAACCAAGGATTGAACCCAGGAGATTGAACCACTGAACCATATCCCCAACCCTTTTATATTTTTTATTTGGAGACAGGCTCTTGCTAAGTTGCTGAGGATGGCCTCCAACTTGCCATCCTCCTGCCTCAGCCTCCCAAGTTGCTGGGATTATAGGTGTGCACACCTGGCTCAATCATCTATCTTAACATAGCCCTTTCCCAATAGCATACTTTGATGACAGGATTCCCAATATCTCTAAATCAATCGCACTTGTACTGGGTTGGTGATTTCCCTCTTCCACGTGAAGACTCTGGGGGTAAAAGAGCTGAGTCCCACATTAACAGGTGAGCCACCCAGCCCTGCTCTCACGTGGCCCTAGCTCTTGTCTGCAGACTCCACTCCCAATAACCCCCCCACGTTCCTAGGATTTCCACCAATGTGGTAACCGGCCCCACTGCGGCCCTGCTGAGCAACTCACGGGCTCACACAGGCTCTCATCCGGGGACGCTCACCATTGCTTATCTGAAGTGCAGTGTTTTCTGAGCTCACCAAGGACACGATTTGGGGCAGGGTTTCCATCTGAGAAATAACGAGACTGAGCAGGGGGTAGAGGAAGACAGACGGTGGGTGTGGTCTGATTACTGGAAAGCTGGGCGTTTGTGGAAAGGGGGCAAGAGAGAGAGAGAGAGCTCCTTTGGTAAAAGGAGCCCAGGGCGTGGTAATGATGTGGCCTCAAGGTCAAAAACAAGGTGACTTTGCAGGTGCTGTAAGTAGGGATGCCAAGGGTTTAGGACCACGCTGGAGACCTTGCCTGGGAAGTGTTTACTATGTTTGCTTTGCTTTTAAGGTTTGATCTTCTTATTAAGATTTCTCAGCCGGGCGCGGTGGCGCACGCCTGTCATCCCAGCCCTTGGGAGGCTGAGGCAGGAGGACCGTGAGGTCAAAGCCAGCCTCAGCAATGGCGAGGCACTTAGCAACTCAGTGAGACCCTGTCTCTAAATAAAGTACAAAAAAGGGCTGGGGATGTGGCCCAGTGGTCAAGTGCCCCTGAGTTCTTAGTTCAATCCCCAGTACCAAAAAAAAAAAAAAAAAAGCAAGTTTCTCCATTCTAGGATACAAAATCTAAATGTACAGAAAAGTAAAAATGCATCTCAAATGCTACTATTTAGTTACAGTTTTAATGTTTTGATGTAATTTCACATTTTGGTTGATTCCTTTAATAAAGATATGATTTAAACCAGATGTGGTGGTTTGTGCCTATAATCCCAGAAACTTGGGAGGCTGAGGCAAGAGGATCACACGTTGGAGGCCAGCCTCCGCAACAAAGTGAGGCCTTCAGCAATTTAGCAAGATCCTGTCTCAAAATCAAAAAAAAAAGTGAGAAGGGCTGGGGGCTATAGCTCAGTGGTAAAGTGCACAATTAGCATGCTGGGTGCTTGTGACCTAGGAGACTCCTTGGTTTCCACAGACATGGCGCGCATCCAAGACCGTGAAGGCCCTCGTTCATTCATTCATGTATGCATGCATGCATTTATTGAGACGAGGTCTTGCTGTGTTTCCCAGACTGGTCTCCAACTCTGGGCTCGAGAGATCCTCCTGCCCCAGCCTCCCCAGGAGCCGGGACCGCAGGTGCGCTTGATGACATCTTTTGGCTGTTATTGCTACACTCATCATTAGTCTATGACCCCGTCTCTGTGATAGGCACTCACGTTGGCCGTTGACACAGTCACCATCCCAGATAATGGCAACGCTTCACTGACCCATGGTGCAGTTCAGAAACTAAGAGGCAGAGAAGCCACGTCACCTATCCAGAGCCTCAAAGCTGGAGGTTAGACTCCATGGTTAACTAGTCGCTAAGGAAAACCACAGTCACACAAAGGGGTGAGACCAGCGCTGGGTTGTAAAGGAAGCCCCAGGTTTACTATCTCGGAAGGAGAGAGGAGAATGAACCTGGATTGCTGGAACATTCTGTGATCAGAAGCAGTAGGTTAAGAGGTAGCTCAGTGATAGAGTGATAGCTACCATGCCCAAGGTCCTGGTTCAATCCCCAGCACTGCAACCAATCAATCAATCAATCAATCAATATCTGCAGATCAGACCGCTGGGTTGGGTGGAGAAGAAAAGAGGAAATCAGGTAAATGGGTAGAAAGTAGATTATATTGGATTTGGACTCATCTCTGGATATACACTTTTTTTCATTTAGCAAATGTCAGAGGGTTAATGAAATAAAAGACAGGATTATAGCCACGAGAAGTGCACGGAATACCTTGTTTCCTTTGCAATTGGCCAAACTTTAACAAAAAAAACACAAAAGGATCCAGCAAAGATCACCATTGACATGGGGATCCCACTTGCCCAGTGCAAACCCTCTCCCTTCCCCACACAGACTTTCCTCCTCTCCTGAAACCCCAAGACCCACAACCTGCTGGTTCCTACACACCCACCCAAATGAGAAAGGCTGGTAAGCCCCAGCGCCCAGCTGTCACGTCGTTACATTTTATTGAGAATTAATACCAATGCATTATCTCAATCAAGGCAGCTTCGTTCGTTGTAAGCAAAAATTTCCACTCACATTAACTAAAAAGCTCTGTCCTTATAAAGAGAAATATTTGGGGCAATAGCATGCAAGTACCGAAGATGATTATGATCAGTAAAGAGAGCATGCTTAGGACGATTAAAGATAATCCATGTAAAGATTTGCAAAATGATTGGCAAGAAGTTAGATATCAGGGAGAAAAAAGGGTCCATTGACATTATTGGGTTTTTTTGGGGGGGCGGGGGTTTACTGAGGATTGAACTCACTGAGCCCCATCCCCAGCCCTATTTTGTATTTTATTTAGAGACAGGGTCTCACTGAGTAGCTGAGGGCCTCGCTTTTGTGGAGGCTGGCTTTGACCTCGCGATCCTCCTGCCTCAGCCTCCAGGGTGGCTGGGATTCCAGGTTGTGCGCCACCACACCCGGCTCTGTCATTATTGTTTTTTAGGAGTAGTCCAATGATCCCACACTTAAAATTTCCCTGCTGTAATGGATAACACTCACCCTAGAATCCCTGATTCAGTCTTTATGAGTGAGATTCAAAAGCATTCATTATTGCAAGTACAAAAATACAGTCTTTGCAATAAAAGGGCGACCTCTCCTGGGTTTCTCCCTGGGTGGTATCCGCCTCTCAGCATTTGCCCATACCAGGAACGCGCAATGGCTTACGACACGTGCTTTCATTTCCTTTGGCCAACATGTATGATGCACAGGCTGTGTATTTTCCCATCTCTCTCCTGGATTTCCTTTTTTTTTTTCTTTTTAATAATAATAATTTGTCAGTTGTAGCCGGGCGCGGCAACACACACCTGTCATCCCAGCACTTGGGAGGCTGAGGCAGGAGGATCGTGAGGTCAAAGCCAGCCTCGGCCATGGCGAGGCACTTAGCAACTCAGGGAGACCCTGTCTCTAATAAAATACAGAAAAGGGCTGGGGATGTGGCCCGGTGGTTGAGTGCCCCTGAGTTCAATCCCTGGTACCAAAATAATAATAATTGTGCTGGGGTTGTGGCTCAGAGGTAGAGCGCCCACCTAGCACGTGCATGGCCCGGGTTCCATCCTCAGCACCACGTAAAAATAAAAATGCATGGTGTACAACTAAAGCAAATAAATAAATATTTAAAATAATAATAATAATAATCATTTGCCTTTTGAATTTATTCATGGAGATTGTTTGACAAAGACATTTGCTACACACCCACCTGCACATACATGCATGCATTTACACACACACACACACACACACACACACGCATGTGCATGTACATATACTTTTTCCCGTAAAATGTGTGTCTAGTTCCATTTTGGATCTTGGGTGCCCTATTTTCTTTCTTCCAGCGATTCTGCCCCACACCCGGGTCTCTTCCCCCATCTCTCAGCCCTTACCTAGGGTCCTGTGGATCTCTGCAAAGCCCCTGCTCAATGACATCAGGTGGGTTAGCAAGCCCCGCCCCCTCCGTGCCACAGACCCCCTGCTTTGGTCACCTGTGACGCTCAGTGGGCCAAAGAGTGGGGAACTCCCCAGCACCCGGCTCACTGGGCCACCCCCAGGGGAAGCGCTTCCTCCTGCTGCAATAGCCTCCCCCCCCCCCCCCCTGCAGCTCAGCAAAATAAAACCCAGCATTTGCAGTAAAGGCTTGTTTTGGCTGAAGGCCAGCCCAGACAGAAGCATCAAAGTGCATTTAAAGAGCTTTGTTGGCTCATCATTAGTGGAAACTCCAGGTAGGATCAGACAGTGGGACTTCCGGAATCACATAAAGATTACCTCCCGCATTTTGTGGGTTTAACCAGATCAAACAGGAATGCTCCTCCCGCCAACTTTCAGCTTCTAGAAGTTCCATCGGCCGCACTCGGCTGTAATTTCAATGACATTTTCAAAGTCTCTCCATCTCTAGCCTTTTGATTTTTTTCCCCCCCCTTAAAGCAAAATAATTCTTCAAAAGCTTCGAGCAAAGAAAACACTGCATTCGCTCAAACACAACCTACCCGGGAGGGATCCGATAAATGAAAACTAGCTATCCAGATACAAGCATTTGAAAAGAGAATTATCCGGGATCTCGTGCACTGTCTTTAATATGACCAGGTGTTGGAGGGGAGCAAGCGGAATCCACCTGTGGTTTTTAAAATACAAAACACTCAAAGAAATTGCCCACAGTCAGCCAGGATTCTCCACTGACGTTTGTGTTATTACATGAAATGTTTGTGTTTTTTTTTTTTTTTTTTTTTCCCAAAGGAAATAACTAAAATGGAGATCCTCACTTGGACCCCAAATATTTTCCTATTAGTTTAGAACCATGGTTTAATATAATTTACTTTTTTTTTTAATGATTTTAAGGGCGTTATTTGCTGTTGCCGGAACTCGGGAAAAAGAGAAGGAATAGGACAGAGGAGTTTGTTTTTCCTTTGGGTGCTGGGGATTGAACCCAGGGCCCCAGGCATGCTAAAAATATGCCCCACCATTAAACCACACTCCCAGAACCCCTAGGAAGACACCCCAGCCTGAAATACCGTGAAGACAGACTCCAGCAATTTACCCTGCTCTTCCCCAGGCCTCTCACACCAGGGCTAGCACCCACCACAGTGACGACTGTCTTAACAAATATTATGAATTGAAGGGCTTGTTGGGGAGGGGGTTCACATAAAGGAATTTAAGCTTCAGTCATTATGAAGTCATAAGAATCTGGAAAGAGAGCCGGGCGTGGTGGCGCACACCTGTCATCCCAGCACTTGGGAGGCTGAGGCAGGAGGATCGCGAGGTCCAAGCCAGCCTCAGCCATGGCGAGGCATTTAGCAACTCAGTGAGACCCTGTCTCTAAATAAAATACAAAAAAGGGCTGGGGATGTGGCCCAGTGGTCGAGTGCCCCTGAGTTCAATCCCCGGTACCAAAAAAATTTAAAAATTTAAAAAAAAAAAAAAGAATCTGGAAAGAATGGAAGAAATAGAGCGGGCTGATACATTTCCCATTTTCTCTGCAGCTTTTAGGAAGCAGGTCTGGTGTTTTGTTTCCTATAGCGTAAATGTCCACCAGCTTCAGCAAGATGACACAGGAAATGGAATGCAAGTTTGCATTTGGGGTCAAATACAAGCTTCTGAGAAATAATCACCACCCTCCTGTATTCCCAGCCTCCTAAACCAGGAGCCAAATCAATTTCTACTCTTTATCAGTGACTTCTCTCAAGTAGTTTGTAACAGGAACAGAAAACAGATGGAGACAGCATTATATTTATATTTTAATGTTTATACTTATATTTAATGTCTTAATTTATATCTAACAGACATATAACTAATGTGTTATATTTATATTCTATATTTCGGCCAAATTTATATTCTCTGGTGAACTGCGGCCTCTCCCCTAGATCATATAAAATCCTGGACCATTTCAAGATGAAATAAATGCCATGTGCTGAAACAAATCCAACTTTAAGCAGATTTAGAGGGAGCATTAAGTATAATAACTGAAATTTGGTCAAGGACTCGTATTACAAAATAAAGAAGCATGAGTAATGGAGGGGCTACAGTCAACGGAACAACGGGAGCATTGTTCCTGCAAAAATGCAGGCATGGCTATGGGAATCCCATTCTCTTCACAGCCTGCCCTTCCCTGCAGAGACCAGGGAAAGGGCAGGTGACTTCCGATGATGTCCAAGACGGCATGCCCAGGCCCGTCTTCTGAAGTTGTGACTTCCCTCGTAAACACTGTGTGGATTTCTCTCCACCCAGCAACGTCTCTCCGGCGGCCACATCTGCTGGTTTGGAGAATAGGCAGGTGCTTATTATGGGATGCAGGGATGCCTCTGGACAGGGTGGGAGGCTGAGTTGACCCTTCCTGTGACACTCACCTAACGTAGTGGTAGAATGTGCATCCGACTGGTGAAGGGAGACGGGGGAAGAACCTCAGGAAGGAGAAGAAAGATAGAAAACACACACACACACACACAATCATCTGAGCCTAGATGACATATTGAGTCTCTGGGCAGAAACAGGAGACGTCAAGGGGCTTCTAAAGTCGACTCTCATCATACATTTTTTCCCTTCTGGGCCCAAGGTGGGGCAGAACATCATGGCAGAAGGGCACAGAGGAGGAAGGCAGCTCAGGAGAGAGAGAGAGAGAGAGAGAGAGAGAGAGAGAGAAGGTGAGAAGAGGCTAGGGAGGACACCTGACCTCCAGGGCCAGGCCCCCGATGACCTACTTTCTCCAGCTGTGCTCCAACAGCCAACCGTTACGACTCAGTGGTCCACTCGAAGGATTAATCCACCAAATGGATTAATCCACTACCGCGGTGACAGCTCTCTCGTCGTTGCCTAAAAGCCCCCAGCAGACTCCCACGCTCTTCTTGGCACCTGGAGAGCCGTGGTCTGCTGAGGACATTTCCCAAGGAACACACAGTCAGTCCAGCTTGGGAGTGCAAGTTGTTTTTCCTCCTGGGCTTTGAAAAGTCACTTGAGCACAAAACTGTGTATGCAAAAAATGGAACCAAAGTGATTCTTTTTGCTTTTGGGTTGGGGGGAGTTGTTTTGCTTTTCTGTTTTTGTTAAAAAGGAAACAGGTGTCAACCCCATTCCCAAGTTCCTACAAAGGCCCCAAAGCAATGAGGACAACCCACCATACACCCAACCCTGTGAGACTGTGAGCCAAAATAAACCACTCTTGTTTTTCTTTTTTTTTTTTTTTTTTGTTTTGTTTTGTTTTGGTTTGGTTTTTGGTGGTTTTTCTTTTTCTTTTTTCTTTTTCTTTTTTTGGTACCAGGGATTGAACTCAGGGGAACTCAATCACTGGGCCACATCCCCAGCCCTTTTTTGTATTTCTTTAGATACAGGGTCTCACTGAGTTGCTAAGTGCCTCGCCATGGCTGAGGCTGCCTTTGACCTCACGATCCTCCGGCCTCAGCCTCCCAAGTGCTGGGATGACAGGTGTGCGCCACCGTGCCCGGCGAGGAGACTTCTTACCTCTTGTTTTTTCCTTAACTGCTGTTGTTACTATTGTGTTTTGATTGCAGTATGTTTTACGTGCCTATCAGAAAAATTGATCAAGAGGAATTCTAGCAAAAACGAAAGTGACACAGTCAGTTACCAAAACATTGATCTTGCGAGCTCCTTTAGTCATATCAGGATCCCACCAGGTCCACCTCGGGAAAGCAAATGTATAATGGTTGTTCTTATTCACGAATGATTGCAGATCATTTTCTGCATTGTCTTATCACATTTTATCAAGGAGTTGGGGATTCCTACTGCTCCAGGGTCAATGACACGAGTCACACAGAATTTCACTGAGAACTTCACTATTAACCACGGTCCCTTTTGCTCTGCAAAGCGCACGCATCGATGGGCGTTTTTGTCCATCTCTCCCCTCCAAAGCAAAGGGTCTACAATATTGTTCCCTTAATATACGCAGAAAAATAAAAGGGACCCAACGCGAGGTTCCAAATACCCACTCGCAACATCCGGGAACTTCTGCATCTGACTCAGATCACGCCACAGAATCACGAACCCGAGAAGACCTCGGAGTGTCATTGGATTCGTCACCTTGCTGAACACAGTGCAAATGTCCCAGTTAATGACATATAACTGGCTCATGACACAAGACACTTGGCAAGGAAAGAGGTCCCTGTCACCCCGTCCCCTGCCCCACAAACTTCCCCATGCCCAAATTCCTTGCGAAATCTCAAATCCTTCCAGAGCAAAGCAGGAGTTGCACAGGATTAGCGTTCAGAGTTTCTGCCTTTTGATATTTTGTTCTTTAATTGACTAAATCCTCTAATAATGCTCTCCAAAGTGTTGGTCATGCCAAAGGAAGAAGGTGGAGCCCACCAGAGGAAAATGCTACGCAGACAGCCTCTTGTCCTACTGTGACAAAAACCCCTGAGATAATCAACTTAAAAAAGAAGAGAGGTTTATTTTGGCTCAAATAAACTTAAAAAAGAGGAGAGGTTTATTTTGTCTTGCAAACGCTGTAAGGCAACACTGGGGACACGGAAGGGCAGGATGGAGGTTAGAACACAGGCCTGTCCCACCCTGGAAGTGAATGTGAAATGAGGAACTTTTTAAAACATGCTCCCTGCTGTCCAGGGAGAAGAGAGGCATGAAGAGGAAGAATTTGATGAGCTTGCAACCTCAAAATGACCATGCTGCAGATTGTCCAGAATCGTCCAGAATCTAGACAACGTGCAAACACCGTCAGCAACTGTAGTATCTCCCACTTCTACAGAACATTCCAGACCCCAGGAAATTCACGAGTTCAGAGAGATTCCAGTGCAGTGTTCTCCCTTGACGGATGAGGAAATGGGTCTCAGGAAGTCTTTAAAAAGCATGAAAGACTAGTGCGACCACCAGGGGAAGCAGAACAGGGATTCCTTAAGACTCTAGGGATGGAACCACCATATGACCCAGCTATCCCACTCCTGTGTATTTATCATGCAATAGGAAAACGGACACATCGGTATTGATAGTGGCACAATTTCCAATAGCCAAGCGATGGAACCAAGCGAGGTGCCCGTCAACGGATGAATGGATAAAGAAAATGGGGTGTACACACACAATGGAATATTACTCGGCCATAAAAAATGACTTCATGACATTTGCAGATAAGTGGATGACAATGGAGATCATCATGCTAAGTGAAATAAGCCCAACTCAGAAACTCAAAGGTTAAAGGTTTTCTCTCATATGTGGAAGCTAGAGAAAGATACAGGAAAGTGGAGGGAAGGATAAAGAACATAAAGAACCAATCAAATACAAATTAATAGATGAGTGGAAGAAAGTCTAGTAAAGTAGAGGAAGGAGAAAGGAAGAGGGGAGGGATCATGGGAGAGGGGCATCAACAGACACCAAGTTACATGCACATATAAATTTGTCAAATGAATCCTACTACTACGTACAACTAAAGAGCTCTAATGAAAAAAATAAAATAAAAACATGCAAACATATCGTCGAGTCAAAGATGACTTAATGAAAGCACACTCCCCTTGGAGACAGATTTTTTTTCCCTCACATTCTATGTTCCTCACTCATCTTGATTTGTGAGTTCTCAGGAAGAAAATAACTTTCTTCTCTTCCTTATCGAGGGGAATGGTGCTTGTAGAAAATCATCACAGTTCCCTGATGCAGACTTGCATGCAATAAATGCAGAACTCCTAAGCCCCTTGGGCGGGAACACGAAAATCCAGAGAATACCGTTCTGAGTGTGACGTAAAACTCAGAATGAAATACATGACTGTCGCCGGGTGCGGTGGCGCACGCCTGTCATCCCAGCACTTGGGAGGCTGAGGCAGGAGGATCGCGAGTTCAAAGCCAGCCTCCGCACAAGCGAGGCCCTAAGCAACTCAGTGAGACCCTATCTCTAAATAAAACACAAAATAGGGCTGGGGATGGGGCTCAGTGGTCGAGTGCCCCTGAGTTCAATCCATGATACCAAGAAAAAACAAAAAACAAAACAAAACAAAAAACTCCAAAAGCACTCTGAAATCACCCTATTATTTTTCAAAATAGATGCTTGACAGATGTGAGTCTTGGCAGCTGCAATCTGTCGGTGCCTCAAAAGCTATTCCCGTGGGGCACACTAGTGCCTGCTGTCTGGCAAGCTGACCCGCAGAGGTGAAGGATTAATCTTAAGTTATCAAGCTAATTACTCGCAAGCCTTGAGAGCAGCCAGAAAGAATAGATGTCCAGAGCACATAAACCGGAATCTGCTGTGAATAGAGCCACAACGCTTTTTTAAGTCCTGATTGAAAATACATCTGATGCCACAGCAGCAAAAACTATTATTTCCACGTGCATTCCTAAAGGAGACTTGGGTGACGCCACTTTGCAATATGTTCGTAGATCTCAGAGGCCCCTCTTCTGGTGGTTTAGCAAGACCCTGCTCCTCGGTGTGCACCGCCAGTGCGGGGGAAGGGGTGGAGCTGAGTTTTTTGCAGAGGAGAAAGTTGAAGCAGGAGAAAGCACTACAAGAAATAAACAGTTTCCCCCTTCCACGTGACTTGGCAAAGGGTTGGATTTTTGTCACATTGTTTCCTTGTGATGCATGCTTTCCCATTCTTCTAATTTACATGTGATTCATTGGGGGCTGCAGAATAATTCATCATGCTAAATTGGAGCACCTCGCAGTCTGGAAAGCTCCGAGTTCGGTGACAGTCGAGCCCATTCATCACAATTCCGGGTTACTTTCTCGTAGGGACTTCAAAAGATACCATGTTTTAATGAGGGATCATTTGAGCAAACATGATGAATGAAGTGTGTGCGAGAGCAAAAGAACAACCGCTCCAAGGAAAAGCTCTTCAATGCAGAAAAATCACCGTCCCCGAGACAGTCGTGTGACCTGCAAAACCGTAAGCTCCCAGCATCTGGGTGTTCTCGAAAGGGAAGAGATGACCTGGAACCCGGTGACTGTGCTCTCCTTGTCCAAGGTCTATCCAGGCTCTCACAGTCCGATTTAAAATTCTACCTAAGTTCTTCAGGAAGAAATCTCTCAGGAAATAGATGTACAAGAAAGATACCTGGATTTCATATTCTATCTGTAGAACTGAGCACTAGCAGGTAAACCTAGAAGGTAGCTTCCTCACCTTGAAATTAGATGAGCTTTTTATTTTTATGTTTGTATTTATTTGCTCTCAGGAACAGATTGTGAGGACCCAGGGCTACACACTACTCATTTATTTTAACCCAAGGATCTTTTTTTTTTTTTTTTTTTTAATTTAATGGTACTGGGTATTGAACCCAGGGGCATTTAACCACCAAGCCACATCCCCAGCCCTTTTTTGTATTTTCTTAGAGACAGGGTCTCACTGAGCTGCTAAGTGCCTCACTATTGCTGAGGCTGGCTTTGACCTTGCGATCCTCCTGCCTCGGCCTCCCAAGTGCTGGGATGACAGGCGTGCGCCACTGCACCCGGCTAACCCAAGGAACTTCAGCACCAGGCGTTTGTTCTGCTTATTAAACACCTTAAAATGGCCAATATTTCTAAAGAGCTGAGTTCAAAGTTCTAAGTAAACTGCTTGGCAATGCAGCAAAACCCAGACAAGCACAATTGCCCCTGAAATAAAGGCAAGGAACAGCAAAAAAAAAAAAAAAAAAAAAGCGTTTAGAAAGGAACTTGTCTTGCAAAGGTGGATCAAGGGAATCACACTTAGGACCAGTTCACCAACTCTCTCTCTCTCTCTCTCTCTCTCTCACACACACACACAGAGCATGTTTTTAGGGGAGACAGAGTGTGACCCACTTTAGAATCGTCTGCTCACGGCTGAAAACCGCCATCTCATGATGCTATCATCACATCCTGTGAGAGTGACACTAGCTCCCAGAGTCCCTGACCTGAAGGAGGTATGAGTGAGAAACTGGAGGGATGGGGTCCTCCTGCAGACAGGGCTATCTGGTCCCAGCACGTGTCCTCCCATCTCCGAGAGCGCGTCACCAGGTGCAACCGCAGCTGACCAGCACCTGCTATCTGCCAATGCCGGGCCAAGTCCGTCGAAAATCAAAGATGGCAACTAGATCACCTTGGAAGCCCCAGCGCTCCGCAAGGCACCAGGCCCGGCACAGCTACTTGGAATGATTGACAGCTGCGGGGATGTTTGTCGTAGAATGGAAGCTGGGCCCATAGGGTCTTGTGCTGCAGGAAGACGTTTCATCGACCCATGAGGCATGCTTCCGTCTGTCCTAGGCAGCCTCATCTCTAAGTACTTGTTTCTCTGTGGGATGCTGGTGTAGACTAACCTCTGCGCAGGGTGTGCAGGAGAGTGTCGCTCCTACAATACCACTTGACAGTGGCACTCAACAACTGTGTGAGCCGTGTATGCACGGACGAGTCTACACTTTGGGCATTATGTCAGCGTTCCCTCCTTCTGGTGATGCAAAAAGAACTTGCTGGAAAGCTATGTGCTGCATCACGCCAGCAGCAGCGCCACATGTCACCGGGTCACTTGACTGCATCAGGAAGCCACCACAGAGTGGCTGGCACGTGCCATTCACACTTGCACAAGTACCACAACAAAGCAGAGAAGCACAGATACATTGCACAGGCCCAGAGAGATGCACAGCACAAAGAAACAGAACAACCCTGGAGGTGTTCAAGAGAGGCCTGGCCCATCCGCCCCCGGGGACAGTATGGCCAGGTTCCCACGGATGGATTTTGCCATTGCTGGGGACAGGAGGGTGCGGCAGACATTGAGTGAGTAGAAGCCAAGGACGCTGCTCGTGGTCTCCGTTGCACAGGTTGGAGACTGCACCCACAATGCAGAGCGATCAGGCTGGAGACGATGTGCAAATGGAATTCGACCTGGAACTTCATAGAAGGGTTGAAAGCAGAAACCTTTTTTTTTTTTGTTGTTCCAGAACTTTAGAGTAACACATAGGACTAGCATTTGTGAACCTTGTCTTGTTGCAAATCAGTTCAATATATAACCCAATCCCGTGGCCCCTGGGGTAGAGGGGAATGCGAGATTAAAATACAGCTGGGTGTCTGGCCCCACGCCTCACTCCTAAATATTTGCTTTTCTATGGAGATGGTTCACCCGTGAATGTGTGCTGCCTGGATTTTTTTTTTTTTTTTTAATTTCTTTGCAGCTGCGAGGATGTTAGCTCATAATGTCCGATACAAAAATGTGGAAACAACAACAGAAAAAAAAAAATGTTCTCTATCCTGTTCAGACTCGGGTCCAGTCCTGGGGCTGGGGGGGGGGGGGGGGTCGGCCCAGGTGTGGGTCGTTTCTGGAGAGATGCGCACAAGTTCCGTGCTGTTACTTCCAGCCAAACGTACAATACAAAGGGAGACAGGGAGGAGAGGGACAGGGAAAAGTGGCAAAGAAAGGGAAAAAATAGGAGGAGAGAAAGAGAGTTCTGCTTCATGGCATGATGGGGATTGCTGGTCATCGTGGGGCACACCTGTTATCTCAGTGACTTGGGAGGCTGAGGAAGGAGGATTGCAATGTTGGAGGCCAGCCTCAGAAAACTTAGTGAGGCCCTGAGAAACTTAGAGAAAGCCTGTCTTAAAACAAACAAACAAACAAACAAAAAAAAAAGGGCTCGGGATGTGGCTCAGTACTTAAGCACCCCTGGGCTCAATCCCTGGTACCCAAAACAAACAAAAAAAATAAACAAGAAGGGTACCTATTTTAGATTGTAAAGTTCTAGTTCTGAAACACTGACCTTCCTAGGCCTTTGTGGCTCAGAGACAATTAAAAAACAACCCCAGGGGACACAACATTGTCACTGCCTCCCCGCCCCTCTTTGTTCTTCTCCACCTTTCCAAAAGCAATCCGTAACTTGGGCAGAAGCTTGGCTTTCTCATCCGGAGCAGTCAGGAGGGCAAGCCGCAAGTTCATGCCCATTTGTCACTTGGCCTTTATTGAGGTCATGCACATAGCAGGGCTGTCGGGTGAACCCGGATTCCCGCAAGCCATCGGCTGCCACGTGGCTGGGTGGTCCCCACCCCTGTTTTTATAGGTAGTCCTTCCTCTGCTGTGGCAGGTGGCGGGGGGGGGGGGGGGGGGGGGGCAGGAGCTAAGACATCTGCAAGCAGGGACAGAAGTCAGGAGTCGGCCATAAGAGAGACGGTAAAAACCCAAAATGGTATGCATGGAGACATTGCCACAGTCCACCCACGCACGGTGCTCCTCAAAGGGGATCAGGTCTGCCACTGAGCATAGAGACCACCTTGTCTTTACCCATTCACCTGTCCAGGGACACCTAGGCGGGTTCCATCGTCTAGCTAGTGTGAACTGAGCTGCTATCAACACTGATGTGGCTGTGTCACTGCAGTCTGCTGCTTTTAAGTCCTTCAGGTATAACCCGAGGAGTGGGATAGCTGGGTCACAGGGTGGTTCCACTCCAAGTTTTCTGAGGACTTACTCAGCTTTAAAGAACGGTGAAATGAGGGCATTTGCCAGTCAATGGTTGGAGTTGGAGAACACCATGCTAAGCGAAATAAGCTAATCCCCCAAAACCAAAGGCCGAATGTTTTCTCTAATATGCGGATGCTAATTCACAATACGGTGGGGGCACTAGGGAAGAATAGCCTTAGATTAGGTAGAGGGAGGTGAAGGGAGGGGAGGAGGGGGAGGTGGGATGGGAAAGAGAGAATGAAACAGACATTATTACTGTGTGTATGTATGTGACTGCATGACCAATATGATGCTGCAACATGGACACCCAGAAAAATGAGAAATTACATCCCATCTATGTATGACGTATCATAGTGCATAAGTGCATTCTACTGTCACGTGTAACTAATTAAAACAGGTGAAAATTTATATAAAAAAACAAAGTATATCAGATTTGCAACTAATTAAAACAGGTGAAAATTATATAAAAAAAAAAAAAACAAAGTATATCAGATTTGCAACTCTACAGTCGACACAGTTTAAGGAACAGGATACATTTCAAAAGAGCTCTGTGCCTCCCAGTTATGTAGGGACTCCAAGACGGGGCTCAGATCCTTGTGCAAGTCTAGAAACAGTTGTCACCTCTTTCAACGATTTTTTTTTTTTTTTTTTTTTTTTTTGGTACTGGGGATTGAACTCAGAGGCACTTGACCCTGGGCCACATCCCCAGCCCTTTTTTGTATTTTATTAGAGACAGGGTCTCCCTGAGTTGCTAAGTGCCTCGCCATGGCTAAGGCTGGCTTTGACCTCGCGATCCTCCTGCCTCAGCCTCCCAAATGCTGGGATGACAGGCATGCGCCACCGCGCCCGGCTTCAAGGATGCAATATTAAAGAAGTACCAGAGTTGGTAAACTTGCACTTGATGAACCGTTTGCAGTAACCTAACAGGTACGAGGTGAATAGGCAAAATCACCTTTCACCCGTGAGCTTTGATTTGGCTTGCATTTGGACTTTCTCAGCTCACCCAGTCTTTCTTTTAGAGAAGATCTCAGTGAGGTCCCAAGTAAGAATGTAACCCATACCTTCATCTTCAGACAAAAACCCTCATTTGCACTTGGGGGAGAGAGCGACAACAAAACCCACTGGTGTGTTCCATTATTAATACGTTAGAATAATTGGGAAGAAAAAAAGTGTGAGCTGGAAGATGGGAAAAAAAAAAAAAAAAGAAGAAGAAAGAAAGAAAAATCCCTAAATTCCGTAAGTTAGATGAATTTCCATCATCTGTCTGTCCTGGTGCTGGTAGGATTAATGACATTCTTTGGAAGGTGATAGATTGCTTTGCAAAATTAATGCTCCTCATGGCATTAAATGAACTCTCTGGTTTTTTGTTTTCATTCCTGGACTTGGAGAATTGTCACTTTTCGGGAGATCGCCAGAAATGAGCTGGGAGACATCCAATGTGGTCAGCCATCCTTGGGTAGTCCAGGGAGAGGAGAAAGGTGGCTTTGTCCCCTTTAAGTGGAGAGGGTGCCTATGCAAATTAGGGAACCATGCCCTCACCGAAATAAGAATTTAGAGGGACAAGTCTTAGGTCACTCTTTAAAGGGGCGGCACATATCTGCTTTTGCTTTCTACAAAGACAATGAAACACAATATATATTCTGAGGTCCCACTAACAATATCACCTTCTCAGGTTGGTAGGATACTAATAACGTGAGTAGCCAAAACAATTTTTACTAAATGACAAAAGTTACAATCTAGAACAAAAGGTCAGCAGAAGATAAATTAAGTACTTTATTTAATTGTTGGGATTGGGGTGTTGTCTCTCAGATTCCCCTGAAGACAGATTTGAAGGTTTTGTGGGATAAAACCCCCCCCCCAAACAAAAAGAGTCACATCTTTACATTTTCATGCAAACTTGAACTCCTTTCCCATTTTTTATATCCTACAGGAAAGATGGAAAGAATCTCTTGGTGTAAAGACGCCATACCCAAAGCCCAACAGAAGGAAAGAATAACACAGTGGAGAGGCTCTCGGGGCTCTTACAAATAGTTGTCACATACTCACAAGATACAACTGCCACTTACCAATGCTCCCAGAATGCCCCAGTGTCACAGCAATTGCAGCCAAGAACCGGGGAATGTCGAGAGACCCCGTCTCCGGTCATTCACCGACCACCTGACCAGTCCTCTGGGACAACAAGGGTCCAGTGTAGTGATACGTGTCGGCTAGAATCTCAGGGAAACGCTGCCAATTTGTCACACAAGTGAAACTCTGGGTGCGTCTAAAGGAAGCAACTTGACCAAGGGCAAATTGATAGATTAACGCTTTCTCCGAGAAACGTGAATGTGTGTGCGTGATGGTTGTGAAATGAGGACCCCAGTTTCAGAGGTGATTCATGAACACAGTACTATGTGTAGTCCCTCTGGGGTTGAAGGTCATTGTCTTGGGGTCAGGACGCACGGTTAGAGTCTCTCCTTTGCTGGAAGGATTTGGGTGGGTATGTGCGCAGAGATGGTGTTCATGGGCTGATTTTTTTTTAATCAAATTATTTATTTATTCTAATTTGTTACCAAGAATCAATAAATGGGATGGATTCAAACTAAGGCAAGACTCTGGACCTCAGGCCCTGGGGCCACACTGCTGTGACCTGGGTCTACCTTCCAGAGGGTTCCATCCACTCTCAGAGCCTGCTTCAGTCCTGGCAAACTCTCTCTCTTTCTCTCTCCCTCTCTCTTTCTCTCTTTCTGTCTCTCCCTTTCTGTCCTTCTCTCTCTCCCTCTCTCTCTCCCTCTCTCTGTCAGTCTCTCTCTCCCTCTCTCCCTCTTGATCTTTCTCTCTCCCCCTATTCTCTCTCTCCCCCTCCATCCCTCCTCTTTCTCTTTCTGTCTCTCCCCCTCCCCCACTCTCTCTCCCCCTCCCCCTCCCCCCCCTCCTTCTGCACAATGTCTCCCATTTTCCTTCCCCTGCCATCCTCCAGAGCCTCCTTGGAGAAAGCAGTTTCCAGGGAGCCGCCGACTTCCTGGACTCATCTCTTTGAGCCTCCAAAGGTCAGCTCCACCAGGGCCCCAGGAGCAGAGCCAGGGCCGCCGGTGGGGGGGCTCTCCACCGTGCATGTCCTTATCTAGGGACAGTCCCGAGGTCCACTCTCCAGTTACACAAGACCCCAACCCACAAGAGATGGGGCTTTTCTCGGGAACCCTCCCCCCCGCTTTCCTTGTGAATCTTCTAGCAGAGTTCAGGGGATCACAGTAGAGAGGTGGCCTCCAGGAAATGAGCCCAGGTCAAGGTCGTGCCTGTAGCACCAAAGGTGTGGCTGGGGAGCCCCAATGCTGAGCGCCCCTGAAACCTCCCAAGGTCTCTGCACCCTGGATGCAACAGAAACAGGCCTGGCTTTCCAGGTGGAGGACCCAGGCCTTCGCTCCTGGCCCAGAATGCAGCTCCCATGTAGGGTCCCTGCTCTGATGCCCTCCTATTGAAATCCTTTTTTGGGGGGGGTACCAGGGATTGAACTCAGGGGCACTTGACCACTGCGCCACCTCCCCAGCCCTTTTTTGTATTTTATTAGAGACAGGGTCTCACTGAGTTGCTAAGGGCCTCGCCATGGCTGAGGCTGGCTTTGACCTCGTGATCCTCCTGCCTCAGCCTCCCAAGTGCTGGGATGACAGGCGTGCGCCCCAGAACCCGGCTCTATTGAAATTCTAAATTTCTCTTGGGATGCACGTGCAGCTTGTGAGTCTGATACACACTGGCACACGCACTGGTGGCTTGGAGCCTCTCATCACCTGTCATTCTGCCTTCTACTGTCCCCTTGCCTGTCCAGGGCAAGTCCTCCCCGCCCGTTCCAATATCCCGTGTCCTCCGGGGCCTGCTGGCCTCCTCCTCCCTGTGACTGCTCCAGCTGTGCCTGCTGGAGGGACCTGGGTATGGTGCAGGAGCAGGGAGGGCCAGGGATGGGTGTGCATGCTGCATACTGTCCCAGGGCACAGTAGTGTCTGTCCCCAGTTCAGGTTGGCAGCAAAACTCAGCGGGGACTCGGTGCTAGTCCACCCGCCCCTGACCCAGGCAGCTCGCCAGTCCCGTAGGAAGCTTTAGTGACACACTTGGGGTGGCCCATCTGCTGTGGGCAAAGGTATCTGGTCACAGGAAGGGGAGGTGGCTCCGTCTTTTGCCACAGTGTCTCCATATTTGTTTTATGATTTACTGTAAGACGATAAAAATCAGTTCCCGCCTTATATGGTTCCTGTGGTGATTAAATGAGATAGTACTTGCCCGTCCCCCAGAGGAGTGCCCAAGTACTGGGAGCTTCATGGTCCGTGTGTGGGGCACTGTCTCTAACATGTCCTGCGATCTGATTCAGCCTTTCAGGAGAAGTCCTCATGTACTCCTGGGCAGGAGGGCTTGGCATTGATAAACGGCATGCTCTGCCTGAGACCCACCTCCAACGTGGCTGATTGGGTCTGCAGGGCTCCACCGCCACCCCCCTGGGTCACACCGCACCCACAGCTCCTCCTCATCCCCCTCATAGAAAGGGCGTCCTTGCCAACACCCGCACGCTGACCCTGGCTCTCTCTTCAGGAAGAGGGGCAGCGCTCCTTAGGAAGAGGCTGAACTTGGGAAGGCGCCTTCTTTGCAGCATGCAATTCCAAGGTCCCCCGGGCAGGGACAGAGACCAGGTATTCTCCACCACCGGGGCCACCTGCAGGCTCCCCTCAGAGTCCCTCCTGCTTTCAGTCTAGGCTGCCAGCCACCATGTGGTGCCCAGCCAGCCCCGCAGACCTCAAAGTCCCAGCTGTAAACCTCTCTCCAGGGCCTCCCCCCTTAACTGCTGCAGGGCTGGGCGGGGTAAGAGAGGGGAGAGCACCGGGTGGAGAGGATTCTAGAAATTCCTGCCTCCTCTGCAGGCCTACAGCAGGTCACTGCCCCCGCGGGCTCCCAGCTGTAGAAAACTTCTATACCCTGAATACCCAGGTGAAGCCTATCCCAGCCCCAGCCTGGCCGCTTTCACAGTGGGGAGTCCCCACACCTGGCTGTCATCCAGGCTCAAAGCAAGTTGTTTTCCATCTTTAAAAAGTAAAAAAAAAAACAGAGGCTTTGAACCATCCAGGAAATCATGGGAGTTAGTACATGCTCATGAAACGGCCGACCGCATGGGAAATGGACCCTTTCTACGCCTTCCCAGGACTCAGCCTGCCCACCCACTAATAAATGCCACATGCAGGTGGTACAGGGACCCAGGACAGGCCTCCCCTGCCCTTCCTGGGTTTTTTTTCTTTTTTTTAAAGGTAGGGGGTGGGGGAGGGGACCGGGAAGCTGTGCCATCTTTTCAAGTCTTGGCAAGACTGACTCCCTGCTATTTAACCAAATCCGCTAGGTGTTCCTAGGGTAGGGTGAACCCTCCGCAAATGGCTTCACAATCAATTACGGAATCCCCAGCAGTTATTAAGTCCTAACTGAGTAATTTGCAGCTTATTTCACCCCAGCTAATTAAAATGTAATTGGGATTGTCTGGCAACGTGTATTTCTGTCAGCAGTTTTTCTTGGGAAGAGAAACCCAGCCAAGAGCCCACAAGAAAACCCTTTCACGGGACTTGGCTGGGTCTACACTGCTTCTGTAGCCTCTGCAACTGTAAAACAAATAAATTACTGCAACTGACAATTCAGTAAAAAAGGAGGGGGAGAAACAGATCCTCTTCTTCCCTGGGAATTGGGCTGCTGGGTTTTGTTCGCTGTGGCGCGCTCCTTGGAACAATAGTGTGGCATCTTCTAGGGAGGGTGACTTTCAGGGTTGGCCCGGGGGGTTTGGAACCAGGTGCTTGGGGAGCCTTCTAGGAGGTCCCTGTGATTTCACCGTCCTAGGCGTGCGCCAGGTGCCAGGTTTTGCTTCTTTGACTCAGAACAAACACAGGTACACACTCATGACCTGCACTTGTGGATTCGACCTCTGCACATGTCAACTTTGAGTGACTCGGTGCGCCACTCTACCGCTGGGAAGGGCGTCTCAGGGCTACGGAAGATCACCCCCACACTCCACCGTCCGCGGCACCCAAACCCTTCGGTTTCGGAGCCACCCTCCTTCGGGGCGGGAGGGGCGCCCACTTGGAGAACTTGGCGAGCGGAGCGCTCGGCTTCCACTCCCAGCTTCTCCCGGGAAACCGCGACCGCGCCCGTCCTCCGCCGTTTTCCCTGGGGCCACAAGTTGGGAGCCTGGAACAGGTGGGCAGCTAAGGGTGGAGACGACCAGGAGAGGGAGAGAATGAAGGATGACGGCAGCCTAAAAAAACAGGGCCTGTGAGAGGAGGACCGCAGAGCTCCCAGGCTCCACTCGGCGGGGGGAAAGGCGAGTCCCAGAGCTGCTGGCGCGCGCCCACCCGCATCGGGAATTCCGCGCAAGTCCTGCGGGGTCCCCGCAATAACCACAGGCGCCCACAGTGCGCACACACACACACTCCTCCACCCTCCAGGTGGAAGACTCCGTGAGCTGGTGGAGTCTCTGACCCCCTGATCCGTCCCGGAGCACCCAGAGGCGGCCCCGCCTAGTCCCGATTCCCTGGAACTGCTCCTAGCACTCGTCGCTCGCCTTTAGCAAGACCTCGGATCTTGGGCGCTCCAAAGGCGCGCAGCCAGGGTACACACAATGCGCTCACCCCGGGGACACACAGCCTGGCCCGGCTGCCCGCACTGGGCGCGGGGAGGGTAGGCAGGGAGCTCTGGGCGCGCGGGGTGGTGACGCCAGAGTCCGACCCAGACCAAAGTGTCCGCCCGCGGGCACCTGCGGCAGCCGGGCGCGGCCCCGCGATTCTCTGTGCGAGCGGATCGCAGCGCTCCGCCGCGACCCGGAGTTGGCTGGACCCGCCACCCCGCCGCAGTCGCGCGCTCCGGAGTCCTGGGAAACTGGCAAACGCACGCACCCACGCTCGGAACCCACAGCCCTGCTCGCTCGCTCGCTCTCCCGCGCGCACGCACACGAGGAAACGGCCCTCGGTGCTGCGCTGGGAAGAAACCAGTGAGGGGAGGGCAGAGGCCGCTGCGGGCAGAGGCCGGGTGCAGCTCCGCGATGGCCAAGATGCCCCGAGCGACAGCCCGGCTCGGCCGGCCGAGGGCGCGAGAACTCGGCGCGCCCTCCCTGCGCGGCGCGGCCCCGGGGCGCCCCGAGCCGCCGCGCGCAGCTCCAGGGAGGCCGGGGGCGAGGGTCCCCGTACCTGGAGGTGCTGGAAGAGGGCGGAGATGCGCGTGATCTGCAGGCCGAGGCAGCGCGAGGCGCAGCGGGCGCGCTGGACGCTCCCGGCAGACAGCGCCTCGTCCAGCCGCCGCGCGGCCGCCGCTCCGGGACTCGCCGCCAGGCCGCCCCCGCAGGCCGCCAGCCAGAGGCACAGGGTCAGGGCTGCGCCGCGCGCCCCGGGCTCCATGGCTGCGGGTCGCGGGCGCCGGGCGCTGGCCGTGGCTCCCCGCTCCGCGCCGGGGCCGCACTGCCGGGGACCGCGCGGCCGCCGCAAGTCGCCGGGAAAGTTCAACCCTTCAACTCCAGCCCCCAGCCTCCACGCGACCGCCCCCGGGCTTCCGCGAGGGGCGGGGCGACGGTGACAGGCCGCCGCGCCATTGGCTGGGAGCGGAGTGAGTGACGGGGGGCCCAGCAGGGGGCCCCTGGGCAGGTCCGAGGGGCGAAGCCGAGCGCTTCCCGGTGCTGCGGGGGTCTCCGCGGGGTGGGTCCCCCAGGCAGGCGCCTCCACGGTCCGCACGAACCCCTTCCCCGCCCCCTGTCCCCCTCCCCACCTGCCAGGCAAAGGGCAGGTGTGAGCAGGCCCGGGCGTGGACGGGAAGGGGCTCTCTTTGGGAGGAGGGAAGAGCGCCTCGGGTCCCCTGCGGGCTTCAGAAGTGTCCCGGGAGGTGACAGATGGCCCCTAAATTGCTTTCTCCCCATTTATCTCCTACCCGGGTGGAGGCTTGGCTCTTGGTCCGGCAGGTGTCCGTCCCCCTGTACCCATTAGTGGAAAGGAGGTCAGAGCTGGGAAGTGTACCTGACCCACACGGGGGCGGGTGGGGCACCAGCCTAGGGCCCACAGCGCCCCAGACGTTCTCTTCCCCCTCCCCCTCCCTCCTCCCTCCTCCCCTCCTTCCTCATTATTAGTATTACCTGGGAGGCATCTAAGCAGCTCCAGGGTGTCTGTCTGTTACTCTAGGAAGCCTGGGAGTGAGTTACAGGAAGCAGAAGTCCTAAACTCCCTTCCCCAGGGATGTGCCCAGAGCTTGGTGGGCTTTGAACTGCTGCCCCATGGTCAGTGATCTCTCCCAGTGCCCGCCCCCCCCCCCCCGCCCCCCCGTCCCTCCCCACCAGCTCACAGCTTCTCTCTCCCAGGCCAGGACAAGGCCACAGCCATGCACCACCTGTAACAGAGCTTGATTGAGCCTTCTCCGTGCTCCCCCAGGAAGGGACAGCCTCCAGGCAGGCAGAAGGCCATGGGGGACAGAGGCGCACACACACACTCCTGTTGGAATGCGGAGGCGCTGATTGGCATTCCTGGGCTCTGACATCCCCACATTCCCATACACTTCGGAACCCAGCCATACCCTCAGCACACAGCTCCAATCTGGAGTTGCTAAGCCCGCTCAAAGATGCCATCAGAAAACCTTACAGAGACTTTAGAGGGATTACCCCAACTCCCAGCCCTCCCCTCTGTGCTACCCACTTTCCAGTCTATAATCTTGACTTCTTCCAGTTAACAAATTAGAGTGACCACCATCTGCAACTACGTTGCCTTTGATGCTTTTTTCAAGACCATCATCTTAGACGTGTATTTTTTTCACACAGCTAACATCAGCAAGACCAATAGAATTCATCGGCCTTGATGCGTTTGTAAGAGCAGTAAAGGAAGGAAAAAAAAAAAAAAGAAAGAAAGAAAGAAAAGAAAAGGTGGTTGAATGAGACGGATATCATTTTCCTAAATGCATGATTGAAGACCTGAATTGTAAGAATATACTTTGTATACAAACAGTTGTATGTCAGTTGTACACATTAAAAATTATTTAAAAAAAAAAAAAAAAAAAAAGAGTTTACCCAAGTTGTCTGGTTCCAAAGGTCCTATGGGCAGAGGTGGTTTCATGGGTGTGCAACAATATCATATACTGTGGGCCAAAAACCTGAAAATTTAGTCATGAGCTCAAATTACTAAAAGCTCTCCAAAGCTGTAGGAGATCTTTCCCTAGCATTTGCGTTTAAAAGTGAAGCAAATAAATACCTGCTCATGGCGAAGTCAAGCTATTACGAGCACCTACATTTTCTTATGGTAACTCTGATTTATAATTTTGCATGTCAGATCATGAAATTTGTATCCTGGAAAACAAAATCACAAGGACAAGCATGCTGAGCTTCTAAAAAACAGCTTCCAAACGTTCAAAGGGATCGCTATTTATTTTCAAAAGCAAGGTGTGGGCCGGGCGTGGTGGCGCACGCTTGTCATCCCAGCACTTGGGAGGCTGAGGCAGGAGGATCGCGAGTTCAAAGCCAGCTTCAGCAATGGCGAGGCACTTAGCAACTCAGTGAGACCCTGTCTCTAATAAAATACAAAAAAAAAAAAAAAAAAAAAAAAAAAAAAAAAAGGGCTGGTGATGTGGCCCAGTGGTCGAGGGCCCCGGAGTTCAATCCCTAGTACCAAAATAAAAATGCAAGGTGTGTTCTACTTTCTGTGAGTTCCACAACATATTCATTTCTATGAATAAATACATTTCATAATAAGCCACAAAAGAGAACAACTAGTCATTTGAACAGAAAGCACCAGCTTCAACACATAGGGCCACCGTATGTTAGAATAATGCCTATGTTAAAATAATACTTGTGGTCTGTTGCTTTTTTTCCTTTAGAATTATCACAGACATTCTCTGTGTGCTGCGGGTCTTTCTGGCATTATTTATTTTAATTGCAGTTTGAAGTTCCTTTTCAAAGAAAAACATCCTAGTAAAATGAGAAAGCAGTTTAAAATCTAATTTGTTTGTTTGTTTTTTTAATCTCACCCACATCCGCCCAATGTATGCTATAGCTCATCTTGCAAGTTGGCTCTGGAACTTGTTTTCTTTTTTTTTTTTTTTAATTTTTTGGGTATTCAGAATTGAACCCAGAGGTGCTTAACCACTAAGCCACATCCCAGCCCTTTATATTTTAAATTTTGAGACAGGGTCTCGCTGAGTTGCTTAGGGCCTCACTAAGTTGCTGCTGCGGCTGGCTTTGAACTCGGGATCCTCCTGCCTCAGCCTCCGGAGTTGCTTGGATTAGAGTGCAATCTTAACTTTTAAGCCTCACTTCGGGTGATGCTATAGCTAACCAACTGTGGTTGGAGGTAACTTTCCCATGTTCATATGTGAATGCACGACCAGTGAAATTCCATGTCGTGTACAATGCAAGAATGGGGTCCTAATTACGATAAGTTATACTTCATGTATGTAGAATATGTTAAAATACGCTCTACCATCATAGCCCTAAAAAGAACAAATTTTTATAATACAATATAAAAGGACATACCTCATTAAAAAATGAAGTCAAATATTTGATTTAAACAGCATCTCTGGCAATAGTGATTCAAGGTTTGTGTGTGTGTGTGTGTTAGTATGGATAAGACATAGCAATCTATTTCATAAAAATCACATTGACTAGTTGTTTCCAATATATTTAGCCATGATCCTCTTCCATGCATTGTTTTCTCAGACCAGAAACTTCTCTTTTTAAAGGTTTAACAGTTACACGTAATAAGGATAAAGTATGAAGGAAGCGAGTGTAATCTTTCTGTGATACACTCTTCTTGGAAGAGCACATTTAGAACGCATTCTGGGGGGGATACTGGGGATGGAACTCAGGGGCACTCGACCCCTGAGCCCCATCCCCAGCCCTGTTTTGTATTTTGTTTAGAGACACAGTCTCCCTGAGTTGCTTAGGGCCTCACTGTTGCTGAGGCTCACTTGAACTCGTGATCCTCCTGCCTCAGCCTCCCGAGCCTCTGGGATGACAGGTGTGGACCACCACGTCCAGCTAGAGCCCATTCTGAACTGGAGAAAAACAGAGACTTACATTGGGCAGCATTGAAGCGTCGCAAACAGATTGCCCTTGGAGGGCACTGGGGAAGGGGTCTCTGGTGGGAGTCGGGCCAGCACAGAGATGAGGTTTGTTTCCCCCTACTTGTCTCTACCGATGCTGGATATCATGGGTCTTCTCTGGGCAACTGCTCTTACAGTCAGCAAGTGCAAAATTAGAAAGTGCAAGGATTATGCCCCGCAGGTTTGCTGGCCCTCTGAGTTCCTGGGCTAAGTGTTCAGATTCGGGTAGTTCAGTGTGAATCTTCCCTCCCTCCTTCAGATCCGGCTCTCTCACTTGGGGGCAGCTCTCGATTGGGTGATCCAAGGTCCGCTTGGATCTTGGGTGATCTAAGAGGTCCAAGGAGCAAGATCTTAGATCTAAGAGCGGGGGAGATCTAGGAGAGAGCTTTGCGAGGGAAAACAAATTGTGACTTGGGACGTACAGGGGACAGTGAAGACTCGCAGGGGAAAAGGTCAGATTTGCATCTTTTATGATAGGATTTCAGGAAAACAGTGGGGTGGGCCCCTGTGGTACTGTACCAACTGGTTCCCAAAGGACCACTGAATCATTTGACAAATGGTGATTAGCTTTTTGCATAGGATCACTGCATATACACTCTAGTTTGTTTTTTTTTTGCTTGTTTGTTTTGTTTTGTGTTAGTTAGTTTGTTTTTTGGTACTGGTGATTGAACTCAGGAGCACTCGACCACTGGGCCACATCCCCAGCCCTTTTTGTGTATTTTATTAGTGATAGGTTCTCACTGAGTTGCTAATGGCCTCACCATGGCTGAGGCTGGCTTTGAACTCTGGATCCTCCTGCCTCAGCCTCCCAAGTGCTGGGATGACAGGCGTGCGCCACTGTGCCCAGCCTACACTCTGGTTTTCACGAAGCAACACGTACCCAGTGGCAATTATCTGCTTTCTTTGATCATCTTGCAAGGCTGGAGGCCCTATGTGGGGGTAATTTTACCACAAAATATATTTTTCCCTTTAATGAGATTATAAAAGTGTAATCGCAGCCCATACCATTTTTGTTAATTACCTGGATGTGTATTAAGATATTGAATACGAACCATCAGGAATGTGGGGTTCTTTTAATTACTTTTGTGCTTTCAAGAATATTTGAATGACATTTTAAACTTTTCTTGAAAAAAAAAGATACCAAGAATTGTCAAATCCTGATTTCAACTCCAGCTCCTTTTCGAGAATTTGCCTCCTGCCCTTATCTGCCCCCCCCCATCCAGGGTCACTGGCAATTGGTGTTAAATTTGTCTGGGGCCGGATGGGCACTGAGACCCAAAGCATATTCTAGGCTAACTTGGGACTCAAGATTTACACCTGGCTGCAGTTGTGACTCCAATAATTCCTAAAGCATACAGCAGGATCGGAATGCACGAGTCCATGTTTCAAAGTCCCATCCCTGGGTGCTGATTCCCCTCCCAGCACACCACCAGGGGAATTTGTCACTTTAACACATGTGGTGGCCTCTGATGTTTTTAGTGCCTTGCTCAGCATGGGCCTGACCAAGTAAGGAAGTTGTGTTTCTGAAATCAGGTAGCTTCAAAGGACATTAGATAGGCTTGTAAAAATCAGTGAGGAGGAAGTCAACTAATTTCACTCAAATTCCAATTTTTGCACAAATTCCAATAATAACAACTGCAAGAAGCAACCATAAGTTAGGCAGAGTTCCTGTATCTGGTATTGTCTATGAGCCGCAGATAGAGAAGGAAAAAAAAAAAAAAAAAAAAAAAAAAAAACCATGCAAATTGTCACAAATGAAATACTATTTAATAGTCAAATGTGGGCAGCCGTTCTAAACTATGAAAAATAACTTGTGTATTTTTGGTTCTTGACGTGACCAAAATATCACTGGCATACCCCCAAACAAATATTTGGAGAGGAATAAATGAATTTTTAAGAAACTAACAGAAATTTAGGAAAATCTTAAATGATGTAACTAACTTTAAAAAATGCATTTCTCACTTCCGAGTGGCTTATTTTCAGGTGGAAAGTGTGATACAGTTCTCAGTAAACTTTATGCTTAAATTTTTGTGACGTGGGGCTTCCTTAGCTTTGTCTTCTAACAGAACTCCAATGAGCGCCAGGAGCGCGTTTTTATTCTGTGTCTCATTCTTAAACCTGGAAAGAAAGCTACAGGTGCTCATTAGAATGATTGAAACCGTGCCTGTTCAAAGTCTTAAGTGGGTTTTTTCTTCTCTGATATTTCCGAGCCCCTTGAAATTTGCCTTGAGCTGTATGAATACCAAGAGATTTGGAGAGGAGTTTGCAGGGTCAAGAGCTGCTTTTGATAGGAGACAGCGCCACACGCTGGCCAGGACAGGTGAAATGCGAGGAGAGGCACTGGTCTGCTCTAAGGCTTTTCTACCTGACCAGGATAATCATGCCCTGTTTTCACTTGATAACAATTAAATGACTTCCAGGGTGGGCTTAAAATTAGGGAGGCTTTCTCGGTGCATATGGTCACACTGATCCAAGTTAGGAAAAACTAGCACCGCCTTCCAACAATTTTTTTTTCCTCTAGCTTTGACACACTTTGCAACTTCTACCTATGCAATTCAGTGAGGCAGAGTGGACTGTCCCTTAGTATATGTGCGAGAGCTCCAGTCCAGGAGAGTTCTCCCCAGTATACCATTGCATGCTTCTTAGGGTTTGGTAAAATAGGGGGACACATGAATAAAATTTGCCAGGTGAAGCAGGGGGCGGAAATTACAAACTTGACCTTGTTGGAGAACATAAAGACCCAGAAACTAGCAGTTTCATACCACTGGATGATCTTAACTGACAGCTGAAAGACAAGGAGACTTGTGATTAATGTCCAGGACAGCATTTCAAAGAATTAACTGTTTTGTAAACTCCAAAGCTAT
>CM046667.1:10739148-10843184 GCA_025594165.1 Tamias sibiricus
ATGCGTAACAAATGCCTACTAAGTAACCTGGAAAACATTATTCTATGCCTAGTGCATTGACAAACACCTGTAATCCCAGCTACTTGGGAGGCTGAGGCAGGAGGGTTGCAAGTTGAGGTCAGCTGGACAACATTGCAAGACCCTGTCTCAAAACTTAAAAAAAAAAAATTAAGGACAGGGGATGTAGCTCAGTGGTACGGCCTAGCACGTGCAAGGCCCTGCGTTCAATCCCCTGTGCTGCACCCCACCCCAAAAAAATCCTTCTGAAGAACATACTTTGGCATACACTCTCCACTTATTTAAAATCTCCAGTTGGTTGGCTTCCAAGTTCATTGGTTGCAGGTTTTCTGGCCACAGCGTTGCAAACCATTATCCCCATTGTCGGAGGCACTTGCTGAGAAGACCCCCCCTGCCCCAGGCATGTTCCCCACCTGGCTTTGACAGTGTGTTAGATTTTGAAGGTCAGCAGTGCTGGCGTGACTAAGCTGGGTGACTGCTGGGCTTGGGGCCTATCCTGAGGCTGCAGGCAAGATGTCACCTGAAGTCTCCACAGGATCCCCTTCCCTGGTGGCTGCGGGCTGCTGGCAGGAGGCCCCAGACCTGTTCCATACCGGCCTCTCCATGGGCAACTAAAGGAATTTTCTTGTACAGTTTTGATTGTATTTTATGGGGAAGTAGGATCAGTAGTTACATTATAAAACGTCTTGATTTACGATCAGTGAGAACACATCCTTTCCCAGTCCATCTCGCTATTTATTTTGTAAATTTGGACCACCCAGAAAGAAGCATTGTGACAACCTATGAAATATCCCTTAGACAATCCTTTCTGAATCTAAGACCTGTATGGAGGTGTTATTTTTACCTTCTTTCTTTTTTTTTTTTTTTTTTTTTTTTTTTTTTTTTTTTTTTTTTTGGTGTGTGTGTGCTGTGGATTGAACCCAGGGGTGCTTGACCACTGAGCTACATCCCCAGCCCTTTTTATTTTGAGACAGGGTCTCACTGACTTGCTTAGGGCCTCACTAAGTTGCTGAGGCTGACCTCCAATCTGCGGTCCTCATGCCTCAGTCTCCCAAGCGGCTGGGAATACAGGTGTGCACCACTGTGCCCGGCTACCTTCTAGTATTTTTAAACCCCCTGCAAAATAAAATAAGAGAACTTAGTGCTTCTGTGACTCATTTTCTTGTAAGAGAGCTTCTCGGCCTTGGTGCTTGACTTTTGGGCCTGGGTTAATCTTGGTTGGGGGTGGGCTGTCCTGTGTATTCCCTGTAGCAGCTCCACCTGCACTTGTGATATGGAGGAATATCTCCAGGCTGCCTGGTGTCCCTGGAGGTGAGGGTAGGGGTGGTGCAGAGACATGAAATCCCGAGCTTTTATTTGGTATTGCTTACGCACCCAGTAGCATACGCGTCTGAACGGGAAAGTCATTTTTATGCTCCCAGCAGGAAAATAGCCGTTATTCTTGGTCATGGGGCAAGTGCTTAGTTAGGACTTGCTGCACACGGAGGGTTGCCTGGTCCTGTGGCAGCAAGGAGGGGACTCTGCGCAGAACTTGGCACAGTGCGAGCTTGCTGGGTAGACACGTTGCCAGGCAGGCTCTGGTGTGCGGGCCTTGGCCAGCTGTGGCTCCGAGGCTGGCAAGTCCCTGGCTCCTCCTCGTGGGGTCAGTGCCTTGGTGAGCCGCTTGGCTTCTGGAGCCTCGCCCTCTGCTCTCAGCCCAGGTCCCAGTTCACGCCAGCTCAGCCTCCCTCACCTCTCCTGCCTTCTTAGGAAGAGTGAACTGACCTCAAGAGGGCAGTGGCACTGTTCAGTAGGTACTCCCGGAGGATGCGAAGTAGAAGCTCAAACATACGCTCGTGTGTGTGAACGTTCGTAGCAGCGCTGTTCACAGGAGCCACGTGCCCATCGTGCACTTGGCCAAATGCAGTCCATTGACCTAGTGGAATAGTATTCAGCCATTAAAAGGAATGATGCGTGCTACAGCTAATGGAGGTGGAGAACATGCTCCGTGAAAGAAGGCAGACACAGAAGGTCACAGGTCACGCGGTGTGGATTGTACTGACAGGAGGCGTCCTGCATGGCCAAGTCCAGGGAGTCAGAAATCTGCTCGTTGCTGTAACTTGGGGGAGTGGGGACGTCCTGCTTACCCAGGTAGAGGGTTTCCTTCTGGAGTGGTGACAATGTTTTGGAAATGGGTATAGGTTCTGGTCGCGTAACACATAAATGCCACTGAACTGTGTGCACTTTAAAAATGGCTAGTTTTAGCCGGGAGAGGTGGTGCACACCTGTGACCTCAGCTACAGTGAGGCGCTAAGCAACTCAGTGAGCCCCTGTCCCTAAATAAAATACAAAATAGGGCTGGGGTGTGGCTCAGTGGTCGAGTGTCCCTGAGTTCAATCCCTGGTACCCCCCAAAATAAATAAAAGTAACACGTATGTGGTACATCATTCAGTCATTCAGGTAGCATTCCTTGAGTATGCACCCCGTGACCAGCCTACGCTGTAGAAATAACTCACGGCCAGTGGTATTTTTTTTTCTTTCCATATTTTTCCTTGGTGCATTATAGTTACATGTAATAGTGGGATTTGTTGTTACACATTCATTCATGCACACGATAGAACAGTACCATTTGGCCAGTACCTCTAGTGTTGCAAAGGCAAAACCCACGGTTGTACGTGTCACTCCCCACCCGTGCTGGTCCGCCATCTGCAGAAGGTTGGTCGGGGAGCCGCACGTCTGCCTCACAGCAAGCCGTAAGCCCTGCCCGTGTGGCTGAAAGGTCAAGGTGGGCTGGTGGGTCGAGCGTTCGTCAATTATTTTGTCATACTTGATTACAGGCTTAATTGTTTTCAGAAGCGCATCAGCCCAAGCTCTGTTTTGACCTACTTTCGTGGGAGGGCAGGTGCTTGCTGATCCGTGCGCCCAGCGAGCCCCGGGTACCGTCGGCCTCTCCAGGAGCTGAGCGCAACTGGAAACAGAGACTCCTTTTTGAATCTGTCAAGCCTTGCCATTTAGGAAAAAGAGAATATTGCGGTTATTAACATCATTTGTGTTTTACACAAATTCTTCACTTACATCAACATTCCTTGCTGGCACACTTAACTGATAATGATTCTATTTTGGGTACTGAAAACGGAAAATCGGTCATGACCAGATACCAGGGGGTCGGATTTCTCGCTTTCTTGTATCGTTTCTAGCAATGAGATAATTAGTTTTGACATGTTGCGTAACCACAGAATGTTATGAACCAAAATCGCCATGCCCAGTTTTTTTTTTGTGTGTGTTGATCACACGTAAGAGATAAGTTAATTACACTTACACAGTCTCACAACATATATAAAAGATAATCTTCAATTTCAAGACTCTAATTTGTGAGCTACCATCTGTTGTGGACCAAAGAAAATAGGAATTTCATTTCTAAAGCTTTTTTTTTTTTTCTTTTTCTGAACAGCTTGTAATAAGAGCTGTCTGTATATTAATTACTTATTGAATTATTATGGATTGTAATGTTTTAATTTACAGGCAATTTGGAGCTTATTGTGGCGAAATCTGCTCGTATTTTGGTACTTGATGACATTTAGTAATTTCATCATAAAACTTATTCCCTGCCCACCCCTCATAATTTACAACCCAGTCTTGCAAACAGTGATTTGCTTTCTGCTTCAGCTTACTCTTCACAAGTATCGTTGTGTTTATTTGCACTGAAGATTATTCTTTCCATAAATCAATGGGTTTTTAAAAAATTTTATAAGCAAAATCAATATTCCTTTGTTGCTGCTTCATTCCTGAGCCCTTTAATTTCTACACAGAGTTGTGGATGAATTCTGTATAAATCTCATTACTTTTCCTGCCTGGTATTACTTTCATCTTGTATATTCTTAGGATTTCTTTTTTCTTTTTTTTTTTTTTTTTAATGCACTGTAATGAAACCTAGGGGCCTGTGAACCTGCCTGTAGAATCTCTTTAATTTCCTTCTTTTAAACAGTATAACTATAAACATGACTCATTGGGAATAATGTGCTTGAACTTCCTGAAAACAATTTACGGGGTTCCTTATAAATTCACTAATAAGAAACAGCTTGAGTGTGCAACTTCATTTGTGGATTTGAATCATGTTAAACCCGGTACCTTTTGATTCCCACTGAAGACTGTTGAGTAAGAATGCAAAGAAAATGACAGGCGTTTAATTTTCTTGGTTCTTGAGGTTTTAGATGATTCTGGATGATTTCTAGTCTCTAAGAGACTAGGTTCATTCACAACCCAGGACAAGAATTTCTTAAGGACGAAGGGGAAATGGCTCATTTGTGTTGGTAGTGACTGAAAAATAAAACAGTTATACATAGTTTATCATTTGCGGTAAGGTATTGTCTGAAGACAAAGATGTTTCGATGGATAGTCATTTGCCATAGGATAACCAGCAGTAGCAATATCTGAGCTAAAAGTCATTTTATCTAATTTGAGACTCTTTTTCTGCCAGCATTTCTACATGCCTCGCTGGCTATTTTAATTTCTCTTTCGGGTTGTTTTTGCTCTTTCGCTTTGCATCAAGAACCCTGTTGTCTGTACTTGGGATGAAGACAGAAACTTTTAGATAAGATGAAAGACAAACCTGGAGGCCTGGGGGTGGGGAGAAAGCCAACACAGCCCCAGAGATCTTGAAGTCTGCTTTTCCAATCTGTTCCTCCCCAGGCTGGTGCCTGCAGACGCTCTGCGGTGTGGATGATCTGATCGGATGCCGGGCAGCCCACTGGTCCAAAGGTCTCCACATGACGTCACTGTAACGGTAAGCAGCCCGCATGGCCTGGGTGCTGGTCCCGCTGCCCGAGATCATTTGAGAAGCATTTCGCCAAAGCTGAACCCCTATTTTAAATTGAAGGTAGTAAGAACATCATCAAAGGCTTATAAGCTACGTGATCAATTCTGCACAAGGAATTAGCCTTGTGCTGCCTTCCAAGAATTTTGGATCCTAGACTGGCTATCATAAACTTTCCTGAGTCTTGCCATTGAAAATCAATCTCTCTTGTCAACATTATGAATTATAATTAAGCTGAAGCATTAATTATAATTGGGCACTTGAGTATAGATTTTCCTTGGCTCCTGTACCTTAATTCTATGCTTTATTAGTTTCTTAATATGATTTGTGTCTATCTGCAAATTGACTTGCTGGTTAACCTTGAAACTTATTAGAAAATCATGTAGGTTACTATGTATAACTCTGGTGACTTGCCAAGCTTTTCAGAGTAGCAGAGCAAACAGTTACATGTGTGCAGGTGTCAAGTCCACACATGAAGGAGCCCTAATTAGGAAGGGCTGTTGCAGCTAGCTGGAAGCCATAAGTTCCACCTGATATGTATGTGACGCACCTGTAGGCACCCGAAAAGCTGAAGGTATATAACCGGGTGAAAGCGGTCCGAGTTAGGAGAACGGAGAATTCAGTCAGCCGGGCAGTCACTCGGTCGGTCAGAAGATCAGAGCGGCCAGAATGTAGGCAGAGCGGTTACAGAAGAGAAACCAGATAGAAGAAGTAATGACTGGTCAGTGTTAGGCCGAGACTCCTGAGGAAGACAGAAGACAGAAGAAAGAAGAAGGAAGAAAGAAGAGAGAAGAAAGAAGCTCTAATCTTTCTCTAAGCTAAGCTCTAGCTCTATCTTTCTTTCTCTCTAAGACTCTACTCTAACTCTAAGCTAAGAAGACAAGAAGAAAAGCTCGCTTTAATCTTTCTCTCTAAAAATCTTTCTTTCCCTCTCTAAGCTCTAAGAAAGTAGAAGTAAAAGTAGTAAAAGCTATACTCTGCCTCCGAGATTTCTTCCCGGGTTACGGTACCAGGCAGCTTACACACACACACAATCAAAACTGACACCCCACAGGTGTTCTATACAGTTGTTATCTTGACACCCTTGGGTACCAGGGAGAGGTGCTCTTTCTCATTGCTGTTTTGATTGGGTATCAATGTAGCGCTTAAGAAACATTAAGTATCAATTCAATGAATTGAGTATGCATTGGTCAGATTCCTTCTGTAAGATATTCGTAAGTGACTGAATTTTTTGTACTCTCCCATAGCTCAGTGTACAACTTATACATGTAGACGGTCCTCTGTGATCGTCCTCAGAAATGGGACTGTGTTGTTCCATTTAGTGAGAACTATAGTAGCTGTAGTTCTTACATAAGGCTGGAAAAAATCTGCAAATAACACACATTAGAAAGTGAGGGCTTCTGACTGCATGGTTTCAACATGCGCCTGTCTTTCAGAGTCATTGGTAGCAGACTATGGTGATAGTTTTCTTGGATGTCAGTTTTAAAGTGACATCCAAGTATGCTCATGAAGAAGGTCCACATTTAGGAGTCTCACTGTTCACATTATCAGTCAAGATGGATTTCAAACCAGGAAAGGACAAGATAATTGCTGTCTGATGGAGGCATGGGTAAAGGCAGGAAAGACTAAGAGCAGGTATCAGTTTTATGAGTTCTTGTGGTGGTTGTTGGTGTTACTCTAAAGAAATACCTGAGACTGGCTACTTAGAAAGAAAAAAGGTTTAGAAAGTGAATGCCCAGGCATTGCAGTGCCAGCCCTGGCAAGGGCTCCCTTAGCTCTGTGACCTCATGACAGCACTCTGGTGGGAGTTCATGCAAGAGGGATCACATGGCAAGACAGAGAAGGAAGGCACTGGTCTTGTGAACTTCCTCTAAGCCCCTGCAGGCCAGATGATATGGGCAGATGGCCCCAGTTATGATTCTAACTAACACAGGAAAGAGACTTTTTGTGGCCCAGATGAATCCTCTATATTTAGGTGGAAAAATCAGTGTTGGTAGAGGTTTCATAACCAGCCCATTGTGCTGGTTATGTTGGAGGGTCTGGTACACGTCGCGTGGAATCTGTGGTCCACCTCTCTCTCTGTGAATTAATTTCCAGCTAGAAAATCAGTTGTAATGATCTGGACATTGGAAGTGGTACCTTAAAGACCAAAGTCATTAGAAAAACAGGACAAACTACTCCTGTGTGGAAGCAGCAGCTCTCAGTCAGTGTCTCCTGAGCCAGTCTACTTGGGAGGCACGAACTTGGAAAATTCAACACAGGAACTTGCATCTAACTGTGTAGAGAGGAGAGTGTCCCTCGCCTGGCTCCTGTAATGAGCTTTGTTAACAGGTTTGCCGTTACTAGATGGAGCATTTTGGAGAAAGTGTGCCTCTGGACTGGCCTCCCAAGCTCTTTTCTGTCATTGAAACATCTGTAGATGTGCCCAAGGGGTTTGCATGAAGTCTCAGCCAGCCAATCATTAACCCAGGAGGGCAGCCAGGCCTGGAGAAGACCGTGGCTGAGTGCCTCGTTGGGGAGGTGTTGGAGTTTTTTTCCCAGCAGAAGACTCCTTGGGGGCTTTCCCAGCCCTGTAATTTCATGTTGCACTTAGTCTCTCTCATGCAAAGATATTGACAAGTTTCAATCATCTTTTAACACAAATGAAAGCAATTTAGGTTCATAGTAGAAAATACAAAAAGTGTGCACACAGATTAAGTCCAACATAATTCCACCCCTAGAGATAACTGTAAGCACGTTTTGAAGTATATTTTCCATTTGTGTGTGTGTGTACAAAATTTAGCACTGTGCACGGTCTACTCAAAGCCTTCATTTCACTAATTTGCAAAATGGCAATAATAGGAGTAACGACCATATTTATGTCAGAGTTGTGACCAAGCATTTCGCACTTAACGCCTCATACCTAATTAGCATGGAGTGCATGGGACATATTGCTTCTTAAAATCATTTTAATGGCTACGTAATATTTCCCATGTGTGTTTACCACAGTTTATTTAACCGTGTTGCCTCTGGGTAAAGAGCTACAAACTGGCTTTGTCACATAGGAGGAAAAGATGTGCGCAGTCATAGAACAGGCTGGTCCCCACGCGCGGCTTGATGGGAGACGCACTGGGATTCACACGTAGGTGAAAAGTTTTGTCTTGGACCAGCTCCTGATGGCAAAATGGAAAGAAACTCGGCTTAGAGAAGGATGGTATAGAGAAAGCAACCAGGGAGTCGCTGCAACGGAGGCAGCAGAGAACCCATTCATTTCCACCAAGAAGCACAGAGAAGGGCCCTGGACGAGGAGGCCATGTTGAGCCCGTATTCCAGCCACCTGGCTCTGGGGTCAAGACCTGATCCCTCGTCTGCACAATTACCTCTGGTAATGGAGGCTTCCAGCATGAAGGCCCGCAGGTACCAACGGGAGGGGGACTTGCTTTCTCAACGTCCCTTCTGAAACAGAGGGTGCTTTAGATGATTTTGAAAGTTCCTTTCTTGCCATGGAGCAAATAGTTGTAAGAAACAAACACCAACAACCAAAAGCAGCTTTTGCGTTCACATGGTGTCAGAGTAACTGCTGTCATCCACGTGCGCTTGATGCACCGGCTCAGAGAATAAAACAGTGTATCCCTCGGGACTGACTTCCAGACTGTTTTTGTGAAGGGAACGGAGACTGGTTAGGAGGTTTTGCCACCTTGAAGTTATGTTGAGAAGAGGAGAAATACTGCAAGGAATGTTCCCTTCAGTTTCTCGAAGGCGCTGAACCCGAGTTGTGTTTTTTTTTTTTTTTTTTTTTGTTTTGTTTTTTTTGTGGTACCAAGGATTGAACTCAGGGGCACTCGACCACTGGGCCACATCCCCAGCCCTTTTTTGTATTTTATTTAGAGACAGGGTCTCACTGAGTTGCTAAGTGCCTCACCATGGCTGAGGCTGGCTTTGAACTCGCGATGCTCCTGCCTCCGCCTCCCAAAGTGCTGGGATGACAGGCGTGCACTACCGCGCCCGGCGCGAGTTATTCTTTAGGCTGCATTTCTTGTCTTTAGAGAGGCTGCTCCTCAAATGGCGTTGGCCTGTGCTGGTTGGTTTTTATTTTTTCTTTTTGTTGTTGAAGCAGCACACAGAGAGTATTGTAGCTTTAACTGCAAGTGGAAGGGGGGTCCTTTTTTCCCCTTTTTTGCGTAATCACATTTCCAAAGACCTCAAATCAACGTAATTGAAGGTGTCTCTCATCAAAAACTGGGTCAGGCAAGAAAATAAACACGGCGGCTCTAATTAAGAACGCCTGGCCTTCGCCCTGCTCGGGGGGCGAGGAGGATCTGTGAACACTGCTTTTATTTTGGATGCCGAGAGAGGTTGGAAAACGTCCACCCGAGTTCTCAGAACTGCAGGGCTGGAAGCCTTTCCGGAAACTGCTTCAGAGTTAGAAGAGGCTTGGGTTTCCAGCTGCACACCCTAGGAGAATGCCCGGCGCAGGCCTCTTTCTTGGACGGGCTGCCTAGGCGCGGCCTTGCTGGCTGATCATCCCTCGTCAGCTGTTCGGGGTGAGGGGCCCGTGGAGCCGCGTGTGTGCTGCCCTGGTCCAACCCGAGGGCCCCTTCAGGTGGCTCAGGGGCAGTTTGCGGAGGTGGCTGAAGAAGTACACTAGCTGACCTGGGCTGGGCCTTTGCCATGCAGTGGGCCCTGCTCTGGGACTTTACATGAAGGCCTGAATCCCTGGGCCTTCCCACTGGTGAGGAACTGAGCGGCCTCACAGCCTGCGGGCCCAGGCTGAAGGTGCTGGGGCTGCAGTTCGCAGCAGGCTGTGTGCTCCTGGTCACAGGGGCCCCGAGTCCCACGTGCCTGGCTCTTCTGTGGCTACCAGGACGTTGCCTGCCTGCTCTCTAGCCAACGCCCTGGCAGAGCCGGTGAGGGCAGTACAGGTAGGAGCCCTCAGCCGGTGGACCTCTGACTGCTCCATACTGCACCTGCGCGGGCATCTCTGCCTCCTGCCACTTGCCCACAGAAAATCATCCTGGACGGAGGAGATGAGGTGCCCTCCTCTCTGCAAACACAGACGTGCTTGCTCCTCCTGCCAAACGCCATCACAGAGGCCGGTCGGTCCTCTGGCCCCGGGTCAAGGGGGCATGAGGCGTCTCATCAGAAGTCGGAGATCAGCCGGGTGTGGGGCATGCGCCTATGATCCCGGCAACTCGGAGGTTGAGGCAGGACGGTCTCAGGTTTGAGGTCAGCCTGGGCGACTCAGTGAGACCCTGTCTCAGATCTAAAAAGGACTGGCTGTGTAGCTGGTGATAAAGCACTCGCCTCGATGTGTGAGCCCCAGGTTCAATGCTTAGGACCACCAAAAAAATTAAAAAGGCTATATTCATAAAACACCCTTCCCTGTGTATGCATGCATACACACACACTCCTGAGCTCTCCTCTGTCTAACCTTGCTTCTTCCAAATTCAGAGGTCTTATGCCCATCAGTCAAGAATTTACCTCTTCTACAAACTTTCCTTTCTTGGAGGATAGCCACCTACTTCCTTTGGGGACACAGGGGGAACTTTACATGACTTGTACAGGCACCTTGTTATGCTTAATGAGCTGTATGTCAGAGACAAAATCTTTTTTTTTTTTTTTCTTTTGTACCAGGGATTGAACTCAGGGGCCCTCAACCACTGAGCCACATCCCCAACCCTATTATGTATTTTATTTAGAGACAGGGCGTCACTGAGTTGCTTAGCGCCTTGCTATTGCTGGCTTTGAACTCGTGATCCTCCTCCCTCAGCCTCTCAAACCACTGGGATTAGAGGCGTGCACCACTGCGCCCCGCCAGAGATAGAACCTTGGATTTTCTTGGTTTTGCTTAGTGTTGCCAGGTACCATGGCTTGAACATAGTAGGTGCACAGTGACTTTTCCTATCATCTCTTTGCACCTCATTTTTCTTAGTCACAGAAAAAGTGGGGCAGAGGTGGTTGTTGTTGTTTTCTTTCGTCAAACTTGAGTTAGTAGGCAACTCCACGGTGCCCGTGTGTGAGAAGGCTGGTTCCCAAAGCCTTCTCATTCTGTGCATAGAGATTATCTGTTTAAAGAGGAGTTTGTTGGAAACAATATACAGTATTGGTGATACTGGAATAAAGCTCACAGTAGGACTTAGAGTTGCCATCTCTGGACACCTCAAACCAAGGCAAACCGCTGTCCCCTCGACCCTCATTTCAAATATCTGGGTCTTTGATGGAGAGAACCAAAGGGGGAGGGGGCTGGGGGATGCGCTTTCTGGTGGACGTGGGATTAGCCTTTGGCAGAGGCCGTGAGAACGGCCTCTCTTAAAATAGGGGGTAGGAAACATCATGGAGCCTCGTCAGGAATGTCAACCCCGGAACTCATCTCCAGGGGGTCCTGGGGGGGTAGGAAGTGCCTACAGGCAAAAGTGCTTTCTGTGAGGGGCCCCAAGGCAGGCCCAGGAGCACGTCCTGTGGCCTAGCCTGCTGTTTCCTCCTCAGGCTCAACAAGTGGTTGCTCCGGCTTATCCTGTAGAAATGAAAAGGCAGACTTAGAAGAGGTGGACTAGTCGTTCCCAGAGACCTAGTGGATCCCTGGCACCTGGGAGTGCAGGGCAAGGCACGCGGGGGCTTAGTTCATGGATGCACTTCCTGTCCGCCTGCCACGAGGCCCTGGCAGATGCAGTGTCCTGTCTATGCCTGGGTCTCCTCATTTGAGGCATGCAGAGAGATGAGGCCAGGCGCTGTCCAAGGTCGGTCATTCCAACTGCTCTGACCCTTGCAGGTAGGGAGACCTCTGCCTCCCCCGCAGGGTGTCTGTTTATCTTTCCCAACTCAGTTACCTTCCAGAGACTCTGGGTTTGACTGCTAAGCCCGCTGTCCTGTTTCTACCCTGTCCAGAAGTACTCGGGGCAGAGAGGCTGAAAGTACAGAATTCTATTCCTGCCTCCATCGCTACCTGTGAAACAGTCTTTAACCACAAAAGCTCTCGTTGTGGAAAAGTAATTGCTGAACTTCAGTTCATGCGGTGGATCAGTAAATTTCTCTTTCTTTTATTGTTGTTTATTTGGGGGAGATGGGCAGACATTCTCTCAACTTGTAAAAATTACGCTTTTGTCTGCGTAATAGCTCACGTGCTGTTGGAGCTGGGGCTGCAGAGGTCAACTGACAGTCACACGCCATTGCTTTCTACATTTTAGTAATACAGTCTTAAAATTGTATTTGAAAAAGTCCTCCTTTTCCATTTCTGGTGAATGCGTGGCAACCCAGAGGCTGATGCATTTACATGGGGATGTGTAGTTGCGAGCCATCTCCCACGTTCATCCTTGAGGCCCTACTAAGCCTGCGAGACGCCTGCCCATCCATTTTTTTCCCCATTAGGAGTTGATGATACACCAGCCGAGGGCTGCAGCCGGGCAGGATGTAAACAACCTGGAGGAACAGGTTTGCCTGTGCAAACTGACTCCTCATCAGTACTGAGACCCTCTTGCCAAAGTCTCCCCGGAGCTCCATGTTCCGTCACATGGGTTTGGGTTCTTTGATTTCTTCCCCTTACATGATATTTCACTTTTTCATAGGGTACGTACTCTGACTTCACAGCTTCTCTTTGAGAGTCTGACTTGGCTTCCTAAGGGAATGTCTTCAGAGTGAACTCCCCAGACATCAAGGACTGACAGTTTTCTTCACACCCCGTACACAAGTACAGAAATGTCATCAAATGAAACCTAAAGCAATAAGCACTTTTCAATTTTATCTATTTTGCAACTGATACATAAAAATATAAAAATCATACATGTTAATGGGGTACCATGACTTTTTTTGAGGCAGGGGGACTACCAGGGATTGAACTCAGGGGCAGTCGACCACTGAGCCATGTCCCCAGCCCTATTTTGTATTTTATTTAGAGACAGGGTCTCACTGAGTTGCTTAGCGCCTCCCTCCTTCTGAGGCTGGCTTTGAACTCGTGATCCTCCTGCCTCAGCCTCCCGAGCCGCTGGGATAACAGCCGGGCACCACCGTGCCTGGCCCGTGGAATGTTTTGATATACGTGTTTGCTGCATAATGTTTAAAGCAGGCTAAGCCTGTGTCTCCTCAAATATTTATCATTGCTTTATGGTGAAACCTTTCAACATGTTTCTTGTAGCTTTTTAAAATGATGGTACATTGTTGTTATCAGCAGTCACGCCATTGTGCCTGGGCACCTGAGAACTTGCCAGGGTAACTTATGCCCATTTATTTAACTTATACCCATTTATCAGCCCTTCCCACCCCTGCCGTCCCTGGCCTCTGACACCACTGCTGTATTCTCGACTCCCGTGAGATCAACTTTTAGATGGCGCCTGTGGGCGAGAGACCAGATGGTACCCGTCTTATTTTCATTCAACCTGATCGTCTTCAGTTCCTCCCATGTTGCAGCAAATGGCAGGGTTCCATTTTTTTTTATGGCTCAACAGTTTTCCATTGTCCCAGTTTCTCTTTATCCATTCACCCGTGGAAGGACATTTAGGTTGTTGGACTTCTTGGCTATTGCAAGGAGTGCTTCACAAAACACAGGAGTGTGGGTGTCTCTTTCACATGCTGGTTTTATTCCCAGTAGTGGTACATGTCCAATATGATCATATTTCTTAATTTTTTGAGGAACCTCCATGCTGGTTTCTGCAATGGCTGTTCCTCCCAGCCAGTGCAAGGGCTCCCTTTTCTCGACATTCTCTCCAGCTCTTGTTGGAATATAAGCATTTTTTTTGGTTTGTTTTGGTTGGTTTGCTTGCTTGGTTTTGGGGGACCTCCTGCATGCCAGGCAAGCGCTCTGCCACTGATCCATAACACTGTTTTTATATCATCACGTACTCATAAAACCCGACGTCAGACCTTAGCTGCCGTCGTGCGTATGAGAGTGCCCGCGTTATTTTCTTTAGTCCTCTCAAAACGAATGCAGATGTAAAACACAGGCAACACTCTGAGAGTTTTTTTTTTTTTTTTTTGAATATTTATTTATTTACTTTAGTTGTACACAATGCAATGCATTTATGTTTACGTGGTGCTGAGGATCGAACCCGGGCCGCACACGTGCGAGGCAAGCGCTCTGTCGCTGAGCCACAACCCCAGCCCACTCTGAGAGTTTTGACTCTGATTTTTTATTGTTTAATTTCTCCTCACAGAGGGTGGCTCCCGCTTCGTAAAGACCTCATCGCCGCGAGGTGAGGCTAAGATGAGCATTACCAGTGACGAGGTGAACTTTCTGGTGTATCGGTACCTCCAGGAATCAGGTAAGTGGGTGGTTCTCTGTCAGTAGGAAATTCGCCCTCATTGTGCCGCGGGCTGAACGTGCCACCCTTGGTGGAAGATCCCGCTGCAGAGCAAGGGGGCTCTTTGTGACAGTGTTGGTGGGGAGGAGAGAGGGTCCTGGGGCCATCTCATTCCCAGCCTGGAATGCAATGCCATTTCCGCGACATTTCTGCTCAGATGAAATTGGATCAAAGTGAGCCTCAAGAGTAGTTGTGATTAACACGGAAAGGGGAGGGAGCAGTTTGTGCTCCTGGCCTCCACTATGGTAAGGTAAGAGCATTGACCTGCTGGCATGTCAGTTTGAACCTCGTAGATTTTTCTTTTTTTGGTATTGGGGATTGAACTCAGGGGCACTTGACCACTGGGCCACATCCCCAGCCCTTTTTTGTGTTTTATTAGAGACAGGGTCTCACTGAGGTGCTAAGTGCCTCGCCATTGCTGAGGCTGGCTTTGAACTCGCGATCCTCCTGCCTCAGCCTCCCAAGTGCTGGGATGACAGGCGTGTGCCAGTGAACCTCGTAGAGTTGACACCAGAGATTTATGGAGACAAAGAGAGAAAGAGGAAGGGCCCAGGGTCCCACAGTTCCTTTGGGGATGGGATGTACCTCTAAAGACTTAGCTTTCTCCCACTAGACCCACCTCTTCAACGCTCCACCACTCACGGTAGCCCCACAGGTTAGCTACCAGTTCTCTAGTGTGTGGGCCTTTGGGGTCATCTTAGATCGAAACGATAGCATGATACTCTGCTTAACGATGTGGTTAAGTCCCCTTAAACCCACCCTTAGTTGAAAATGCACTTCATACCTATAGCCTAACCTGCTGAACATCACAGCTTAGCCTAGCCTATCTGAATGCTTTAACCTGTTTGCTTAACTTATACTGTGGTCGCATCCTGATAAACTCATCAGAAGTAGAAAATATCCTGAGCTGAAACTGCATTGACTATACCTGGTCTGCAAGCATCCTAGCTCAGCAGCACAGCATGCTGTAGAGATTGCATGTTTACCTACCGATCTCAGGGCTGCCCAGAAGTGCAGCATCTCAGGAAAATCACAGGTGTCGCAAGAACTCAAGATCCCAGTGCAGAATTTGAAATACAGTTCCTACTGAGTGTGTGACACTTTTGCGCCATTGTAAAGTCCAAAGATGATAAGTCGAATCATTGTAAGCCCGGAACCCTCTGTGCTAGGTCTGCAGAGAATCAGTCTGAAAGAGGAGGATGGGCAGGCATCGGTGCGAAGAAAGTGCTCAAACCTGAGCAAGTTACTCACCCCTTCTGAGCCTCGGTTTCCCCTAGAAAAGCGGTTCTCCTAAGCAAAAGTGATAAAGTCAGTTGGGCATAAGTAGCATGTATAAATGAAAGCCCTCTCCCGCCCAAGCCTAGAGCTTTTAATTTGGAATCCCATTGCTCACGACGGTGCCATACGTGTTCTTAATACATATGTGAGCGTTTGGCTCGGCTGTTGCCAGAGCATGGTATAAGAAAGTGATATATTTATATACTGCCTGCCCTTTGGGGACCAGGGAAGTCACTCTAACACCTGAGAACTTTCAGAACTCGGAGGCCCCCTGAGACGCCCGCAAGTGAGAAACCCCTCCTGGCTTTTGCATGGACTTTGAGACTCTTTCCATTTAGAAATATCTCTGTGCGAGGCTGTGCTGATGGCAGGGACGGGAGACTGTGTCAACAGATGACAAGCTGAATTTGTGAACGTCAGGCAGGAGAGAGGAAACTGTGACCTGGAGACAGCAGCTGTGCTGGTGGCTGGCCCCACGTCCTGTCCCGACTGCCCTTTTTGAATAAACACAGAGATCTCCCTCCTCCAGCAGGAAGGCTGGCCTCCTGGTTGAATGTTTGTTTACACTTGCTCCTGTTTATTTTATAAAGCTTCTGTGACCTAGCAGCTAGGGAATGGGGACGGGGACAGAGCGGCGTGTCCAGAATTTCCCAAGGGTCACTTCTGTATAATGTCTGTTGCATTCTTTTCCTAATTTATCACCCACATCCAAGTTACCTTCCGGTAGGTGTGGCTCTGTTTTTGGAGAAGATTGCTGAGCTTCGTTGGAGTTGTCGTGTGTGTTCTAGAATTCTTTCTGCATGCTCTGTAAGGAAGAAGGGCTGGCTGGTGTTGAAGTGCGTGTTCCTGGGTTGATTTTCTGTTGACCTCCAATCCTGAGGTTTGGTTAAGCCCACAGTTATTGATCCTCCACCAACTTGAAGAGCACCTCTCCTGCCTATGAGAAGAAAATGATTTCCATGATCCTGCTGCCCCTCGGACACCTGAGTGCCCTTTCCCCTTCAGTACCCCCAAATGCATTAAAAATAAGTCCTGCCTCCTAGTAAACGGCCCTCGTTTCCTCCAGATTGAACTTGGGGTCAGCTCCTGCTTCTCCACAGGATGAGCCAGGTGCCATTCCTGTCCACCACCCTTCTCCTCCATCATCTTCTCTTTCCTTCCCATTCCCCAAATGTCCATGGTGTCCTCTGGGATGATTTAGGCTGCAAGTAAGAGAGGATTCCATGTCATGGAGCACGGCTTTCTTTGCAAAGGGCCTTGCTTGTGAGTCACGAGTCTTCTCTGGCTTGTTTCTGAAGCAGAAGTCCGTTTCCAACTTGGTTGAAAGTTGGAAAATGAAAAGAGGGACATTTCGGCGAGGGAGCCCCGTGGACATCTGAAGTGTTTCCTCCGGGGCTTCATCCCAGCCTCCAAATCCTACAGGAGACGCGTTCTCCCTGATCCACGTTCTTACATCAGTGGATGACTTGCACCGACGTGGAAGGTGGCCTGAGCGAGCGTGGGGCCCCACCACAGAGGAGCGCATGGAGCTGGAAGGTGCTGCTTGCAGGGCAAGCAGGTGACCTCCGTGCAGGCTAGAGGGAGGCAGGTCTGAAGGGATTCCTTCAAGGAGAAGACGCAGTCTGAGGAGGGAAGTGGGAGGCACGCTGGAGCAAAGGGAGGACAGTGGCAGCCGGATGACGGGGGTGTGCAGAGTGTCACGCCTCCTGGGCTCAGGTGACACCAGGACGGTCCTCCCATCAGCAAGGGGTTTGCCAAGGCTCCCAGCACAGAGCTGAACGAATGGGGTTGCTGATTCCCATGAAAAGCAAAGCCAGGGTGTCTGTTGTGTCCCGCACGCAGGGCCAACTCTGTGATGGACGGACGGGAGGATGGTGTCGTGGGGAGCTGGGGCAGTGTCTCAGTGCGTTCTGCAAAGGAGAGAAGGTCTGGGAGTTTGGAGCCACATTTTCCACAGTAGCATATTGAGCTGACGGGTTGCTCTCAGTTGAGGCCGTGGGAAGGACAGACCTGACCTCCCTTGGTGGTGGCAACGGCTTCTTCCCTTTATGATTCCTGAACAATTAAGCCAGTGCTGATAGGTAGCAAATGTACCATTTTTGGGCGTATAGATCTGCAAATTTTGCAAAATGTAGACAGGTCACACGACCAACCAAGACCAAGAGAGGTTCTGTCACTCTCCCCAAATTCTCCCAGGGTCCTGAGTCATCCACCTCAGCCCCTGGCAGCCACCACTGTTTTCTGTCCATCAGATTTTGCTTTTGCAAGAATACTGTGGACGTGGAATTGCCGGGTGCAGGGCCCTTGAGGTTCATTCATGCAGTTGCATGCATCAGCTGTGCATGGATTTTTTATGGCTAAGTAATACTCCCTTCTAAAGGCTTTGTGGCAGTCTGCTTATCCATCTCCTGTCAAGGAACATGTGGGTTCTTTCCAGGTTTTGGTGATTGCAAAGTGAAGGTACTAGAAACATTTGCCCGTAAGGTTTTTGTGTGGACAGGGGTTTTTATTTATCTTGAGGAAATGCCTAGGGGTGGGATTGCTGGGTCCTGTGGTAGCTGTAGGTTTAACCTTATCAGAAGCCACTGTGTGGTTTTTCATCTAAGGTGGTGGCAAGATGCTTCTAAACATCAGGGGTTGTAGAAGGGACTGGAGAGGCGCCCTGAAAAGTAAGTAAAAAGGACCTTCATCCAGCATGTGTATTTGCAGGATATTGATGAAGTCTGATGCTTCCTCTTGGGTTTCTGAATTGGGGTCCTAGCTTCCACAGCAGAGATCAGTTGAACTCTCTGCATAAAAGAAACACCAGCCAGGCGTGATGGCGCACGCCTGTCATCCCAGCTGCTCAGAAGGCTGAGGCAGGAGGACTGCTGACTGAGGTCAGCCTCTGCAACCTAGTGAGACCCTGTCTCAAAATAAAATGAAAAGGGCTGGGATGTGGCTCAGTAGTAGAGGGCTGGCCTAGCATGTGCAAGACCCGGGTTTCAACCCCCTGGACCGCAACAATGCTGATAGAAAGCTGCAGCCTGCTCAGCTGTTTGGATCAGCCGGAACATCAGGCAGAATTCCAGCACACCACTAGGAACCGTCAGTAATAAACCCCGTGAAGGTTCTGGTAACAACGCAGTAAAAAGAAACGAGTGAGAAATGGAGTTTCTCTGAGGTTTTGCCTGGAGCAGGGATGTTACCCACTTATACGCCCCAACAGCTGTCATTTAAGCATTTTGGATACTGGAATAGTTTGCCAAAGTCACCCAGAGACTGAGCCACTTTCTTCACTGGGATGATTGAAGACCCTCGGGTAGGTCTGAGAACAGTGCCCGTGCAGGATCGTGTTTTCAGATTTGCCGTGGTCCACAGCCAAGAGGCAGGTTCCTTATGCATCTTGATTGCCTGCGTTAGCGTCACCATCTTCACGTTATTCAGAACCAGGCTGTTGCTGATTTTTAAGAGCAAATGTGTGCACCCTAGACACATGCCCTTTCCCTCCAGAGTTAACGTCTAAACGCGAGACAAGCTATATGAATGAGCGTGCTTCTTTTTATTTACATCATGTGTACAGGGTTGGCGTCATGGACCACCCTTGTCCCTGAGAGGGTAGTTGCTGTGATCTAAATGTCTGTGTTCTGCCCCAAATTCATGTTAAAATCCTAACTCCAGAGGTGCTGGTGTTGGAGGTGGGGCTCTGGGAGGGGCTGAGGTCATGAGGTGCAGCCCATGCATGGGACAGGGTCCTTATAAAAGACACCCAGAGAGCCCCCTGCTCTTCCACCCTGTGAGGACCCAGGAGAAGGCGCCATCTAGGAGCCAGGAGGCAGCCCTCAGCAGACCCCAAGAGTCTGCCCCGCCTGGACCTTGGGCTGCAGCTGCAGAGCTGTGAGCAGTCCATGTCTGCTGTCTGTAAGGCACACAGTGTATCGTTTTTGTTATTGATGCGTGAATGGACTAATGGATGAGTCTTGAGGATGGTGTGCTCAGAGAAGTCAACAGGCCACACCATGCAAATGCTGACTGGTTCCCTCATAAGAGGAATGCAGAGGAGACGAATCCCCCACAGAGACGCAGAATGGTGATTGCTAGGGACTGGGGACAGGAGTTTTTCAGTTTTGCAGAATGAATACATTTGGGTGGTGGAGATGGCTAGACAGCAGGTGAGTGTGTTCCACGCCACTTGAAAATGGGTTAAATGGTTTATTTTCTGTAATTGTGTATTTTAACACAGTTTTTTGGGGAAAAAAAAACCACAGTCCTATAGCAAGAAGGCTGATGTGCAGATTGTTTGAGTTTGGAACATTTCTCTAGAAAGAAGAGGCCACCTGAATGCCACAGGAACATTAGGGCTCACGGGGTGTTTCAAGGAACTCTTAAGGGCTTGGCATGCACGGCTGTTGTTTGTAAGCTGGATCTGTGTCTGACAGTGAGTATTTTGAACATGGAACAGGAAATCGCATTGCTCGTAATAGCACTCACTGCAAAGGTTGCCACGCCCTTTGGCGGGTGATTGATCAACCGACTGCCCAGTCCGGCAAGCCGGTGTCAGGAGATCCCACCGTGCACGGTGCCGTTAATACCACCTTCCTCACGCCTCTCGGGATTGGAGGGATGGCACGCTGCGTCTGCCGGGGGTCAGGAGGGGGATGGGTGTGGGATGGGGCTCTTCTTCTGTGTTCTTTTCAGTGACTCTCAAAATGTCCTGGCAGTGGCCCTTATGGCGGTCCCTGGTATGCACGGGGCCTGAGAGAAGTGGGCAGCTTTGGGGGGGGGGTTCTGGGGGTGGGTGCTGAGGGGCCCCACCCTTTTAAAAACAAAAGGTGAAAAGCTAGGTAGGGACAAGAAAATAAAAAGAAAATAGAGAAAATAGAATTAAAGCACCTTTTTAAACTAAAGGGAAGGAATATGAAGGAGCCCTAATTAGGAAGGGCTGTTGTAGCTAGCTGGAAGCCATAAGTTCCACCTGATATGTATGAACCTGCACTTACTAGAGGTTTTCAGCCTCCCCAGAAGAATCAGAGCGGCCAGAACGTAGGCAGAGCGTTCCCATCGGGGTTCTCAGCCTCAACACCAGTGATGTTTAATCTGGCGGGCGCTCTCCGTCTTGGGGGCACTGTTCACTCGGCTTTGTAGCCGGTTCAGCCACATCCCGGCCTAGGCCTGCTGGGTGCCAACACGCTTTTTCCCCTCCACTGTGATGACCTCAAACGCCTGGTTTTTGCTGGTGAGGGAGGATGGATGCGGTTCTCATTTCTTCTTCTTACCTTCTCCTGGGCCTCCCTCCACCTCCCTCCGATGCGCCACCCAGATAGACTTCCACAGTGAGAAAAGTGCGGTGCCCGTCTTTATTAATTTTCTGGAGGGTTTTTCCCCTGGGGGCGAGGGGGTCTGCCAACAGCCTTCTCTGGCAGGTAATAAAATAATCACGAGTCACAGACTTTCGATCTGAAATTTTCCCCCTCTGGGCTCCTGGTGAGTCGGTGAGGAAACCAGGGAGAGGGTGTTTCTCTTCATATTTGTGAATAATTGCGTCTCCAGAAGTGATTAAGCGGCTTTGCCCACCGCAATCCTAGGAGCTGACAAATTACCCCACGGGCTGGTGTTTCCTAGGCCAGGAAGGCCTCCCGCAGCGAGGCGGGTTCCCATGGGTCTGGGAAGTCTTTTTAATGGCTTCGCTTTCCTCCTTTAAACACAAGCTCGGGGCTTATTGTTCAGCGGAGACTCTAAAAATATTGTCTGACTGCAGTGGCTCATTTCCATTGCTAATGTGCGTCCGTGCCTCATAAAAGGTTCCTTAGGACACTGAAGGTCAGGCCTTTCTTGGAGTCCTGGTAGCCTTAGCCTTAGACATAGGTAATAAAGGGAACATCCACTTCATCAAATGATGAGTAAGCCCACAACAGAAGGGCCACAGTGATGCTGCAGGGTGCAGGCAGCCTGAACGCCGTGGAAAGCGGTCAGGTCTCGGGTCTTTAGGTGGCCCCCAGTGGGCGTCAGCAGTGCCTTGTGGTGGGGGCTTGGGGAAGCAGATGTGCCTTGTCTAGGAAAAAAGAAAGCATCACCCTAGCTAGCTGGTGGCATCCATCATTCACACACCTCCAGCAGCAGCTGCCTCGCTGTCCCGACGGTGCCGGATCACAGAGCCCCCGCCTGTGTGGCTGCCCGAGCCCAGAGCTCACGCGGGAACCTGCACTGATGCCAGTTTCTCAGTGGTAAACCCACTTGCCACGATGCCAGTTACACTCAAACTCCTCTTCGTTTGCAAAGGCCGTTTTCCTCAACCAGTCTTTTGGTTTGATTAGAACCATGTTCGGAAGCAAAACGCAAAGAGTTGCTACTTCGTACCTTCCAGGTGTTCCGTAACCCTCCGACTTCCTGGTTCCGATGCCATTCTGCTCTTTTCTAAGTTGACTGTTCTGATTGGTTTCTGTCTTTTCTCCCTCCTCATCTGTCTCAATGAATTTCTTTCACATGTGTCAGAAGAGAGAAAGCCCCATTTGCACCAAGCTCGTAAAAAGAATTTTTTTTTCCCCAAGTAAAACTAGCCAAATTTTGCAAATTGAGACTTGTCATTGCTGTGCTTGGTATTTGGTTAGAGGGTGGGAAAACAACTGGAATGGAGACCAGTTGAGTGTTTTATAAATTACAGTTGTTTTAACACACGACTATTTTTTTTCCATTGGCATTAACACCAAAAGAAAGTGGCCGGCCCTGGTAAAGAAGCATGGAAGACTTGAACAGTCCCTTCCTGCTTTAGAAGCTGGTGGTGAGGTGGCAGTCTAGCGTGGCTCAGGTTTTTCCTGTTTTAGATGAGCTGAAAGAGTGCTTACCACGCACGGTGCCTTCTTCAAAGTTCACGGTTACCTTGAAGACCTGCCTGCTCTGAAATGCTAATGTGACCTTCAGACTGTCCAGCGCTGATATATATATATATTTTTTATTTCCTGCCAAGTTCCCTTCTTTCCTCTTTTCAGACCAAATAGCAAACACGTCACCTGCACTTTGTCCCCTTTCCCTGAAGCCTCTGCACGTCACTTGGCTGGTGCCTTTGTGGCCACCGTTTCTTATAAATGTCTGTCCCCTAAGTGCCGTCCTTTTCTTTCCCCCACATCTCTGTCTATGGTCAGTGTGCCGCTCCCCTCCCCCACAAGTCCAGGGGTGCATCCCCAGTCTCTCCCCTGACCTTCCCAGTCTAGGGGTCCGTCCCCAATCTCTCCCCTGACCTTCCAAGTCCAGGGGTGCACCCCCAGACTCTCTACTGACCTTCCCAGTCTGTGTCCATCCCCAGTCTCCCCACTGACGGCCAAGTCTGGGGTTCTATCCCCAGTCTCTCCACTGACCCCAACCTGGGTGCCCTTCCCCAGTCTCTCCACTGACCTCCCAGCCTGCATCCATCCCCGGTCTCTCCTCTGACCACCACACTGGCATTTGGGATGACGTTTTTCAGGCTTTCCTTGATACCATCCCACCCTCCTGTCCTTACCATTTCCCCACTGCCTTGCCTCGCCCGCAAGGCCAGGCTGCTCTGCCCTGCAGTCACACCACTCTTTGTCTTGACCTGTGGAGGCAGTTGTGGCGGAATACCCGACTTTCTTACAGTGCTGGGGTCTGGGCGTCCAAGAGCAGGGCGCTGACAGAGTCTGAGTGTCGTGAGACCCAGTTCCTGGTCGACCGATGTGCATTGTCACCGTCTCACGAGTGCCTGTGCGGGGGGGGGGGGGGGGGGGGGGGTGCGACGGGGCTCCTGCTGTCTTCCCCATGGACCCTGATCTGTCCCTGAGGGGTCTGCCCTCGCGGCCCCATTGCCTCTCGGGGCTCCCCTTCTTGACGCCCTCACCTTCCAGGCTGGGGTTTCGGCATAGGGAAGGAAGGGCAGGCACCCGCGTGCAGCCTGTCGCTGCTCCATGTGGAAAATCCAACGGCGTTCCAGCCTTTCTCTTCCACGGTGTCTACCCCGCCGCCCTCACCCCCAGTTCCCTCACCCCCGACCTCCAGCACCCTGTCAGGGTCGCCTCTGTCCCGTTGTTCCAGTGACAGTAACATACGCTTATGGAGCGCTTGCTGTATGCAGCCAGGCATGGTGCTCAGTACCTGACAGATGATGCTGCTTACTCCTGCCGGCCCCAAGAAGGAAGTCGCAGCGCATGTGCTGTCTACAGCTGAGGGCCAAGGTCCTGAGGTCTGAGTGCCCAGGTCAAGCTGCCCGGAGCTCGTAAAGCTAGGGTTCAGAACAGGCGATCTGCAGGTGCAGATTGGTACCTGTCTGTGTATTGAGAGGTGCAGCACGGTGTTTTGAAGCACGTGTGCAGTGCGGAATGGCTCTTTGGAGCTGATTAACCGTGCTGTGCCTCGCACACTTAGCATTTTTTGGTCACGTGAATCTGTTTTCAAAATGCAGTACGCTATTCATCACCGTGCTGTTCCCTGGGTCTCTTGGAGTTGTTCTCTTGTCTAATTGGGACTTTGCACCCTTTGACCTGCGTCTCCCCTGCCCTCGCCCCAGCCCCTGGCACCCGCCATCCTGCTCTTGGGTGTTTGGGTTTCACACATAGGTAAGGTCACATGCTTGCCGTCTTCCCACACCTGGCTCATTGCAGGTAACACGGTGTCCTGCGGTTCATCCACGTTGCAGCCAGCAGGGCTTCCTCCTCTGTCACAGGCGGACCAGGGTGGCTTTGTCTGCACACGCCACATTCTCTCCATCCTCTCATCTCTAGATGGACTGGGAGGTCCGACTCCGTATCTTGGCTCTAAGGATGGTGGTACTACAGTGAGTGTAGGAGGTGGGCTCCCCGTCCCTGGATATGTCAGCAGTACTAGGACTGCTGGGTCACGTGGTAGCTCTGGTTTTTAATTGCAGGGGAACTTGCATACTGGTTTCTGTAACTCCCTGCCAGTCTGCTTTCTCACCAGCCATCCGTGAAGGTTTCCTTTTCCCATATCCAGCCAGGCGTGGTGGCACACACCTGTCATCCCAGCACTTGGGAGGCTGAGGCAGGAGGATCGCGAGTTCAAAGCCAGCCTCAGCAATGGTGAGGCCCTAAGCAACTCAATGAGACCCTGTCTCTAATAAAATACAAAAAAGGGCTGGGGATGTGGCCCAGTGGTCGAGTGCCCCTGGGCTCAATCCCCGGTACCAAAAAAAAAAAAAAAAAAAAAATCCTTTTCCTACGTCCTAACCACCCCAGCTATCTCGAGCCTTTCTGATAAGAGCCTAGGTTTTGCGATGTCACTTTTTTGTTTTTTCATTCCCCTGATGCTTAGTGATGTGGATGGAGCATTTTTTTCATGCACCCATTGGCAGGATCTTCCTCCTCCTGAAGGATTTCTCTTGATTTTTTAATGCAGCGAAGTCATCAATGTATTTTCTGATATTAAACCCTGCACTTTGGGGATAAACTCTGCTTGGCTGGGACAGTTTGTCCTCTTTGAATAAGTGACTGAATTTGGTTTGCCAGCCCCTTGTCTGGTGAGTTCACCTTCACCTTACTGAGGACAACGGGGCTGTGATGTGATGTTCCTTTTTGAACATCCTCATCCAGGTTGGGATTTAGGATCATCCCTCATCCCGGCCTCGTAAAAACAAGTTGGGCTTTTCTGAAAGTGTCATCGCAAGGACTGCTTTGACCCTGAGACCAGGGCTTAGGAAATTTTCTTTAAAGAGCCAGATAGTAATATTTTAGCTTGTGTCAAAACTGTTCATCTCTGTCTTCATGGTGCAAAAACAGCCACTGAAATCATGGACGCACATGGCAAGAGCTGTGTCCCAATAAAACTTGATCTACAAAAACAGGCCACAGGCCAGATTTGTCCTGTGGACAGTCGTTGAGCAACTTCTGCCTGAGACTCAACAGAATCCGGGAGTTTCTTCATCCTCCCATGAACCCATGTGTGTGTGCTCACATTCTTGACTTCTGCCCGTTTGGAAAACCTCCCTATCCTTCCGACTGTCCAAACTCACATTTCCCAACCTCTCTGCTCTCCACTGGTCATCTGAACTTTTGCCATGTTTGCATATTTTATTAATATTCTCTAATATTTTTCCTTAAGTCGAAACATTCCTCTAAAGCATACTGGTAGGTACTGGCGTATTAGTTCTGTCTATTCTAGTCCTTCAGCATAGCACACATTAAGATAGCTAGTAAAATTTTAAACATTTGTCCCTGTGCTACTGAGAATTATTCTGAGTACCACCAGGGAGTTTGTAGTTCTAGGGTTTTTCCCCCTGGTACTAGAGATGGGACTCAGTTTCCAAGGTTGGCCTCAAACTTGAAATCCTCCTGCCTCAGCCTCCCTGGTAGCTGGAATTATAGGTGTGTCCCACTGCACCCAGCTCAGGGAGCTGTTGATGTTCAGGGATATAGCACTGGTCACGATTTCCAGTTTCACAAATTTCCCTTGGTAGGTTGAGTGGAGGCACTGCCCTCGATGCTAGGATTAGGACAGGTGAGAGCTAGAAATCTTACTACTTCTCCCTGCGCAGGGAGGATCACAGATATTTGAAGAGTTGACTGTCACAGAGGCAGATAAGTGTGATGTGAAAAGTGTGCAACAGCAGGATTGCCGAAGCACATGCCTGTAATCCCAGCCACTCAGGAGGCTGAGGCAGGAGGATTGCAAGTTCAAGAACAGTCCCAGCAATTTAGCAAGACCCCCCTCTCAAAATAGAAAGGGCTGGGGTGTAGCTCTGTGGTAAAGCACCCCTGGGTTCATGCAGTCCTAGAAAGAAGGCAAGGGGAGAGGGAAGAAAGGTTTGAGGGAGGAAGGGAAAGGAAAGAAAAGAAAACATGGGGTGGAGAGGATTCTGGAAAATCAATTGGCAGTAGAGATTATCACCATCTGAAGCATTGGAACCTCTCCTCTTAGAAGCCATGAGTTGAATTTTGAAATTCAACTAAATTCAGAGATGGAGTGAATCACGTGTCTAAATGAAAACGTTCATATTGTGTTAGGTTAAAAAAAAAAAATTCCAGAAATACAATGTTCTATGACCACGGGGATTACATAGTAGATTAATCCACACAGACCAAAGAGACTTGCAGTTCCCCAGTGTGAGAACAGGGCTTGTGCCGATTGTACACTAATGTGAGTCATTTCTGTTGAGGCTTCTAATGGTGCTATCCATTGTGAACTGGCTGTCCCCGAGTCTCCCAGTCCCCAGCAGGTGACAGAAGCCAGGAAGTGAGGTCGACTGCTTATGACCCTTGACAAGAAGGCACCTCCTTGTCCACCCACCCACCAGGGCCTCCACGTGTGTCTCGCCCCAAGGCCACGGTGGCCTGGGAGGCCGTGGCAACCTTTAGTTTCTAACCTGAGCAGGGGCTCATGTTTCCCAGGTTGAGCGGATATTCAAATGGTCTTGGCACGGGCGTGGGGTCCGCAGTCGTCTGAGTCCACACTGTACGTAACCACCAGCCTTGGGGTCTGGCCAGATGTTATAAGCAAAACCCCATTTTAACGAGATCCTTCTGGTATTTCTTTTGGACGCCAGCCAAGGCAGTTCCATTTTATGCTAAATTCCATCTTACGGCGGGCAGGTCATCTGCAGCGCCTGAGAACATTTCTCCCTGCCGCCGTTTTTGGAGAATTAGGATGGGAGTCGAGGACCGGGTCTTGGCAGGGGGGGGGGGGGGGGGGGGGTTGTGGGGGTTTTTTTTTTTTTTTTTTTTTTTTTTTTTTTTTTTTAGCATTCACTTCGTGGTTGTAAAGGTGATGTGAACATGTTCCCTGATTTCGCCTGCAAAATCAAAACGAATTCTCAGCATGTTTTCGTTCCTTTCACCACAGATAAAACAAGTTTACATAGGTTCAGAATTGCTTGTCGGGCAGAAAATGTAATTCTCTGGGGAAACGAATCCGTCGCTGTTCAGAGAGAAGGGAAGGGAGAGCAGGGAGCCCGGGGAGCAGGCTGCAGCTCCCCGCTCTCCTGCTCCTCCTGTTGACTGTTGCTGAGTTGGGGAGCGGGAGTGTGCCCGGGATGGGCCCACGCTGTCCTGCGTGGTCACCCTTGGCCTCTCCCCTCGAGATCTTCTCGGCACCCTCCCTGCACCACCTCTGGCAGGAGTGCTGGTGGCGGGGCAGCGGCAGTTCTGTGGAGAAACCTTGACCATGGAGAGCACCATGCTGTGAACAGGGACGCGAGGGTGTGTGTGGAGACACGAGGACAGTCCACCACGTGGCCGTTGTCCTGCTTCATTCCCTTCAGCCCATTGGGTTGGATAAGTGTCGGCCAGTGGCTGTCGGACATCCATGAATCCCAGGGCCAGACACGACAAGAGCCGCTTACCTGTCTCAGGAGGTGGCTCTTTGTCCTAGTCACCTCCTTAGATACTGCAGTCCCTCGGGTTTCGTCCGGATGTGGAGGTCATTCTTCTCGTCACAGAAGGGGACCTTGGAGAACATGGAATTCCTCGTGTAGACTCGTACCCACCCTGTGACTTGTTTTCTCACCTGCCATGTGTGGCTTTTTTCGTTCATAGGTTTTTGCCAAGGCTCTTTGAGCTGATTTATAAAAAGACCTGATCCACAAAGGAAGGGTGTCATTAGTTTATTGTTGTAGCTTTTTTTGTGTGTGTGTGTGTGTACCGGGGATTGAACTCAGGGGCACTCGACCACTGGGTCACATCCCCAGCCCTTTTTTTTTTTTTTTTTTTGTATTTTTTTTATTTAGAGACAGGGTACCATTGCTGAGGCTGGCTTTGAACTCACGATCCTCCTGCCTCAGCCTCCCAAAGTGCTGGGATGACAGGCGTGCGCCACCACGCCCAGCTGCTTGTAGCTATTATTAAATCACATGAACAGTTTTTATTGAGGAATATACGCGTTGCGGGACTACCCTTTATATGACGGTTATCTTGGGTTTCAGAATTCACTTTTCTTTCTGTTGTGCCTAAATCTTCCATTCTTGTCCTTCTCCTTTAAAGTCCTCTGTTTGGGAATAGTGAAGGCGCAGGTTGATTGCTTTGATGTCAGGCTCGCGGGTTTCTCTTGGCCGTCCCTCAGGTTCAGCAGCTCACCTTGAGCACCAGCGGCTGCAGCTGGGCAGGGGTGGGGGGTCCTGTGTGCCTCAGTGAAGACAGGCTTCCTGCCCCCAGAGGTGCTCATGAATGGGCGGAGCACCACATGTGGCCATGCAGGGACAGAAGGCTGGGGAGTCGTGCTGACGGAGCTGGGACAAGACGGCGACCACTTCCTGTTGAAGGGACACCTAGGCAGGGGTGGAAGAGGGATCTGAAGATGGGGTTCCTCGACCTTGGCACTGTTAAAACTTGGCCAGATCCTTCTTGGTCACCGGTCAGGGGCTGCTGTGGGCACTGTAGGATGGCCACAGCTTCCCTTGAGCTTCATGGGCTGCGTGGTGTCTGTTGCAACTCCTGCACTCTGCCACAGGAGGTTCAAAGCGGCATAGACAATGCAGCAATGCATGAGTGTGGCTTTGGCTTTGTTCCAATAAAACTTTATTTAAAAACACAGGCAGTGGGCCAGACTCTCCCTGTGGGCCTCACTTTGCCAATCCTTAACCCAGACAGTTTAGAGATAAACCTCCTATGCCCATTGGCTTTGAGTCTCTGAGTGTTCCAAGTACGTAAATGTGCTAGCTGTTTAAGGAGAGGTCTGCTCTTAATGCCGCACATCATCGGTGCCTGTGGTGTTGGTTAGAGCTAGAGGCGCAAAGCCCACCCCCGCAGCTGCCTGAGCGTCAAGCGTCTGCCCTGCTCTGCTGAACAGGCACCATTTCCAAGGGCCAGCACTACCTGGGCGTAATGGTCACTGTGTTGACTCCCAGCAGTTTGTGAAGGTGGGTGTGTGTTCTAGCAGTACAGTGATCACAGGAAACACAAAGCAAGTTCTTGGTTTATTTTAAGTCTACTTTTGTTGCCCGGGTAGGTGAGACAGATTCACGTCTTCCTCTCTTGTGAGACCGGAGGACCTTTCGTTACAGATGGACAGGACTCGGCCATCCTTTTTAAAATGTGGTCCTTGTTTTAAGCCTTTCTGGGATCACCTCGCTGGGCGGTGGTTTTGCCTCGCCCGGCTGTTCGCTAGCAGTGCTGTGAGCTGTCTGGAGTCTGGGCGGGTGCAGGTAGACGGCGGCTGGTGCTCCCTGGCAGCAGTGCAGAACCGAGCAGGAGTGGGGGTCGAGTGGAGCTGGGGGTAGTGCGGCACTTTTGAGGGCATCCCCCTTTGAGGGCATCCCCCTTTTGAGCTCACTGGTTCTCAGCCAGGGTGGGTCAGTTGGGCGAGGTCTGCAGACGTTTCTGGTTGGCACCCTGGGAGGAAGGGTGCTGCTGGCATCTAGTGGGGAGATGCCACTAGCTAGCTGCTCAGCACCCTCCAGTGCACAGGATGCAGCCTCTCCTAGAGCCAGGAGCGTCGGCCATGCTGTGGGGAACCCCTGCTGTTGGTGGGCTCACCGACACTCCTTGTAAGTAAGCGGCAAGCCTGCTGGCTTCAGGTGTGGCTCCAGGCTGGCCCAGAGGTTGGCACAGGGTCACCAATCCATGGCCCTCACATGACCTTCCATCAAGACGCTGCCAAGCCCCTGTTCTCCTCCCTTGTGACTTCTTTGGTACCTGCCACTGTGGCCTACGCTGGGGTGCCATCTGTCACTTACATTGTGATCTTGGTCTCTGTGTATGACTCATTGGACGGCAGAGATGTGTCAGATGCCAAGGGAGAGCTATGGGGTGCAGATGGAGAGGTCTCTCCACTTGGGCAAATTGAATGTGTTAATTAATTAGCCTTGGAGTCCATTTGGGGGAGGGTGGGGCACTGGTGGGGGTGGAGGGCAGGCTGGCCCCAGAAGAGAGGCCTCTGGAGGTGCCATGTCTTCCAAGATGGCACCTCCCGCAGCCCCTTGGCACCCACTGAGCAGCAGGTAATGCTGGTCTCTGGTGCAGGCAGCAGACCCTGCTGGTCTGGGCGGCTGAGTGTTGTCTGGTGGCCCCACCCCTACAAGCCGAGTGACAGTGCTCATTCCACTGCTGTGGATCAGTCCTCAAAGGCTCTGGGGAGCCTGATCCACACACAGGCAAGGAGAGAGCGTGACTGCAGCAGGCCCAGGCGGATTCCTGTAGGCTTCTGCAGCAGAGCCTGTGTGAGGGCCAGCCCCTGCCAGGGGCCAGCGTGTGCCCGGTCCTTCCCTGGGCCTTTTCAGGAGACTGGGAGGATGAGCGATGGCCTGGGACCTCCAGTGCTCAGACCCGTCTGCTAGTCAGGACACGGACAGACAGGAAGACAGCGGGGGGGATGGCGCCTGAGAGCCACAGAATTATAAAGTCTTCGGAGAGCGCAGCCACCTTGACCTGAACGCTCAGTAGGGCGACAAGCTGAAGACCCGTGTGGCCCGCTCCCTCTATTCATTGGGGTTTTTTCTAGTGTCCACCCTGCCAGAAACCTGAATGATAGAAGAACTTGGGATAATACAGTCATTGGTTATTCAAGGCCTGGGAGTGGAGTTGGGGGGGTCATAGGAAATGAAGGTGGAGAGAGAAAGATGAGTCAGTGAAGGAGCCCTAATTAGGAAGGGCTGTTGCAGCTAGCTGGAAGCCATAAGTTCCACCTGATATGTATGTGACGCACCTGTAGGCACCCGAAAAGCTGAAGGTTATATAACCGGGTGAAAGCGGTCCGAGTTAGGAGAACGAATTCATTCGGTCAGTCGGGTAGTCACTCGGTCGGTCAGAAGAATCAGCGGTCAGAACGTAGGCAGAGCGGTTACAGAAGAGAAACCAGATAGAAGAAGTAATGACTGGTCAGAGTTAGGCCGAGACTCCTGAGGAAGACAGAAGACAGAAGACAGAAGAAGGAAGAAAGAAGAGAGAAGAAAGAAGCTCTAATCTTTCTCTAAGCTAAGCTCTAAGCTCTATCTTTCTTTCTCTATCTTTCTTTACTCTAAGCTACTCTACTCTAAGCTTTCTTTAAGCTCTATCTTTACTCTAAGCTACTCTACTCTAAGCTAAGACTCTAAGCTAAGAAGACAAGAAGAAAAGCTTGCTTTAATCTTTCTCTCTAAAAATCTTTCTTTCCCTCTCTAAGCTCTAAGAAAGTAGAAGTAAAAGTAGTAAAAGCTTCACTCTGCCTCCGAGAGTTTTTCCCAGGTTTCGGTACCAGGTAGTTTACAAGTCAGAAGGAAAAAAGAACTCAACCATAAAGGGCCTTTTGTTAGGTCCTCCAATGTACTAATCTGTTTTGTGTTGCTATAATGAAATACCTGAAGGAGGTTACTTTGTAAAGAAAAGAGCAGTCTGTATTTATTTATGTTTAGCAGTGCTGGGATATGGAACCCAGGACCTCATGCAGGCTAGGCCAGTGCTTTGCCTCTGAGCCTCGGAGTTTCATTTTAACCAATGGTTGTGGAGGTCCAAGGTCAAGAGGCCACTTCTGTCAATGGCCTTCTTGTTGGTGCAGGGCATCTCCTGCATGGCAGGAGACAGGCAGCACACACCCCTGTCTTTGGACTCTCTCTCTCTCTTGTAAAGCCACCAGGATTCAGCATGCAGGGCCCATCCATGACCTTACTGCCTCCCAGAAGCCCCGCCTCTAAACCCTGCAGTTAAGAGATGTGCCACTGACTGTAAAGTGGAGAGCAGCCGCTGTGTTACTTTATCAGATAAATGCATAACCAGGCCATGTGGGTTGAGGAGGAGGGAGAGTGGGAAAGAGGAAAGCAAAGACTCAGGAAGGAGGAATGAAAACACACGCACAGTCTCCTGCGTGGAGGAACATTGCCCCCTAGTGGGCAGATGGGTTATCGCAACGGCAGCCTCTGTGTGGATAGCAGGAGGCAGAGGGGCCCAGGATGCAGTCTGGCACGGAGAGCACGGCTGCCCCCAGTTGGCTGACTGAAAGAGGCCAGGGCCAAGCAAGGCTGAGAGGCTCCCTTCTCTGGCATAGGGAGGTCTGTGGCCTGCAGGCCAGTGATGATGTCATAGTGAGCAGAACTTCCTAACTGGGGAATTAGGAGTGCTTGCTCCTAATTAGTCTGTCTTGTGTTCCTGTAATGAAATACCTGAGGGAGGTTACTTTTAAAAAGAAAACAGGAGTGATAACACTTGCCACAGCCAAGATCATTTGGCAGTAGGATGCCACCCTTCTGTCCCCGAGAAAGGGCTGTGGAAGGTTCCTGATCCTCTCAGTCCCCCAGTCTCACTTGCCCTCCCGCTGCAGTGCCTTTTTCTTTGTGTTGTTTTCTAACATTTTCTTGCAAGTACCATCATCCAAAGCTTATCTGAAAACGTCTGAGATTTTTCCAGCATTTTGTTTATTGGCAGCTGGCGTTTGGAGGAAAGGAGAAGAAAATCGGGGAAGGGCTGGTGTGGCTCAGCGGTAGAGCCCGTGCCTGGCACGTGTGAGGCGCTGGGGAGCGGGGTGGACCAAACTTCAGCACGTGGACGAATCCTCATGTTGTGTACGGTCATCATGCATCCGTCGAGCACAGACAGAGAAGGGGAGAGTTCCCGGCTTCCTGAGAATGGCTCGATGCCGTCCTGCTGGCCCTGAGCAGCCTCGTTCCCTGGGGTGTTGGGTTGTGTGGTTGTCTGTCCCCGCCTGCCTGAGAGTGCTCTGAGCCAGGCACGGGCTGCCCTGTTCTCTTGGGCTGAGGGACAGCTCCTTGTGTGCACCGCAGCTGGGGACACAGACCTGCACGGAGCTTCTGCAAAGAGCAGTTCAAACCGGGAGTCGGTGGAAGCCTGAGGTTGGATTTCTGCAACAGACACCCAGCCCGGATGCGCGGGCAAACTCCGCTGTGTTCTGCTTCTCAATACAGTCGGTTGCAACTTGCAGAAGTTTCAGCTCACGTTTTTCATCTTCACAGGGTGCAAAGGCCATAGGAATTCAGTGGAAACCTTACTTCAGATTGTGAATTTGGCTCTTTCCCCAGGCAAGCTATAGCTAGGCATATACCCTCTCTATCTAGATACTGAGCAGCAGCAGCAGCGAGCTGCAGCCCCCTGCCACCCATGTGATCGTGAGATGAAAGAGCCCATTCTGTACACAGTGCTGTGTTGTCAGCATTTTTTGGATACTGTGTTTTGTGTCTTCACATCCCATAATGTCTACAAGATGCCCGTCAGTGTTAGTCAGCTTTCCGTTCCTGTGACAAAATGCCTGAGATAGTCAGCTTATAAGGAGGAAAGGTCTGCTTTGACTCATGGTTTCAGAGCTTTCAGTCCATGTTGCTTGGCCCTGTTGCCTCTGGGCCTGTGGTGGGAGCATAGAGAGGAGGGAACCACTCACCGCCAGGAGACAAGAGAGGCAGGAAAGGTCTGGGGTCCCAGTATCCCTTACAAGGCCACGCCCCCAGGGAGCTCATTTTTTTTTTTCTCTCTTTTTTTTTTTTTTTTTTTGTACCGGGATTGAACTCAGGGGCACTTGACCACTGGCTGGTGTCTGTCCCTGCCTTTTTTGTATTTTATTAGAGACAGGGTCTCACTGAGTTGCTTGGTGCCTCACCATGGCTGAGGCTGGCTTTGAACTCGCGATCCTCCTGCCTCAGCCTCCCAAGTGCTGGGATTACACGACCGGCTAGGCCCTACCTCTTAAAGGTTCCACTTCCTCCTGATAGCACCGTGGGCTGGGACGAAGCCTTCAGGACCGGCCTTGGAAGACACCCAGGTCGACACTGCAGCACCACCTGTGCATGTCCGGGAGCTACCTCGGCGCTTGGCTTAGAGCCGGCTTTGTCATGATGGTTTTCCCAGCCGTCAGCTCCTGAGGGGCTCTGAATGCACTCACGGTCGGCCAGGCGGAGCTGTGGTGCTGGGGGTCAGGGTTCTCGGTGCATTCCCAGCTTCCCTTGGGTCTATCAGGGCGTCACCCCATGTTAGTCGACGCACATCTGCCATGCTGGGAAGCTGCACTGCTCAGGGCCATTCCCCACCGCGCGCCCGCCCTAGGCTTCCCTGGCCTCGTGTTTCCCTCCCTGAGCACGATGCCCCAGGTCGGGCGCCTTGCCCCTGCAGCCAGGCCACGTGGTGTGCCCACCCCAGGCTGCGCCCCTCTTCCCGCCCCTCCACCCACCCCACCTTGGCTTTCTCCTCCTGCAGGTTTTTCCCACTCGGCCTTCACGTTTGGGATCGAGAGCCACATCAGCCAGTCCAACATCAACGGGACACTGGTGCCGCTGGCTGCCCTCATCTCCATCCTGCAGAAGGGACTGCAGTATGTGGAGGCGGAGATCAGCATCAACGAGGTAGGCGCACCAGGGCCGCGCAGGGCCCCGCCTCCAGCCCGCAGGGCCCCGCCTCCAGCCCACAGAGCCCCGCCTCCAGCCCGCAGGGCCCCGCCTCCAGCCCGCAGGGCCCCGCCTGCAGATGTGCGTGAGCTGCGTGCAGGATGGAGCCCCACCTTCCCGGGGCCTCTCAGAGTGGGCTTCAGCGGCCGTCACTGCCCTCTCCCGGGACCTGTGTTCCCATGTAGAGAAGCAGACTCGCAGGCCTCACCCGAGGGAGCAGCGTCACCAGGAGAGGGAGGGTGATCCTCGTGAGAGAGGGTGTCGGGGTTATTCTGGGATTGCACTCGCAGAGGCTGAGGAGGGAGCAGGGAACTAGATCCTACCACTTCACTTGTGTCCCCCGGTGCCTCTCAGACGGAGTGTTGTGCCAGTTTTATGCCAAATTGGAGGGTTGGTCGTTCAGGTTCTAAAGGGCTCCCCACCCGCCTCCGTACTGGGGGTTCTCCAGAGAAGGTCCCCTTGGTTTCCTGACAGCGCAGGAATCTGGCCATCTTCACCTGGATCCCACCCTTACTGAACTCCACCCTTCCCAGGGACCTGGCCATAGCCTACCATGATCTGTCCTGTCAAGCGCAAGCAGCCTTCCAGGGCTCCCTCCGTCCCATCTTCCCTGACACTGGTCTGACCCTTACACGCTTTTCTTATTCAACTATATTTCAAAATTTTTCTGTCTCATGAATTTGTCCACCACTTTCCAAAGCCTGGGTCATGGAAGACATCTCGGTCTGTCTGTCTCATACTCCTCCTTCCTTGGCGGTGGCCCCCTCCTCTTTCCTTTAACACTGGATGCCTGGGGGTGGTCTACCTGACTCTTTCGGGCCCCACCTGGTCACCTGGTCTCTGTAGAACCAGCAATTGTGGGATACTAGCACATGGACCCCCGTCCCCCACGAGTGGTCAGGTGTTGTGACTCCGTTTTTCCTCTGCCTGCCCATTTCTGTTGCTTTCAAGGTCGAGATCCCTTCGTGATGTCTCAGCGATCCAAACGCCAGGGTGTCTAGAGGTCAAGGAAAGACTGTCTCATTTGGCAGAAGTTCCCACTCGTTTAAGAAAATGCGACAGTGTGCTTTTAGAATGTAGATGAGCAGGTGTTTTATTACTGTGGGCAGTGATTGTCCTGCCCCTTGGCCAGCTGTTTGGGGTGGGACTGCGTGAAGGAGGAAGGTCACCTTGGAGCATTGTGACTGGTCAGCCTTGGCCATTGCTTCCACGGCTACAGTCCCATGGGCAGGTTGGCTGAGGAGGCAGTGTATATTGTTTCCTACAGTTCCTGTGACAGTATCACCACCAGAAATCAGGTGGGTTGACGTGTCTCAATTCTTCCTCGTTTCTGAGGTAATTCAAGTTCAGCACTCAAGAAAACGTCTTTGTGCATTCAGCAGACACAACCCGGAGGCATGTTGCATTCCATGCAACTCCAATATCTGAACAAACTTTCTCCTGCATTTAAAGTGTGCGTGGAAAGTTTTTCATGGCTGATGGAAACCAGAGAATCAGACAGAATTCGAAAAAGATGTGGCTCAGAACCAAGCGATTTTTGTTGTGGGTCATATTGAACCCAGGGAGTCATCCCAAAGAGCCACAAGTGCTTATTTTATTAAATCCAGTGGACAAATGCACCGGTAATCAAATGCTAAATGGTGTAGTCATCTCTAGATTGGGCTTGATGCTACCAAAGCGTTGCCCCTCCCACATAAGTGGCTGGTTATTCGCAGACTTTCCCGGGTTGCCTTAGCACTGGGTGGATTCCCGCCTCTGGGAAGGCCCCGCTGTGTGCAGGAGGATGTGGAGCTGCATTCCTGGCCTCTGCCCACCAGAGGGCAGTGCCGCACCTCTCCATCTCGCCACCCACCTTCACCGGGTGGCTCCCGACGTGGAGGAACGTCCCCCAGGATGCCAGCTCAGCCCGATTTGAGAATCGCGCACGGGGGAGCCATTTGGGTCACGGGATACAGTGGTTCTGTGCAGATGTCCTTCATGCCCAGGTGCGGCTCGCTTCTTCGCAGATGGCAGTGCTGCCACTCCGAAGAGCAGTGCAGCTGGTTCTCCAGGGACCGCCTGTCCTCCTTGGAGTCCCCGCACGCCTCGCTCCTGCGGGGGCCATGGCACCCCGGCCGGGCCCCCTGCACGGGGGCTGATGGGCTCGCTTCCTTGCGCAGGATGGCACGGTGTTCGACGGCCGCCCCATAGAGTCCCTGTCGCTGATCGATGCCGTGATGCCCGACGTGGTGCAGACGCGGCAGCAGGCATTCCGGGAGAAGCTCGCGCAGCAGCAGCAGCAGCAGCAGCAGCAGCAGGCCACCACCGCCGCCGCCGCCGCGGCCACCGCCACCGCGGCCACCCCAGCCCCAGCAGCCGTTTCCCAGCAGAATCCACCAAAGAACGGGGAGGCCACGGTGAACGGCGAGGAGAACGGCGCCCACGCAATAAGTAAGCGTGGGTGGCGGGGCTGCTGGGGCTCGGGGGCTTCTGCATCCGGGCACATCGCGCCCCCTGAGAGACCCGCCTCGCCAGGGTTTCGCCAACTGGCCGGCGGCAGGAGGCCTGCAGGCCACTTTTCTCATCAAGATCCGCCTTGGCTCAGGGATCCTTGGTCGTAGGAAAGCTTGCTCTGCTGGAGCACCCCAGCCTATCCGGGCCACGTCCGGCGTGAGTGCCGTCCAATAGGAACAGGGTGCTGTTCCCAGAGGCCTTTGGTCCAGCACCCAGCCTGGCACTGCGCAGGTTTCAGCCCAACGGTGGGATAGAGTTGAGCTGACGGTGACTTCCAGGGCACCGGCCCAGGCATGGGGAGTCATCTCATTTGGTCTTTGCACTGCCCCTTGAGGTTAGTCCCTGTTAGGCAATTGCTCAAGAATATTTAGCAGATTGGTTACCAGAGATCCTTATAAACTCCAGAGGCTCTGCTTTGGGGTCTCGGTTCAAAGCATGCATGTGTGTGTGTGTGTTTGTGGGTATACGTGCATACGTGGTGTGGATGAGTGTATGTGCATGTGTGTATGTGGTGTGTGTTCTTCCTTACTTAGAAATTGGTTTCCTTCATGCAGCTGGGCAACCCCACCAGCTGGAGGTCAGGAAGAAGGTGACACTGGCATCTGACCCCATAGTCCCATCCCCACAGCTTCCTCTCTTGCAGAGAGCTGGCTAGTGGCCTCTGATGAGGCTTCAGCCCACGGCCGTGCCCTGTGGCCATTTACCATCCACAGGTTACATTCAGGTGGCACAAAGGCCATCGCCCGCACAAGAAGAAAAGGCCCCCCAGTCACATCCTGTAGGATCACTATTCAGAAGGCCCACAATTGTGGAACAGAGAGAGACGAATGAGAAAATGCCTAGCTCGTGTGGGAGAGTCACTTACTGCCCACTGAAGTGGGGCAGGACCTTCAAGTTTTCAAAAGCAGAAACAATAGATGTAGTTGTTTTTGTCATCTTAAGTCACAGAAAGGCATTTATAATTAGTGAACTTTGAGAAATCAGTGTCTTCCAAGGAAGAAATTTTGCAAATGTGTAAAGAGCACCAGATTCTTTTAAATCTTCAGAAACTGAGAAGTGGTATCCATGTTAGCCCCAAGCCTGGACGGCGTGGGTATGTCTTCCACTCTCTCCCCTGAGTCCCATGCCATCCCTGGCATCCACAGCCAGCTCCTGTCTTGCTGGAAGGCAGCCTCTCCACTCTGCCACTGCAGTGGACACTGTGGGCGACCTGAAGTTAGACTTCATTCTGACCCACAAAATTCTCTGTCCTGTGATTTGAGAGAGAAACAGCCACCTTCTGATATGGTTCTCTTGAGGGGCTCTGTGTTAGTCAGCTTTGTGTTGCTGTAATGAAATGCCTGTGGTGAGTAGCTCATAAAGTGAAAAGGTCTATTTTGGCTCAAAGTTCTGGTGGCTCCAGTTCAAGATCAAGCAGTCCCATTGCTTTAGGCCTGTGGCCAGGGCAGGAGCTTGCCAATCAGGAGCAGAGGGCTCCATGACCTCCCAGTAGTGCCGCAAGCCTTTAGCAGATGTGCCTTTGGGGGACTTTGAGCAGCAGCATTAGCCTGGCTTGATTTCCCATCAAGATGACCAACTCCCACGTCTGAAGTTATTTAAACTAGGCCAGAGAGGAGGGAGTCCCCTGTCCTGGGACCCATGGTGAGAGCCTGGTGTGTTGAGACACAAGTGTCCAGGGTGCCATGCTGACTGCCTGTCCCATAGTGGGCTCCTTGCTGGTGGTCCCCCATCCCTGGCCTGCACCTCTGGAGGGTGGCTGCCCACCACAGGCCCAGAAGCAGGCACTCTATGCTTTGCATAGGCCAGGTCTGCCCCTGGTCACCCTGCTGGCCACTCTGGGTCTGGGTCATTGCCTAGATTGAAATTCCAGAGTATGCCACCTTGGCCCTCTTCTCAGACCCCGCTCCTCACGCGTAATCCACAGACCAGGCTGTTGAGGTGGGGGCTTTCCAAGGGCACGTTTTCCTAAGTGCAGATCGTGGCTTCCACACCTTCCGAGAGCTACAAGTCCCCCTGCCCTGCATGGCTTCCCAGGACGCCAGCTCTCCTGTTGCCATCAGGAGTGGAGAGTGGACAAATGCTTTCGAAGGTGGAAAACGTTTTTCTCCTCTGCAGAAGCATAAAAGAAATGTCAGTGTTTCACAGCCTTGGTGTCACCCCAGGAGGACTTGAGTACTTTGTATGAGGGGTCCCGGCCGGGCAGGACTGCTGGGCATTCTCTTATTTTTTACATGTTGAAATAGAAGCAGTACAATCTTAGGTTAACCTGCCACTGGATAGGAAAGGAATCCTCTTCTTCCTGGGGGCTCAGGTCTCGACTACATTGAAAGGTAGCTACTAACTATTGCTGGTTGATGATCATGCTACTCTGTTGCTTTCTTGTAACCACCTTTTTGAAGTCCCTATGTATAAATATAATCACCTCATAAGGTACTAGGGCTTAAACATGTAAATTCTTAGGAACGTATTCAGCTTAAAAGGGTAGCCATAGGCAGTGCACAAACATAAATGTGACTGTTCCAGTCACAGTTTGTTTATAAAAATTGGTGACAGTGGGCTAGATTTGGCCCAAGCGCCGTGGTTGACAGGCTTCAGTGATAAAGAGTGAATAGCTATCTTTATCCTCCATTCAAATTTGAAGGCTGTTTTCTTTTTCTATAACAAAATACCTGAGGCTGAATGCTTTATCAGGAAAAGGCATTTATTTAGCTCCTAGTATTAGACGCTAACTGTCCAAACAACAGGGCGCTGACTCTAATGAGGGCCCCCTGGCTCCATCACATCATGGTGGATGGTGTGGTGGGAGCCCATGTGAGAGGGAGCGATCACCTGGCTAAACAGAGGTGCTCTCTTAGAGGTTCCTGCACTGCCGATCTCCACACCTGGGCACCAGCTTCTAGCACGGAACCACAGCACCATCAAACTAGAAAGACACGTGAAATAGTTACTTTACTACGCAAAAGCCATGATTCAGTGGTAATCCTCAGATGGGGTACTGCCTTAATATGTGAAAGCAAAGCGTTTGGAAGAGGCAAGTACCCGAGGACGCACCTCTTTCGCATCTTGCTAGCCACGTGTCTTTACATGCTTCCCGACAGATAACCATTCGAAACCAATGGAGATAGACGGGGATGTTGAAATCCCACCCAGCAAAGCCACAGTCCTTCGGGGCCACGAGTCCGAGGTGTTCATTTGTGCCTGGAATCCGGTCAGCGATCTCCTAGCTTCTGGGTAAGGCTTTCAGGGTGGGGGTGCTCCAGGGGCAGGGGCCGCAGCACCTTCCTGCTGTGGGTGCAGACCAAGCCACGGGCCTCCCTGGGCGCCGCCTCTTTGTGGGTCTCTCTCCTCCTGTGGAGTAGCCCTGGCACAAGCCCCTTTTCCCTGGGGGTGGGGAGCCGTGCAGAGACGTCTGAAATCAGTCCGTGCAGAGATGGTGGGGAGGGGAGCCGAGTGAGGGGTGTGGGGAAGACCACCTGCCACGTGCGGCCGACCGGCCAGAGGGCAGGTCCCGGGAGCCCCCCTCCGGTCCAGCCACGGCCCAGCACGCCTGGGTCTTGCTGTTGGACATTGCTCCTGCAGGTCCGGAGACTCGACGGCCAGGATATGGAACCTCAATGAGAGCAGCAATGGGGGCTCCACGCAGCTGGTGCTGAGGCACTGTATACGGGAAGGGGGGCACGACGTCCCCAGTAACAAGGACGTGACCTCGCTGGACTGGAACGTAAGCGCCGCGCCGTCCTCTGGCCGGGGGCAGCCGTGCAGGCAGGCGGGTGGAGCCCCGGGGGCTGGCCCAGGGACCCCCCTCCCACGCTGGGCCGCTGCGTGGGCTGCGGAGCCTCCCCTCCCGGCTGGGCGTGGGCGCTCACAGGATGCCCCGGGGGGCCAGGGACGTCCCCTGAGGACATCCCGAGTGTTCTTGTGGACCTGTCTCTTTCTGCCCCCAGAGCGATGGGACCCTATTGGCTACAGGTTCCTATGACGGTTTCGCAAGAATATGGACGGAAGATGGTAAGTCCTGCGTCCCTCGTGTCAGCCCGGGGCCGGGGGTGCTTCCTGGTGTGACCGTGGTGACTGCACGCCATCGTGTTTGTCTTTTCTACCTCACAGGTAACCTGGCCAACACCTTAGGGCAGCACAAAGGCCCCATCTTTGCCTTGAAGTGGAACAAAAAGGGGAATTGTATTTTGAGTGCTGGTGTAGACAAAGTGAGTGTCAGCCCCCAAATCCTTCATCCCTTCTGCCTGTCCGCCTGGAAACGCATACTTTTTGTTTGTTTGTTATCAGGCATTGAATTTGGGCACTCAACCATTAAGCCCCATCCCCAGCCCTATTTTTTTTTTTTTTTTAATATTTATTTACTTACTTTAGTTGTACACAATGCAATGCATTTATGTTTACGTGGTGCTGAGGATCGAACCCGGGCCGCACACGTGCGAGGCGAGCACTCTGCCGCTGAGCCACAACCCCAGCCCCCCAGCCCTATTTTGTATTTTATTTAGAGACAGGGTCTCACTGAGTTGCTTAGGGCCTCGCTTTGGCTGAGGCTGGCTTTGAACTCGTGATCCTCCTGCCTCAGCCTCCTGAGCCCCTGGGAGGGCGTGGGCCACCAGGCCCAGCCAAGATGCATACTTATTGTTAATCTTGTGGCTTTTGAGTTCTTAGGCTTATTGAAGAACTTGGAGGCTCCATTTGTTTTCATGGTTTTGATTTGACTGTTAATTTCTAACATCTGTTCTGGGGGCCTTTGTGTAAGAGCTTTTCCCCTCTGTGGCCGTCGGGTAGTCGAAAGAGGGCGATCTCCAAGTTGCATTCATGGGTCGAGCACCCCGAGACCCAGCAGGAGCCTGTGGTGGACTCCCTCAGGGTCCCTGAAGCAGGCTGGGATTCAGTCACTGTGTTCCTGAGCAGCAGCACCGAGAGGAGGGAGGTGACGGCATTAGATCCAGGTGTCTGTAGACGCCGTCTCTGACTGAAGGAGCGCAGGACACAGGCTTCAGGGCTGTCTGAGTCTGATGCACCTGGTAGTCCATCTTCTCTGGGCCCAGTTTCCTCAGTCATCAGGTGACAGGGCTGGCTGGTGTCATGACCTTCAGAGAACCTTGAATGGGTAGTGATGTCATGCCTGAGAGCCAGCAGGAATTGTAAGAGTCATGGCTTTGGAAAAGCAATGTCCAGAACGGCGGGGGCGGGGGGAATCTGTCCACTGGTGTTCTGCAGGTAGAAGCCTGGCCTGAATTCCGGAAGCTGTTCAGTCAGTCTCCCCCAGGCTTGGTTTTCTGTGACGATTGCAGGATAATTTGAAAGCTTTGATACGTTCCTGCTTTGTGTTCATTCAAGTTCTAAAACTGCATATAAAACACCAGACTCGACCTCCACACGTCACCACGTTCTTGGAGATGTGGTGGTTGGGCAGGCAAACTGCAGCCTCAATCAGGCCCTGTGGCTGCTTTATAAGTAAAGTTTTACTGGCACACAGCCCCGTCCATTTGTTGGTAATGGTCAAGGGATTTGCACACAGAGCGCTTGGTTGTACCGGCAGTCGGCCATTGGGAATCGCTCTGGCCAGATTGTTAAAGTGATTCATGGGAATGCCACTATTTATCTGACGTGTTACACTACATGTGTTAGCCCACCCAGGGCTCCCCAAGATAGGAGGCAGATGCTAGCGCTGCCCACCCCCTTTTACAGAGTAGGAGCTGGCCAGAGAGGTTTATGAATTATCCTAGGTATGCACAGCTGGTGTGGGATCAGGGGGGCATGGTAACCCAGGCATGAATCACCAGTAACTACTGCCCTGTGACTTTCTTAGAATTCAAAATACTTGTGATGAACTATACTGTCACTGGAAATGCATAGTTGGAATTATATTAGTCTTTAGGTCCATAATCTGTCGGGATTACCTATTAACCATAGCAGAAATAAGGATAGCAATGCTTTTGACAATAAAACCCATGGAGGAAATATAATTTGAGGGGGAGGAAATACTTGGTATTTATCTTCAGTTTGTGCTTAATAGAAAGTGGTTAAATTATGTTTCAGAAATCTTTTTGAAAATTTTTGTTTTTTTTTTTAAATTGTGGCCTTTCAGAATTATGTAAGGGATGTTTTATTTTGTCTAGTACATATTAAACATAAGTATTAACTAAAGTATCCGATTACTGATCCTATGTAAAATTGTATCCAAGAACTATGAAAGAGTTTCTTCATTCTGTGGGATGCCAGGTTTGTTTGTACCTGGCTGAATTAGGAGGAGCTATACCACAACACACACACACAGACATATAACTGGTCTAGCCACACACGGTGGGACATGCTCATAATCCCAGCATCTTGGTAAGCCAAGGCAGGAGAATTGCAAGTTCAAAGCCAGCCTTAGCAACTTAGCAAGACCCTGTCTCAAAAAAGGGCTACAGGTGTGACTCAGTGGTTAAGTGCCCCTGGGTTCAATCCTCAATATAAAAAAAAAAAGAAAAGAAACACACACACACACACACACATATGTTGGTCTAGAGCTGACCCCAAACCAATAGTACCAGATTGTAAAGAAATTTTCTGTTCCTAGGTTCAGTGGCACACACCTGTAATCCCAGGGGCTCAGGAGGCTGAGGCAGGAGGATTGCGAGTTTAAAGCCAGCCTCCGCAACTTAGTGAGGCCCTAAACAACCCTGTGAGACCCTGTCTCTAAATAAAAAATAAAAAGGGCTGGGGATGTGGCTCAGTGGTTAAAGACCATAAAGTGTCACAGAAAGGTTTGAAAGACCATAAAGGTTTGAAAGACCATAAAGTGACAGAAAGGTTTGAAAGTTTCAAATTAAGTTGAAAATTCCAACTGATGAAAACATAATCCTAGTAGGGTTGGCTGACCTGCCCGTGGCTCATTCCCTAAGTCTTTCTTCCTGGCATTCCTGAGTTCGTGGAGTTCGTGGTTTCCTAAGGCGAAAGTCGCCTTTCCCCCTTACTGCCCAACCCCAGAGCCATACAGCAGTTCTGCTGTAACTAGTATAGGTTTGAAGTGCTTGGGACCACAAGTGTAGAAGAGTCAGGAGTTTTTCAGAGGTGAGGGCATTTGCACACACTTTATCCTGGTTGAGTGTCCCTAACCTGAAAATCTGGAATCGGAAATGCCCCGGGGTGGGAGATAGATCTCAGAGTAGAGCTCATGCCCCAGGCCTGGGTTCCACTCCCAGCACCAAAGTTAAAATAAAAGCTCCAAAATCCAAAACTCTTAGAGCATTTTTATGTTGGCTCTCAAAAACTTTGATTTTGAAATTTTGCATCATGCAACTTCAATATATGTATTAATAGCAGAAATTTCAGAAATACTCATTTCTATATCTCTTTCGTTGGGAAAGAAACGCCCCAGAAACCCATAGATGAGATTTGTTACTGATTTTTCAATGGTTTTCTAGGCTCCGGGATGACAGGGAATCCCTTAGCAGTTGTGGTAGATTTCTCAAGTATGGGTCAGAGCCAGTCTGTCCCTCACTGTGACCACCAAACAGCAGGTGTCGCTGTTGAGCTGCGTCCGTGTGGCTGGCTGGACCCCCAAGTGTAAAACACCCATAGAATGAGAGACTGGGGATGGGAAATCAGAAAAAAAGAACGGCCAAATATCTCATTAGTACTTTTTTTTTTTTAACTGATCACTTATTGAAACAATATTTCGGCTTTATTTGCATAACATGGATCATGTTGTAAAAACTCATTTCACTGATTTCTTTTTGCAACGTTACTGGAAAATTGAAAATCACGGCGTGACCCACCTTCTCTCTCTCTGGGACGCTGCCGGTTTAGGGGAAGCGGCCCGTTACCTTTCCCCGTCCATCCCTCTTTCTCGAAGTCCTTGTGCGGAGACTAGTCACTAACTGTGTCCTTTGTTTGCGGCACACAGACAACCATCATCTGGGACGCCCACACGGGGGAAGCCAAGCAGCAGTTCCCTTTCCATTCAGGTAGGTTTGCGGGTTCCTGTCGCGGGGCTGCGAGGCGGCCCCAGGGGCTCGCGGTGGTGGTCACAGAGCAGGCTCCTGCGTGTCCCCGCAGCGGAGCCAGTGGCAGCGGGACTCTCCTTCCAAGCAGCGCACGTAGGGGAGGCTCTGCTTGATCCTGGGGCCCCGGTGGCTCCCTGGTGGGCCCTCCTGACCACCAGGCACACCTGCCACCCCCTGCCTGCCCACCTTCCTGCCAGCACCACTCCCGTGGGTGGGCTTTCTTCCCCCTAGCAGGGAGCAGTCCCCCACGGGGGAGGGGACGGGACTGCCTGGCTTGAAATGAGAAGAGCAGCTGCCCAAGTGGCAGCCACCCGCTGCCCTCAGCAGGCCAAGTCCTCAGAATAGGGACTGTCTGCTGGGGCCTTCTCCTGCAGCCTCTCAGAGGCGTGATCTCATCCTTTCCTGTGATTGCTTATGTGCTGTGAGTCAGCTTTCAAATGTCAAAGCTACACATTGGTCCCTAAGTGAGGCTGAGCTAATCTGAGGTCCTTTAAAAAAAAAAAAAAAAAAAAAAAAAGACCCCTTCCTGCCTTCCTTCATTCCTTCCTTTGTTTCTCCAAAAAATGATTTCCACTGAAAATAGCAGAGTTCTAGAGCTGCACTATATTCTATCATGAAAGAAAAAATAAAGCCAGGTGCAGTGGTGCACACCTGTAATCCCATCGGCTCAGGAGGCCGAGGCAGGAGGATCCCAAGCTCAAGGCCAGCCTCAGCAACTTGATGAGGCCCCCAAGCAACTTAGCAAGACCCTATCTCAAAAAGTAAAAAGGAGCCGGGCGTGGTGGCGCACACCTGTCATCCCAGCACTTGGGAGGCTGAGGCAGGAGGATCGCAAGGTCAAAGCCAGCCTCAGCCATGGCGAGGCCCTTAGCAACTCCATGAGACCCTGTCTCTAATAAAATACAAAAAAAGGCTGGGATGTGGCCCAGAGGTCCAGTGCCCCTGAGTTCAATCCCTGGTACCAAATAAATAAATAAATAAAAATAAAAAGGGCTGCGGATGTGGCTCAGTGGTGAGGTGCTTTGGGTTCGATCCCCAGCACCTCCTCCCCCCCCCCCCCCCCGCCAAAAAAAAAAAAAAAAAAAAACACTGATCAGTGGCTTGGTTAATGCAGTGCACATTTTTCTAATTGAAGTGTTTTGGACAAAGGACAGGATGGAAGGCTCTCTCCTGCCCTTTTTCTCCTCCCTGTGTAAACACAAATCATTTAGCCTGGCACAGGAGATGCTGCTTCCTTAGCAAGGACCCTTCCTTGCTGGCCTGGGAGCAAGGACTTTGCCTGCCCCAGGCACAGCAAGGGTCACGGGACTCTCCCCAAAGGTACCTTGTGGTCCCTGCAAATTGAGACTGTCTTTAAGGTCTCCACAGGAAAGCCACTGTTCACGCTGGGAATGTTCCTGTGACGCGGCTGCCGTGCTCTGGGATTTCCCGAGCTGCCCCAGCCACGCGCGGTTAACAAGCACCTGCACCCCCCTCTCCCCTCCCTGCAGCCCCCGCGCTCGACGTGGACTGGCAGAACAACACTACCTTTGCCTCCTGCAGCACGGACATGTGCATCCACGTGTGCAGGCTGGGCTGCGACCGCCCTGTCAAGACCTTCCAAGGGCACACGGTGAGTGGGGTTCCCACGGTAAGTGGGGGTTCCCACGGTCGGAGCCCGGCTTGCCAGGGCACGCGCGATGTGGGAGCTTGTGCTTCGTGCCTAGAAGGAAGGGGTGTTGTAACGGCAGACGGTGGTCCTACAGCCCTTTGTCTGGAGCTGTGGTGGGATTAACCTGGGTAGGGGGAGGGAATGAGAAAAACTCCCTCACGTGACCCGATGTTGGCTTTTGCAGCGAAGGCCTTAACGTAGCTACGAGAATGTATGAGGACGTAAAGAAAAAGATGCTCGTGATCAATGAATAGATGGGCAATGTTCACTGGAAATGGAGATGGAGAACCGTGTTTTAGTGGGGGCTACGAAGAGTAGAGTGACTCTGGATTGGGCGGAGGGGGTTAACGGGAGTAGGGAGGGCGTGGGGTAGGAAAGGTAGTAGAATCAATCGGACGTTATGACCCTATGTGCATATATGACTGCACGGCTAGTGGGATTCCACATCATAGTACAACCAGGAGGAGGAGGAGTTACACTCCATCTGTGTGTGATGTGTCAGTGCGTTCTACTGTCATGTGTCACTAATCAGAACAAACTAAAAAATAAAATAAATGAAAACCAGGCACAGTGGTACCCAGGTAATCCCAGCAACTTGGGAGGCTGAGGCAGGAGGAGGATTGCAAGTTTGAGGCCAGCCTTGGCAACTTAGCGAGACCCTGTCTCAACAACTAAAAAGGGCTGGGGGTGTAGCTCAGTGGTTGAGCACCCCTGGGTTTAGTCCCCACTAAAGCAAAAAGATGATGAAATGGATGAATGAACAAAGTTGAGAAATGAGGAAATACTAATGTCTTGAAGTGGAAATTAGGTGGATGGGTTTAACGGCAGATCGGACGTTGTACAAGTAAAGTTAGTGGGCCGGAAAGGAGATCATAGAAATTGGCCAAATCAAAGAACAGGTAAAAGATTGAAAAAATGAATTGAGTCTCGATCTGTGGGGCCATAGCAAATCCTCTAAAAATCTGTGTAACAAGGAAACAAAAAGACAACAGAACAGGAGATTTGTTTGAAGCCGTCACCGCTGGGTTTTCCTGTGATGGAAAACATCAATACTCAACTCACGAGGCCCAGCAAACTCCAAGAAGAACCAGCACCAGGAGGCCCACACCTGTCCCTGGGCAAATCACTCCTCAGATGCCAGGTTAACAATAAATGACAGCGAAAAGCACCAGACAACCAAAGGTTCTGGGAAACGGAGAGTGACCGTCGCCAGGGAACAGCTGATGTGTTCCAGATTCCTTGGCGTGGCCTGGGGGCTCTCGGGTCGGTGCTGGGCGTGCCTACGTACGTCCACAAACCGGCCGTGCCCGAGTCCTCCTGGGAAACCCATGTGATTGAGGGTGACGCTCTGTCTCACGCGAGCCCTTCCCCCTCCCAAGACGCCGTTCAGAAGTCCTGGACCCCACTGGGGGCGTCACGGCACCCAGTCACAGCCTCACCTTGGCCTCGGGGTGGCTGGCGTTGCGTGTTTCTTCGTCCGCCTCCTGCAGAACATGTAGAGGCAAGGCCAGGGCCTCTCGGTTTTTTGTCACCGCTGCCCAGAATGGCATTCAGTGCCGGAGGGCCCAGGAGGACGTCAAAGCCATCTTGCCACTGCTGTAGCTTGACGTCAGTGCCGCTGTCCCCAGCCCTTGCTCTCTTCCCTACATGGTGCCCACCTCTCCAGACTGCCCCAGGGAGGGTTTTGTTGCTCCTGCATGTGGTGTCCTGTCCATGACTGCTTGGGTCCCATTTCCCTCGCACTCGCTGTTGCCTGTGCGTGGATTTGTGACTGTGGGTTGCATTGCTGTCTAGCCGGGCAGGCCCACGTCCCGTCTTGACCTCCCTGTCCACCAAGACACCTATCTCGTGTGTGTTTTTGTTTTTAAGGTACTGGGGATGGAGCCCAGGGTGCTCTACTAGGGCCCGACATGCCCAGCCCTTTTTATTTTTTATTTTGAGACAGAGTCTCACGAAGTTGCTAAGGCTGGCCTCGAACTTGTGACCCTCCTTCCTCAGCCTCCTGGGATTGCTGGCGCACACCACCGTGCCTAAGACAAGGATGTAGATGGAGGGGGTGGTGCTTCTACTTAAAGCGCATAGGAAAATGGTGCTCAAAGTCCAGTTTCAGCAGTGGCTGTGGTTTTATTGGTTTTATTTGCCCTACTTGTTCTATGTGAATTCTTCCTTTGGCTTTCTTCCTAGTAGAGACATTTTTTTTCCTAAAAGAAATATGCATGAGGGTGGCTGATTATGTGTGGTATATGGTTGCTCTTTTATATAAATGAAAAGTGAGGGAAAAATTACGGGCCCTGCAGGGTGAATCCCCAGGCTGTGTCTGCGTGCGGCTGGCTGAGCGCCACTGCCCCCTGGTGGAGGGCTGGCTTACTACCTTCCTCCACACCGGCTTCCTTTCTCTCAAATCCTTTCCCCTCGTGCAGAATGAGGTCAACGCCATCAAGTGGGACCCTTCAGGAATGCTGCTAGCGTCCTGCTCTGATGACATGACCTTAAAGGTGAGGCCAGCATCCTGCGGGATGGACGTTCGATCCCGACAGGCCCCCGCGCCCCCAGAGTCTCACATTCCCTGCTCCTCTGGTGGCCACGTTTCTGTGGAGACCCCGTCCGCAAGGCAGTGGACGCCCATTTATCAGCCAAGTGCCCTGCTGAGGGTCTTTGCCTGTCTGAGTCCTTGTCGACTCCCCCACCCCCGCCGGGATCCCGCAGGCCGGCAGCCAAAGGAGCACCCCCAGGGTGAGAGGTGCTGACCCACCCCGGGTTGGGGCAGCGTCTGCTCATATTGCGGGCCGTGTCCTCTCCAGATCTGGAGCATGAAGCAAGACACGTGCGTCCACGACCTTCAGGCTCACAGCAAAGAGATCTACACCATCAAGTGGAGTCCCACGGGGCCAGCCACCAGCAACCCAAACTCCAACATCATGTTAGCAAGGTAAGGCATCCAGCCCGCACACTCCCGTCTCTGCTCTCAAATCGGCCTCTTCATTTTGGGGGGGTACCAGGGATTGAACTCAGGGGCACTCGACCACTGGCCCACACCCCCAGCCCTTTTTTGCATTTTATGAGAGACAGGGTCTCACTGAGTTGCTAAGTGCCTCGCCATGGCTGAGGCTGGCTTTGACCTCGCAATCCTCCTGCCTCAGCCTCCCAAGTGCTGGGATGACAGGCGTGCGCCACCGCGCCCGGCTTAATTTACTCTTGAGCAATAAAGAGCAGAGAGGAGCTGGAGTTGTGGCTCAGTGGTAAGAGCACTTGCCTAGCATGTGTGAGGCCCTGGGTTCGATTCTCTCAGCACCTCATATAAATAAATGAATAAAATAAAAGTCCATCAACATCTAAAAAAAAATTTGCTGGTGTGCGTCTCCAGTGTGTTGAAGCCGGTCCAGCTAGACAGAGCGCTACCGCATTTTGAAGGTGCCAATGAGATGGTAATACAGTCGTCTCTCGATGTCTGTGGGGGTTGGTTCCTGGATGACCTGTGGATACTAACATCCCCAGGTGTGGTGCTCGAGCCCTCGTGGAAACGGGCTTGTGTTCACATATGACCTGTGCGCATCACCTAGAGCGTCCCGTCCTGCCTAGCTCACTTGATACCCGATGCTATCTAAGTGCAAGAGGCGTTGCTAGACCTCGTGGTTGAGGGATCGTGGCGTCAGCAGCCTTTCTCCTAGTTTTTTTGATCTGTGGTCGATGGACTCTGTCATTGCACCCCCCTGCAGATGTGGAGGGCCAGCTCAGTCAGATAAGCCTGACTCGAAGCAAGGATTGTTTTAGCTATGAGGCCAGCAGGAGGAATCGCGTCTGTATCAGGCCTCAGGGATTTGGCTTTAGCAAACATTTTTACTGAAACAAAACCAAAACCCTTCAGCTTAGACCTGGGTTTGCTGCATCCCAGTCAGAGCTGCTGGTGGCAGGAATTGTGGGGGGAGATCAGGGAGTCCCCAGCTCCAGCCAGATCTGTGTGCCCCGACCTTTGACAGTGAATTTTCTAAGGCACCAGCACAGAGTGTGCGTAAGACACCAGAACTGGAAAGCGTGGTCCTCAGGAACAAAGGTGGCCTCCCCGCACGGCAGGGCTTCGGGCTCCAGGCCACGGAGTCGCTGCATCCTGATGACGCTGCACCCCAAGGCATGTGGCAGGCCACTCTTGGTTTGTTTCTCTACAGTGCTGGGGATGGAACCCGGGGCCTTGGCACACCAGCCAAGTGCTCTGCCACTGAGCTACACCCCAGCCCTCCTCTCGGTAGTGATACTAACATTTAGAGGAATGTTGTTGTGGTGCACACCTGTTATCCCAGCCACTTGGGAGGCTGAGGCAGGAGGATCGCCAGTTTGAGGCCAGCCTGGACAACTTGACCCCCAGCAGTACAGAAGGAAAGAAGGAAGTACGTATGAGTATCTGTGTGTTTCCTCATAACAGCACCAAAGGAAAGCTCTCCCTCGTGTCCGAGTTACAGTCCAGAGGAGAAAATGCTCTCTGGTTGGTTGTCACTCGTGACCCAGAGGCTGGAGGGGAAGGTTCCTGTGAGATCCGTCAGCGTCCTAGAGAACCGTGAGCTGCCGGGGTGCTGACCTGCTGTGCTTTCTCTGCCGTCTCCCCAGTGCTTCGTTTGATTCCACGGTCCGACTGTGAGACGTGGAGCGGGGCGTCTGTGTCCACACGCTCACCAAGCACCAGGAGCCCGTCTACAGTGTAGCCTTCAGTCCTGATGGCAGACACTTGGCCAGCGGCTCCTTCGACAAGTGTGTCCACATCTGGGATACTCAGGTAATCTCCCGGCCCCGCGGCCCCATCCTTCCCAGAGCCAGCGCCCCGAGGCCCACGTTCACGGTGACCCAGGGTTGCCGCGGTGACCCCGTCAGGACTGCCACCGGCAGAGATCGAGGCTGGACTCTGCGGGTAGACCCAGGCCAAGCTGTCTGCCCTGTGCTGCCAAGGGTGTGGGGCCTTCCCCTCCACGAGGCCTAGAGCAGGTCCCTTCCTCCACGGGGTGTCTGTCTCTGGTGTCCCCAGAGCTCTTGGCCATTTGATTCAGAGCCAAGCTCTGAGCTCGTCAACTTGGAAGACCTTCCAGCAGGAGCCGCCATCTTCAGTGCTCTGGGGAAGGCTGGAAAGGCTGCCCCCTGGTGGAGGGTGGCGGGAGGTGTCCCTTCATCTCAGCTGTCCAGGGGGACCAGCCAAGGGGGACCCGGCCAGCATCACTGTGGTGGCATGATGTCAATTCTGGGCTGTCCTTTCACAGGGGACTAAAACGAAACAGGAGAGCTCTTGATCCTCGCTCTTTTTCTGCTTGTTTTGGTTTTTGTTTTGTGGTGCTGGGGACCAAATGCAGGGCTCCCGACGTGGCAGGCAGCACCGTGTCCTAGCTGCCAGCCCTGGACTCCCGTCCATCTGTGGAGGAGAGCGGGGGGTGTGGTCGAAGGCACTGGACGTACCCAAGGACCTGGTTTTCTTCCCAGTACAGTTTTCATTACATTTTGCTGCTATTTACTATCGATGGAGGGGCTGGGGTGTGTCTCGGTGGTCGAGCGCCTGCCTGGTATGCACGAGGCCCTGGGTTCAGTCCCTGGCGCTGCAAAGATAAGATTGATGATGCTGGATATACGCGTGTGTGTTTGTGCATAAAGTAAACGTGGGTATGACCAAACCAGTATGGGCAAGAAATAAAAAGTACTGGAGGTCACTGGGATCATACCAGCCTTTAAAGACTCTGGTTGATGACGGCCCCATCAGTTTAGTCTGGGGACGTGTCCCCCTGTAACCAGTCCAGTGGTGAGGGCTTATTTGAGTCTCCAGTACCCTCTTCACGCCTCTGGCGCTTGTCAAGTTAAGGCTGTCTTGGTCCCACCAGAGCTAACAGCCCGTGGTCTTAGCTAGCACCCCCGTACCAGAGTGGCATGCGTTTGGTCTTTCAAACCAGTTGTCCAGCAAATGACTTCATGACATGGTAAGACACTTACTGGTAGGCACTAGATGGCTGTTTGGTCGCTTGTCAGGGTACCAGTTGTGCGTATTCAGGTCTTGCAAGAGTCCGACACCTGGACAAGTCCACAGGTACAGGAGTTTGGGGGACACACTTGTGGTGGGAATTGGGAAGGGAAAAGCTGTAGGAGGCAGGGAGAACTCGGACCACGAGGTTGGCGTGACCCCTAGGAAGGAGAGAGAGCAGGAGGGAAGGTGTGGTAGCGAGCACCTCAGATGGCCATGCAGGTCAGCAAGGAACGGGCCACGGGTATAGCCCGGCGAGAGAGCACTGGCCAGGCGCATGGGAGGGAGGCCCTGGTTCCATCCCCAGTGCCATTAAAGAAAGAAATCTAAAAAATTCTTAGCGCCAACAGGGAGGCCACGAGCCAGGTGAGCGCCTCCCACAGCCCCCTCTGACCCGGGCTCCGCGTGCCCCCCGTCTTCGTCTGAGGACAGCCATGGCCTTGGCAGAAAGCTGGTGCCAGTGCTCTGGGGGCAGGGGGCAGTGCCACTTCTCAGAGTCGGTGGTCCAGGGGTTACATTTCCACAGCGGCCAGTGCTGACCACAAGTCCTCTTCAGCACTGTGTGCCGGGGCGTTTCCGTGATGGACGGCGGGGACGGGCGGGGAGGAGTGACCGTCCCGCCGCTGCCAGTTGGCACGGCTCCTCGGCCGGCAAGTGACGGTCGCTTTGCTTTGCAGAGCGGGAGTCTCGTCCACAGCTACCGGGGCACAGGTGGCATCTTCGAGGTGTGCTGGAACGCTCGAGGAGACAAAGTGGGCGCTAGTGCGTCCGACGGCTCTGTGAGTGGCCCCTCGGGTCGCGGGGACCGGAGTGGGTGGGGGGTGCAGAGGGGGACACCCAGGGGGCTTCCAGGCTCCCCGTCCTGGACCTTCGGCACACAGCAGGCGCCCGACCGTGTTGCTGCATGAAGGGACCCTCCACGGGGGTGGGCCCCATCGGGCCTTGCCCTTCTTTTGGCCCCTTCCCGCATGTCGCTGTAGTCCGCATCTTCTGGCTGAGCTGGGGGTGCTCGACTGGGTGACAGCCGTCTCCCGCTCTGAGGGGAGATGGTAGCCAGTAGGCGGGAGCCTGTGGGGTCGTGGCTGTTTGGGTGAGGGGCTAGTGGCGTCTTGTAGGTGGAGCCCGAGATGCGGTCACACCTCCTGCGATGCCCAGAACGTCCCTGCAGCACAGAAATGTGGGACCCAGGTGCCACTAGAGCCAGGGTTGAGGGACTTGCTCTGTCTCAGCTCCGCGTTCCGGCCTCAGCCCGGGCCCCGCTGGTGGCCAGGCGCGGGCTTTCATTCGGCGGGTCCCCTGGGTTTCACCATGGTCCCTGTTCTGCTTCTGTGGCGTGTCCAGCTTTTTATTCACCCCAGGGTGCGAGGCTGCCCTGACCGCTAAGGCAGGGGCAGGGGCATTACCTGTCCTGGTTGGCTGAGTGTCAGCGAGTCCCCCAGGTGTGCCCCGAGGGCAGGGCTCACGGGCTGTCAGCCAGTGACTGTGGCTGCTCCGTGGGTTCCTAGTGTTGTCATCGACCCAACTTTCCCCATCGATCTGATTTGCTTGATGAGACGCTCAGAAATTACCTAATACCACAGTTTCTCTGCCCCTTCATGATTCTGTTCCAGTAAAATGTGGGATTGAACCCAGGGGGCCTAACCACTGAGCCACATCCCCGGCCCTTTTTATTTTTTGAGATGGCATCCAAGTTGCTTAGGGCTTTGCTTAGGTTGCTCTGCTGGCTTCCAACTTGGGCTCCTCCTGCCTCACGCTCCTGAGCCACTGGGATTACAGGTGTGGGCCACCATGCCTAGCAAAACCTTATTTAGTTATTTACTTATTTATTTTTGGTACCAGGGATTGAACTTGAAGGCACTTGACCCCTGGGCCACATCCCCAGCCCTTTTTTGTATTTTATTAGAGACAGGGTCTCACTGAGTTGCTAAGTGCCTCGCCATGGCTGAGGCTGGCTTGGAACTCGCGATCCTCCTGCCTCAGCCTCCCAAGTGCTGGGATGGATGACAGGCATGCACCGCCGCGCCCGGCAAAACCTTATTTATTTAAAAAAAAAAAAAAATAGTGGCTAGTTAGTGTTCTCAAAGAGCCACACACAGGCTTCTGTACTGGGATTAAGAAAAAGAATTGCAGGTCTCAGCAGAGGATTTTGGGAGTAAGGTGAGAACAGGATTGTAGAAGATGCAGGGTATTATGGGAGAAAGAAGAATAGGATTGTGGGAGAAGGAAGGGATTGTGGGAGAATGAAGGTAATGGAGTTCTGGGAGAAGCAAAGGGTTGTGGGAGAAATAAGAACAGGAGAGAACAGGAGACAAAGAAGGACTTGAGGGTCAGAGCAGAGAATTCTGGGAGGAAGGTGAGAACAGGATTGTAGGAAAAACAAGGAGTTGTGGAAAAATGAGTAACCAGAGGATTCTGGGAGAAAGAAGGTCTTGTGGGTCAGGGCTAGAGATTCTGGGAGGAAGGTTAGAACAGGAGTGTGAGCAAAGGATTATGGAAGAAATAAGTGAACAGACTTCTGGGAGAAACATGGGATTGTGGGGGAATGAAGTGACCAGAAGATTCTAGGAGAAAGAAGGTCTTGTGGGTCAAGGCAGAGGATTCTGGGTGGAAGGTTAGAACAGGAGTGTGAGAGAAGCAAAGAGTTGTGGGAAAAAGAAGGTCTTGATTGATCAGAACAGAATTCTGGGAGGAAGGTAAGAACAGGATTGTGGGAGAAATAAATGAACAGCCTTGTGGGAGAAGCATGGGATAGTGGGAGAATGAAGTGACCAGGAGATTCTGGGGGAAAGAACATCTTGTGGGTCAGGGCAGAGGATTCTGGGAGGGAGTTGAGACCAGAATTGTGGGAGAAATGAGAACAGAGGATGTTGGGAGGAAGAAGGACGTGGCCAGAGCAGAGGATTCTGGGAGGAAAGTGAGAAAAGGATTGTAGGAAAAGCAAGAGGTTGTGGGAGAATGAGTGGCCAGAGGATTTTGGGGGAAAGAAGTTCTTGTGGGTCATGGCAGAAGATTCTGGAGGAAGGTGCGAACAGGATTGAGAGAAGCAAAGGATTGTGGGAGAAATAAGGGACTTCTGGGAGAAGCAGGGGATTGTGGGAGAATGAAATGACCAGAGGATTCTGGGAGGAAGAAGGTCTTGTGGGTCAGGGCAGAGGATTCTGGGAGGAAGGTTAGAACAGGAGTGAGAAGCAAAGGATTGTGGGAGAGATAAGGGCTTGTAGGTAAGAACTGAGGATTCTGGCAAGAAGATGAGAGTAGGCTAGTAAGAGAAGCAAAGGATTGTGGGAGAAAAAGGTGAACAGACTTCTGGGAGAAGCACAGGGTTGTGGGAGAATGAAATTACCAGAGGATTCTGTGAGAAGGTCTTGTGGGTCAGGGCAGAGGATTCTGGGTGGAAGAGGAGAACAGGAGTGTGGGAAAAGCAAAGAGTTGTAGGAGAAAGAAGGGCTGGTGGGTAAAAGCAGAGGGTTCTGGGAGGAAGGTGAGAACAGGGATTGTTAGAGAAGCAAAGGATTGTGGGAGAAATAAGTGAACGGAATTCTGGGAGAAGCATGGGATTGTGGGAGGATGAAGTGACCAGAGGATTCTGGTAGAAAGAAGGTCTTGTGGGTCAGGGCAAAGGATTCTGGGAGGAAGGTAAGAACAGGAGGGTGAGAGAAGCAAAGGATTGTGGGAGAAATAAATGAAGAGAATTGTGGGAGAAGCATAGGATTGTGGGAGAATGAAGTGTCCAGAGGATTCTGGGAGAAAGAAGGTCTTGTGGGTCAGGGCAAAGGATTCTGGGAGGAAGGTGAGGAGTGTGAGAGAAGCAAAGGATTGTGGGAGAAATAAGTGAAGAGAATTCTGGGAGAAGCATGGGATTGTGGGAGGATGAAGTGACCAGAGGATTCTGGTAAAAAGAAGGTCTTGTGGGTCAGGGCAAAGGATTCGGGAGGAAGGTAGAACAGGAGGGTGAGAGAAGCAGAGGATTGTGGGAGAAGCATAGGATTGTGGGAGAATGAAGTATCCAGAGGATTCTGGGAGAAAGAAGGTCTTGTGGGTCAGGGCAAAGGATTCTGGGAGGAAGGTGAGGAGTGTGAGAGAAGCAAAGGATTGTGGGAGAAATAAGTGAACGGAATTCTGGGAGAAGCATGGGATTGTGGGAGATTGAAGTGACCAGAGGATTCTGAGAGAAAGCAAGTCTTGCGCATCAGGGCAGAGGATTATGGGAGGAAGGTTAGAACAGGACTGTGAGAGAAGCAAAGGATTTGGGGAGATAAGTGCCCAGAGGATTCTAGGAGAAAGCAGGTCTTGTGGTTCATGGCAGAAGATTCTGGGGAAGGTGAGAACAGGAGTGTGAGAGAAGCAAAGGATTGTGGGAGACATAAGTGAACAGAATTCTGGGAGAAGCATGGGATTGTGAGAGATTGAAGTGACCAGAAAATTCTAGGAGAATGCAGGTCTTGTGGGTCATAGCAGAGGATTCTGGGAGGAAGGTGAAAACAGGAGTGTTAGAGAACCAAAGGATTGTGGGAGAAATAAGTGAAGAGAATTCTGGGAGAAGCATGGGATTGTGGGAGGATGAAGTGACCAGAGGATTCTGGGGGAAAAGAAGGTCTTGTGGGTCAGGGCAAAGGATTCTGGGAGGAAGGTAAGAACAGGAGGGTGAGAGAAGCAGAGGATTGTGGGAGAAGCATAGGATTGTGGGAGAATGAAGTATCCAGAGGATTCTGGGAGAAAGAAGGTCTTGTGGGTCAGGGCAAAGGATTCTGGGAGGAAGGTGAGGAGTGTGAGAGAAGCAAAGGATTGTGGGAGAAATAAGTGAACGGAATTCTGGGAGAAGCATGGGATTGTGGGAGGATAAAGTGACCAGAGGATTCTGGTAGAAAGAAGGTCTTGTGGGTCAGGGCAAAGGATTCTGGGAGGAAGGTAAGAACAGGAGGGTGAGAGAAGCAAGGATTGTGGGAGAAAAAAGTGAAGAGAATTGTGGGAGAATGAAGTGTCCAGAGGATTATGGGAGAAAGAAGGTCTTGTGGGTCAGGGCAAAGGATTCTGGGAGGAAGGTGAGGAGTGTGAGAGAAGCAAAGGATTGTGGGAGAAATAAGTGAACAGAATTCTGGGAGAAGCATGGGATTGTGGGAGAATGAAGTGACCAGAGGATTCTGGGCGGAAGGAGGTCTTGAGTGTCAGGGCAGAGGATTCTGGGAGGAAGGTTAAAACAGGATTGTGGTAGAAGCAAGGGGTTGTGGGAAAATATGAGAAGAGACCATGCTGGGAGAAAGCAGGTCTTGTGGGTCATAGCAGAGGAATCTGGGAGGAAGGTGAGAATGGGATAGTGAGAGAAGCAAAGGATTGTGGGAGAAATATGTGCCCAGAAGATTCTGGGAGAAAGAAGGTCTTGTTGGTCAGGGCAGAGGATTCTGGGAGGAAGGTGCAAACCGGATCGTTAGAGAAGCAAAGGATTGTGGGAGAAATAAGTGACCAGAGGATTCTGGGAGAAAGCAGGTCTTGTTGGTCATGGCAGAGGACTCTGGGGGAAGGTGAGAACAGGAGTGTGAGAGAAGCAAAGGACTGTGGGAGAAATAAGTGAACAGAGTTCTGGGAGAAGCATGGGATTGTGGGAGATTGAAGTGACCAGAGGATTCTGGGAGAAAGCAGGTCTTGCGCATCAGGGCAGAGGATTATGGGAGGAAGGTTAGAACAGGACTGTGAGAGAAGCAAAGGATTTTGGGAGATTAGTGCCCAGAGGATTCTAGGAGAAAGCAGGTCTTGTGGTTCATGGCAGAAGATTCTGGGAGGAAGGTGAGAACAGGAGTGTGAGAGAAGCAAAGGATTGTGGGAGACATAAGTGAACAGAATTCTGGGAGAAGCATGGGATTGTGGGAGAATGAAGTGACCAGAGGATTCTGGGAGATAGCAGGTCTTGTGCGTCAGGGCAGAGGATTTTTGGGAGGAAGGTGAGAACAGGACTGTGAGAGAAGCAAAGAATTTTGAGAGAAATAAGTGCCCAGATGATTCTGGGAGAAAGCAGGTCTTCTTGGTCATGGCACAGGATTCTGGAGGAAGGTGAGAACAGCAGTGTGAGAGAAGCAAAGGACTTTTGGAGAAATAAGTGAAGAGAATTCTGGGAGAAGCATGGTATTCTGGGAGAATGAAGTGTCCAGAGGATTCTGGGAGAGAGCAGGTCTTGTGGGTCATGACAGAGGATTGTGGGATGAAGGTGAGTACAGGAGTATGAGAGAAGCAAAGGATTGTGGGAGAAGTAAAGAAAATTCTGGGAGAAGTATGGGATTGTGCTAGAAAGCACGTCTTGTGCATCAGGGCAGAGGATTCCAGGAGGAAGGTGAAAACAGGACTGTGAGAGAAGCAAAGGATTGTGGGGGAAATATGTGCCCAGAAGATTCTGGGAGAAAGCAGGTCATTGTGGTCATTTCAGAGGATTTTGGGAGAATGGTGAGAACAGGACTTTGAGAGAAGCAAAGGATTATGGGAGAAATAAGTGAACAGAATTCTGGGAGAAGCATGGAATTGTGGGAGGATGAAAAGACCAGAGGATTCTGGTAGAAAGAAGGTCTTGTGGGTCAGGGTAAAGGATTCTGGGAGGAAGGTAAGAACAGGAGGGTGAGAGAAGCAAAGGATTGTGGGAGAAATAAGTGAACAGATTCTGGGAGAAGCATGGGATTGTGGGAGAATGAAGTGTCCAGAGGATTCTGGGAGAAAGAAGGTCTTGTGGGTCAGGGCAAAGGATTCTGGGAGGAAGGTGAGGAGTGTGAGAGAAGCAAAGGATTGTGGGAGAAATAAGTGAACAGAATTCTGGGAGAAGCATGGGATTGTGGGAGGATGAAGTGTCCAGAGGATTCTGGGAGAAAGAAGGTCTTGTGGGTCAGGGCAAAGGATTCTGGGAGGAAGGTGAGGCGTGTGAGAGAAGCAAAGGATTGTGGGAGAAATAAGTGAACAGAATTCTGGGAGAAGCATGGGATTGTGAGAGGATGAAGTGACCAGAGGATTCTGGGGGAAAGAAGGTCCTGTGGGTCAGGGTAGAGGATTCTGGGAGGAAGGTGAGAACAGGTTTGTCAGAGAAGAAAGGGAACAGTACTGTGTGAGAAGCAAGGGGTTGTGGGAGAAAGAAGGGCTGTGGGTAAGAAAAGGATGCTGGGAGGAAAGTGAGAACAGGTTTGTAGGAAAAGCAAGAGTTGTGGGAGAATCCGTTGTACAGAGGATTCTGGAAGAAAGAAGGACTGGTGGTTCATGGCAGAAGATTCTGGGAGGAAGGTGAGAACAGAGTTGTGCAAGTAGCAAAGTGTTGTGGGAAACATAAGGAACAAAATTCTGGGAGAAGTACAGGATTATGGGAGAATCAAGCTACCTGAGGATTCTGGGAGAAAGAAGGACTGCTGGTCTTGGAAGAGGATTCTGGGAGGAAGGTGAGAATAAGATTGTGGGAGGAGCATGGGGTCTTGGGAGAAATAAGTGAACAGAGGTTGCTGGGACAAAGAAGGACTTGCAGGTCAGAGCAGAGGATTCTGGGAGGAAGGTAAGAACATGATTGTAAGAAAAGCAGTGGATTATGGGAAAGTCAAGGAATAGTGGGGTCGTGGTAGGATTTAGAAAGACTTCTGATGGCATATTCAAGGTAACAGGTGCTCTATCTTTCCTTTCAGGTGTGTGTTTTAGATCTGCGGAAGTAAACACGAAATGTTATAGCCAGAGGAGGAAAAAAAAAAAAATTCTAACGGACCAGCAGTGAATGTGTGGGGTCGCGGCTCTCTTCAAATCCATCAGCTCCAAACATGTACGAGATTGACTTGCATTAGAATGTACTTTGAAATCAACTTGTCCCTGGCCACAGGAGTCTCTATTTTTTTTGTAGTCTTCATCCAGAAGTTGAAAAAAAAACAAATTCAAAAGCATACAGAGAGTTACGTGGGTTAAAGGTTTCCGCCTAGGACGTCTAAGCCAGGGAAGGAGGAAGCCGTCAGCTGACAGCGCAGGGTTTGGTTTCCATCCGGAACGGGCTCTTATGGCTTAATGGGGAGGGGCGTATAATAAGCTGTGCCAAAAAAGAAAAATGCTGTGATCAACCAAAGGGGGGGGGGAAGGACCACCTCCTTAGGGTTCTCCCCCCCCCCCCAATTTGGACGCCACCATTGCTCCCACAAAGGATGCTCAAAGACCAGTTTGTACTGATGAAGTGTGTGACTTTGTACTCCCAACACTCTATTTTCTAGAACCTTATTTGTTCGGTGGTTTTTCTGCCCGCTGAAATTCTGTGGTCTGGGGCCTTCCACGTGAGATGGAAACTGTTTGGGGTTCGTTGCTTCTTTCCTCCTTTGTCATGTCCTTGCCCCCATGCGCTATTCCCCTTTGGTCTGGGTTCACTTTTCATGCCCCCCTGGACAGACACGGCCACGTGGACAGGATGACGTGATGAGGAAAGCTTTGATGGACAGCTCTCTCCCCACCCCTCGCTCCCCCACTCCCCTGCTCCCCTTTGCTCACCCATAGCTGCTCCACATCTTAGGTCTCAAGGGCACTTTTGGCGCATAAATAAGTGCTTTATGTAAGAAGGTAGGGAGGGGGGTTTTTACAGGAGAAAAAAAAAATGACTTATAAGAGAAAGAGCCTGGAGTATTTTTGGAAAAAAAAAAATATTTTTATGTTTAAACGATTTTAAAATCCTAAAATGGCCATCAGACATAGAGAGCTTTTTGTGATTCATATTTTAAAAGAAAAAAAAATGTCAGACATCACAGGCAGCCTGAGGTAGCTCACCCCTTTTCTGTCAGCTGTGTGGAAGGCGTTTAGGAAGACCCCGGGTAGAAGACGGTGGTCGGTCCTGCACGTTAGCAGCTGGTGCGAAAGAAGTGAGGGAGGCTTCCAAACTGACAGCCGGGCTCTGCTGCGCCTGTCACCTACGCCTTTTTCCCAGAAGAAGTGTAGCTTCCAGTGGTCACTTCACCAAGAACATGCTGGGAAAGTACTGGCAAAGTAGACGTGAAGGCTCCCCAGAGCGTTCCTCGGTCTAGAGATGATTAAAAATGAACACGGAAGGAAGACTGTCATTCCCGAAGGTGAAGCATTACATAGGTAGAATGTTACTAACCACTTCTACCGGCTTTATCATTTCTTTCACAAGAGACTATAAAAAGGGTGGGGGCTTTTTGTCGTTGCTTTTGTTTTAAAATGGATCTTTACTATTTTTTAAAAAATTAAACAAGTTTTTGTGTTCCTAGCAAGGTTTGCTGTCATGAGATCAGGTGACTGTGGTACCCTAGTCATAACTTAACACTGAGTTTAAATGAGCAATGGGGGGACAGATGGAAAGACAGGGCTTCTTCCCTCAGATTTTCCTGTGGGCATAGGGAAGGGCAGGAAATGTCTGGCAGGCTGTGGAGAAGCCCAGGGAGCTGATTTCAGTCAGCTGTGTGCTCCTGTAGTTGAACCAGGTTATAACTCAGAGGGATGCATCCATCCATAGAGCCAAAAGTCAACCATCGTTGAAGAGCAGGGGCTTCCTACACGACTGAGCATGCTCAGAGGCCATCCGCAGATGCCAGAGTGCATTGATCCTTCTCAGACCATGAATTCACCTCCACTTTGGTATGTGAATTTTTCAAGCCCAGAAAGACCAAGAGGTGCTCGTGTTATTGAGTGTTGGGTTCCAGCTGTGGTACCTAAATACTCAGCAAAGAAAGCCAAAGTTCTGTGGGGTCACCAGTGTCATCATTGAACAGAGCAGGTGTCCCCAGATAAGTTGATAAATTTCCTGCCCTGAAGATGCATTAGGTTTGGGGTGCAGTTTTTTGGGGCCCAGATAAACACCATCTTTACTGTTCCTCAAGTAAAAATGTTTCTCTACAGAATACCAGCTGTCCAAAGTCAGCCCGTTGCTGGGATATGGCTCCTTGGACAAGCCCCCTACTGCCACGGGCTATGTCAGGGACTTACTAGACAATCTGCACATGGATGTCGGTAGCCAGGGTCTCCTTAGCCCCTCGATAAATCTGAGCCTCATCAGAATTGTTAGGTTGGAGCTGAGGGCTACAGGCTCATGACCGATTCCTGCACAGAAAGGAGCCCGAAAAGGTTGAAGCAGCTTGCCCACCTTCCTGCTTCACAACTAGCCACTGGACAGGAGTGAGCATGGGCCACCAGGGAGCCAAGCAGGGGCGTGCAGCTCATGGCCCTGAAGTCCATCCCCACTCCACAGAACACCGCAGTCGACAGCAATTTGTGGAACCTCCATGTCTACAGACCATCGTTGACCCTCCTGCCACAGCGCCATTAGATTCATCTTTGTAGTCAAGGGGTGGCCCGTGTATCATGCAATTACTGTTCCACATTGTTTACAGAGTTCTTAATAATTGTGAGGAATGCTTAAGTCTTAGTGACCAAATCTAACCTTGAACACAGACAACGCAGTAATCCTCTTTGGAATCTTTGGTGGGGTTCAGAGTGACCAAGAGCCATGTCCAGCACCTACCTGGGAGGTGAGAGCTGCCCTACAGTGGCCTGGAAGGGCCAGAGGGACGTTGCAGGGTTCGATGCTCTGACTCCACTCCACACAGTAGGACTTGACTTTTTGTTCTTTCTAAAAATAGATCATGGAGCCAAGTGAAGTGCACTTTGTCCAACGTAAAGATCTGCTTTTTTCCTTGTTTTTCTCCTTTTTATAACCTCTTGTTCCTCCTCTTTTTTCTTCTTCATTGTGTTTCTTGTCAAATGCAGAACTGTTTCTTCCACCACTCACTCAAGTTTTGAATTCTGGCTTCTGCAGTTTTTATTGTCTGTGTCAGACGTACAGCCAGACGTGGTTCTCTGTCAGCATTTTCCAGATTCTGTTAAACAATATCTGTCCCCCATTTTCTCTGCTCCCCCGCCACTCACTCCTCATGCTCTTGGGAAAGAAAAAAAATCACCTGTGTGTCATAGCTCATTTGTTTCAAGAGAGAATCGACAGATCATATTCAGTGTCTTGAATAAATTGCTCTATTTTGATATTAGAGATCTGGGTGCCTGTGGTTTCTCCATCTGTCTGGGTAACTCCCACATTGACACTAATCAATGGATACAGAATTCTGTCTTTTATCATAAAAATAACTGAGTGCCTCTTCCCATGATTGCCCCTTAACGGGATGGGGGGGGGGGGGCGGGCAGTCCAGTCCTGGTGTCTGAGAACTGGCCCTGAGCTGCCATGGACCCAAAAAACAGAGGCCAGACAAGCTATGCTTGCACAGAGCAGTTTACTGGGGACTGACTGACAGAAGTGGGATTCTGGGTGGCAGCGAGACCTCATGGAACCCCGTGATCTGGGTTAGAATCCCCCCATGTCAGTGCCATTGCTGAAAGATACTTATGGACGTCCTTCATGAGCACAGAAAGTGTTCCATGCGCCTTTGCATGCTGGATCTTGACTACTGTAGGTGGGGACCTGGACATCACTTTGCGGCATGAGGGAGAAGGGGGAAGGAGGAGTGGGGCTAGTCTTATGCCCTTATATGTAAGACTCCAGATTTGACTGAACTTTTTTTTTTTCCCCAGTCTGTGTGCTCTGTCTGTGAAGTGTCTCATCCACAGTTTGGGTAAGCCAGATGAGAGCACACCGGCCTGCCTGGAAAATAATGTCAACAGGACAAGGGTCCAGCGCAGACTAGACTGTGGGGAGGGTGGGAATGGTAGGACTCGTGCTAAAATTTGAAGTTGGTGCTCTGGAGAATGAGATGGTGAGGAAGAGAGTTGTCCTCTAACACTTATTTAGATACTTCACAGGAAAATGGCAGGATGTCTAGATTCTGCTGTAGCTACACAATTGTAGATGTTGATATTGATGATAAGTTCTGTGAAATAGGGAAAGGAGACAACTACTAATGTTTTATGTTTGCGCTGCACCCAATCTAACTACTAAATATTTTTTTATGGTAGTACATAAATTGGCTAATGAACTGGCCAGTTTAAAATCCAGTGGAAGCTATCTGATGGGCACCACTTCATCTTCTCACCCAACTCCATTCCCAGCTCTTCCTCTGTCATGGTCTCCTCACAGACCACCCCAGCCTCTTGGCTGCCAGTCCCAGTTCCCTCTCACCTCAAGAACTTCCCTCCTGGAAGTATCTCTTCTCTCCCATCCTCACCAGAATGGCTGTTTCACTGGACCATTTTTCCTAGCCTCCCAACTACCCTAGCACCTACCATCTTGAAAATAGTAACAAAACAGCAAATGAATGTCCCTCCAGCCTCAGGAAAAGGCCTCAAAGCCAAGGCTGTCTCTGTGTTTGTCTGCCCCATTATTATTATTATTATCCTTATTTCCTGCATTGCCTGGAATCACATCTCTGGTGTTCTTTCTTCCATCTGGCAAGCAGCTGGGAGGAGGTCTCCACTCGTCCTCACTCTCTGAGCTCATCCCAGTCAGAACCACCTTGCTGGGAATGTCAGCTGGCTGCTTGATGCCCCAGCTAAGACTCGTAGCTGTGTCAGCAGGCCAGTCAGGGTTCTTACTTGCAAGCTGCAGAACCTGATATGCCAATGTAAGCCATCCAGAATGATTGAGAAGGATACTTGGCAGCTCTAAGAATCTCTGGAGAAACAGGTCAGAGGCTGCGCAGAGAGAAGCAGCCAAAATCAGTCTGTGGGGCCAATGCCGTGGAGATGACAGACAGTAGTGGGTGTCCAGCTCCCACACCCTGAGGCTGGACACTGCACTCGGCCCAAGAGGAAACCCAGTGCTGCTCTCCAAAGCACACACTGCCACCACAAACACTGCCCCCGCCCATTTCCCTGGGCACTCGCTAACTCAGACTCGGGAGACCCTTGTGATGGGCTCTAGCAAGTCACGTGCCCTGCTCTAGCTGCACAAGAGCCTGGAAAAGCAAGATGCTGACCTCTGCTCCTAGATGAGGTGGAGGGAGTCCTCGCAGAGGAGTTGCTGCTTACACCGGGGCAGACAGATTAAAAACACAGCCAACTAGGAGAACCACACAGTTGCCCCCCAAACCTCCTTCACACCTCCACCCCTCTGGGCCTTTGGTCAAGGTGTGCGTGGTCCCTCTCCCCTTAGGAGGTACAGCAGAAATGACCCTGAGAGCCCTGAGGTCACAGTGTGCTCTGAATCCACCTGTAGCTTTGTGACTCCAAAGTCTGGACAGCTTTTCTAGGATGAAAGGGAGTCCTAATCTAGATACAGAGGGAGCTGTCACATGGGACAGATGTCTACAGCATCTTCAGAAAATAGTGTGTCTCGCTTTTCTGGATAGATAATTGACGGATAAAATTTTAACTGATGGAAAGGTGGATTCCTCAGACAATCTGTTTTCGACATGACATGGGAAGCAAAGCCTAATTTGGGTATCAAAGCCACGCTGTGCAGCTCTCTCTGGTCGTCTACTATGCTGCTTTTTGGCATCCCCCATACTGGAAGGAAGTGCATCTGTTGGCCATGTTGCTTGGATAGAATCCAGGTCGGGCTGGGAGCTCAGTCACAATTACTTTATTTTATGTAACTACTTCCCCCCAAAGACTTGGATCTTGCACTTCACATTACAGCCAGCCTCGGAACTACTAATGCCAACTAGGAGTCAAGAGGAATGGCTGAGTGGTCTAGAAGGAATTCCTCCATTCCCAAGCACGTACATGTGGATGGCATCTCCTGGCCTAAAGAGGATTCTCGGGAGGAAGTTTTAACACCGGAGTAAGAGTGGGACTTCAAGGATGCTATGCTTTGACCACGCAGTGAGGGGAAAGCAAGAACACGATTTTCGAGAACAGGGGATGTGCAGAGCCTCAGGACTATGGGGTCCAGACCCAGGTGATATCTCTTCACAGGTGTCCTTGAATTTGGTGAGCCACATCAACTTCATTTTCCTGGCGGGACCCACTTGCAGTATGGATTTCAATGGTGCTGGCATCAGAACCTGGAGAGGAAAAGAGAGAAGATTCTGATGGCACCTGCATCCTTGAAGGTTTTTCCTCCAGCTGCAGAAAATGCTCTCATGCTACATTTCATCTTCATTTCCTTAGATCATTCCTAAGGATGGATCAAATTCTGCAGAATCATCTAGAGCAGTTGATAATTAACTGCTACCTAGGTGCTGCAGGAAACTGCACACAGTCAACCTTAAGAAATTTCTGGTACCTGGGTGTAGTGGTGCATGCCTGTAATCCCAGCAGCATGGGAGGCTGAGGCAGGAGGATCTCAAGTTCAAAACCAGCCTCAGCAAAAGCAAGGCACTAAGCAACTCAGACCCTGTTGCTAAATAAAATACAAAAGAGGGCAGGATGTGTGGCTCAGTGGTCAAGTGTCCCTGAGTTCAATCCCTAGTACCAAAAAAAAAAAAAAAAAAAAAAAAAGTTCTGGAGCTTTAGGCCACATGCCATCTGATACAAGGGTACAGGAAGAGAAAGTTTATGGCTGACTGCCACCTGTCCCCAACTCAGGAGATGCACAAGTGTAGGAAACCAACACCCTCTGCAAGGCCCCAAATGTCTTTAAATTGTTTGGGGTGGATTCAGCGAGCAGCTCTCCTCCATCAGCACCTCCTTCCACCAGTGGAGAACTTCCTTTCTTTTGATGATGGGAACTAGAATGCCTGTCAGGACCCAGTGTCCAACCGTCTGTGCCTGGTCAAACTTTGCCAAGTCAAGCTGCTTGTTCTGCTCATAAACTGGGACCCTCGATGTCCTGATGAAGTGATGAAGGATGCCTGTTTTTGCTAGCAGAAAAGATACATCCATGTACACCCAGGGTCCTTCAACATTCCTTTCATGAGAAGCTACAAGAGACATTGCTCACAGACCTGTGTTTCTGGAAAATTGTGCTTACAAGTGCAACTGGCATGCTTTTTTGGGAATAATAAAGAATTGTGTAACTGATCCCATTTTTCTCTTCCATCTAGGAAGCTCAGAGCCAAAGGAAGTTGCCCATTGTAAATAACCACGTGGGGCTACTTCTGTCTGGATTGCAGCAGCATTCTCCTTTGGTCCAGCAGATACAACACAGTGCGGGGTGGGTGGAGGCAACAGTCAACAAGACGAAGCATCATTCTCATACAAAGAGTAGTCCTGAAGGTCTGTTTCATCATTCTACTAGCACACCTTTGCCGTAGTGAGACCCTTTGCCACAAATGGCACAATTATTCTTTCATCCCATACATGCCCCAGGAGGGCCTGCTCATGCCAGGTTGTAGGCTGTGCATGGGGGATACTAATGTGGAAGATGCAATGTGTGGCCTCCTCAACTCTAGGGCACAAGTGACTGCCCTTCATGAGAGCCTTCAGACCCCCCATCAATGGGCCTTGCTGACCTCTGCAGCCTCCGCTTGGTTCCGCCCCTCCTCACCCACAACCTTCAGGCACACTTCATTTATTCATTAATTCTCTCTCTCCCTCCCCCATCTTCCCTCTCTCTCCCAGCTTAATCCTGCCCCAGGGTCTTTGTACATCTCTTTTTCTGCCCAGAAAGCTCTAGCTTACACCAAGTTCAGATCTCAACTAAAATGTTACCTTTTCCTCAGAGACACTTCTGGGTCAGCCTATCTGAAACCACTCTCCCACTCCACTCCCTGCTATGTGTTTTCATAGAACTCGCCACCTGGATGGAATATTATATAATTTTTTGCATTTTTCACTCTATCTTTGCCACTAGAATGGAGTGAGTGTCTCAGTGGACAGGAAATTTGAATTATCACAATGTCACCAATGTCTTAACACCTGGCACATAGAAGGTGCTCAATAAGCATGTTGAATGGATAAATAGGTGAGTGCCTCAGCATCACTTGGATACGGCACTCATGTGTGGGAGCACTAGTTAAGACTTCTCGGGGGGTGCTGCTGGGGTTGTAGCTCAGAGGTAGAGCGCTCACCTAGCATGCGTGCGGCACTGGGTTCGATCCTCAGCACCACATAAAAATAAAATGAAGATATTGTGTCCACCTATAACTAAAAAATAAATATTAAAAAATTATATTTAAAAAAGTCTCCTCTGTGAAGAAAGTAGGATCAAGCAGTTTTAAAAGAAGGCAAGTGTGGGCTGGGGTTGTAGCTCAGTGGTAGAGCACTTGCCTAGCATGTGTGAGGCACTGGGTTTGATTCTTAGCACCACATGTAAATAAAATAAAGGCACATGGACAACTAAAAGTATTTTTGAAAAAGGCAAGTGTGATATTCAGTATTCCTCCAATACACACAGGTAAACCTACTGTGGACCGTGAAGGAAACAGCATTCAGCTCTTCCTCCTAGGGTTTGATGAAGATGCGTTTAGCAGAATGTAGGTGTGAGAAAGTCAGGCCCAGCATGATCTCAAATTGAAACAGTGGCTGAAAGTAGTGATATTACAGTGCTAGATCTACAGGCAAATCCTAAGGAGAGTTTGGCTTGCCCACAAAGATGACGAGAGTACACCTTCTGTTGGAGTGGGTTACCAAGCACCAGCTGGGAAGACTTCTGAATGACACATACAGTACCAGAAGAGCATTCCTGCTGGAGGGACTGGTGGCACTTCACAAAGAGTTGGTTCTTACAGGGTCACCCACTGTTTATGAGGACATCCCGAGCTCGTGAGAACTTGTGTGGGATTGCTGTGGTCCTTTTCAGGAAGCCTCAGCTGCATGTCACATGGTGACTTGTGATCCAGGTCTGGCTAAGGATACGCCCTCATGACCTCACACTTCAGGACATGCTGTGGGTTCTGTGGCTTTGAGGTCTTCCTGGTCTTTCATCCCTCCCCTGGGGCTCCACAGAGGAAGAATATCAATGCATGACAACTTTCTTGAAGCAAACATTGCTGGCACAGAGCCACCCAAGCCCAGCCCTGTCTGTCCTGAGTTACATGGGTGCTTGCAGCTGTGGGTTTTGGAACAGATCTGGATTTCCATGGGTTTTCTCTTCTAAAAGATCTTCACAAAGAGAGCATGCTCTGAGAAGTTAGTTCAACAAGGCTGTTGGGGGATGTTGATGAATTCTCTTTTTTTTTTTTTTTTTTTTTTTTTTTTTTTTTTTTGGTACTGGGGATTGAACTCAGGGGCCCTTGACTACTGGGCCATATCCCCAGCCCTTTTTTTGTATTTTATTAGAGACAGGGTCTCACTGAGTTGCTAAGTGCCTCGCCATAGCTGAGACTGGCTTTGAACTCACGATCCTCCTGCCTCAGCCTCCCAAGTGCTGGGATTACAGGCGTGCGCCATCGCACCCGGCTGTTGATGAATTCTCTATCGGTGCAAAGTCTGTGACTATCTCAAGTCCCTGTAGGAAATACAGGTGACAGTGGCCTCAAGATGCCAAAGGGCCAAAACCCTGCAAATGGCCCCTTTAATGAGCTTTACAAGTCCAGAAAGTTTCTTGGGAACCTCCCAGCCCCACATGGACTGAGATTTGGATATATATTGGATGTTTCATGTGCCTTCATATCTTCAATTCCTTGGAAACATTGAAGCCCTGGACACTGGATGAGCCTTAGAAAACATACAAGCCCTGGTCCCAGATGCTTCAAGGTGTCCCACTAGACCTGACCTGCCCAAGGGAGCCCAAGGCTCTCTTCCATGTTGTCCTAGCAATCACAAGCCAGAGACTACCACATGTTACTTTCAGCGGGAAGTGAAGGGAAAGAAGATTGCTATGCAAGGAAAGCTTATCCTAGTTGCATTGGGAAGTAGCACAAGGTGCAGTTTTTGGGCACTCTAAGGCACTATTTGGAGGACAGGCAGCTGGAAAACTCCATATGCATGGTACTAGGCAAGGTGCCTACAAGTGGGTGACGGTTGGCCTTCACTGGCTTAAGAGAAGAAATTTTGCAGGTGGCATAGGGAAAAGGGAAAAGTCCATGCTGACATGATGGTTTTTCAGAAGCAGTGAAAAGCAAGGGCCTTGAAGGTGACCTCTGAGTTCTCCAAGGTCTCCTGTTGGAAGCTTCACTCACCTTGTTTTAGAAAGCAGCCAAAGATCTTTCTGCTTTCCTACCGCCCTCAAGGCACCCACCTTTACCACTAAAGCTTTCTGAATTGCCAGGAACAAGCCTCAACCAGTCTGAAAGCACCCACCCACTCCCTTATTTCTGTTGTCATTTGAATGAATCAACAGGCTCCTCTAAAACCGAGAGAAGGTAAAAGGGGTGGAAGAGGGAGGGAGAGGAATTTTGGTGTTTGCTCTCTTGAAAGTAGTGGCCTGAGAATATTCATTTAGTTTTGGAAAGCTTTTTAATTTTTTAAAATTCCATATACCAGCAGGCATTTGTTGTAGTACATTATTTAAAATCCAAGTAAACGCACAGGAAAGGCGAAATGACATCCATTTGAATAGTCAGCTTTGTTTTCTCAAAGTGGAAAATAATTGCGGGAGAAAATGGAGGGGGATAATTTTGAGAAAAATGGAAATTGTGGTAGAGAAAAAACAGGATGAGGGAGAATGGAGAGTTATGGGGGGAAATGAGAATTTCGAGGAAATAGAAATTGTGTCAGAGAAAGGATTTGGAGAAATGGGAGAAATTGAAGAATTGTGGGAGAAAAAAAAATATGTGTGACCATGGGTTAATGTGGAACAGAATAAGAATCTGAGAAACATCAAATTCTGGGACAGAACAGGAAAGAGTAGGAAATGTTATTTCTGGGGCAAATATGGAATTAAAAACAGAAAAGGAGTTGGAGGAGAAAGGGGGAATTTCTGGGAGAGGAAATGTGGCAAAGAAGGAAGAATCTTAGAAAGGATATAGATGTATGAGAGGATGGAGAAATATGGAGGAAAATGGGGATATTTGTGATCAAATGGGAAAATGAGGGTAAAGATAAGGAATTGGATAAAGAACAAGAAATATGGGGTAAGAAACTCATGGAAGAAAAGACAAAATAGGAGGCACAATTTTGGGAAAGACAAATTGTGGGAGGGACAGGATTGTGGAAGAGAACAGGATTGATAAATAATGGGAATTCTAGGAGGTATGGAGAATTAGAAATAAGGGATTTTGTGAAGAAATCAGAACCGTAGGGGGAAGTGGGAATTATGAGAATGAGGAATTGTGGAGCACAAAGGAAATTTGACACAAGGATACGTGAGAAATAATAGAAAATCATGGGAGAAAAATAATGAGAGAATGGAGGTTTATGAAAAGAGCAGAGAATGAAAAGCCATGGAAGCCGGGCGCGGTGGCGCACACCTGTAATCCCAGCACTTTGGGAGGCTGAGGCAGGAGGATCGCGAGTTCAAAGCCAGCCTCAGCCATGGCGAGGCACTTAGGAACTCAGTGAGACCCTGTCTCAAAATAAAGTACAAAAAAAAGGGCTGGGGATGTGGCCCAGTGGTCGAGTGCCCCTGAGTTCAATCCCCGGTACCACAAAAAAAAAAAAAAAAAAAAAAAAGCCATGGAGAGTTGATACAGTACAAAATGAGAACTGTGGAAAAGAAGTGGAGTTTGGGGCAAAGTAATGAATTATGAAAGAAACAGAATTATGGGAAAGATGGGAATTGTGGGAGTCACAAGGTATTGTGGGGACAGCAAATGAGCATGGGGCAACAGGATGACCACAGAAAATATGGGGATGGTGGAGAATACAGGAATAAGGGGACACAACAAAATAACTATGGGGATTGTAGACAAATACAAGAATTGTGGGAGATAAGTCATTGTGGGAAAACAATGCTGAGATGAATAAAAGAACATAAAGAGGAAGAATTAATTGTGGAAGACACAAGGTAGTTTGGGGAAAAACTTGGGAAGCATGGTGAAAAGAATGGGAATCAAGAATAGAGAAGGAACTATAGTGGAGGAAATGGAATTGTAAAGCAGAATGTAGTAATGTACAGAGAACTATACAAGAAAATGCAAATTTAAAACAAAGAGTGAGAAAGTGGAATTGCGGGAGAAACAATGGGGAGGCACAAATATTTTTTTAAAACCTGCAAGAAGCAGAATAATGGGATTGTAGGAGAAGCGAGGCACCGGGAGATATAAGAACAGAGGATTGTGGGAGACCAAGGAATCGAGAGGGAGCAAAGAATTCTGGGAGAAAGAAGGGGAGCAGAATTGTGGGAGAAGCAAGTGAACAGAGGATTCTGAGAGAAGCAAAGGGTTGTGGAAAAATAAGAACAGGAGTTTCTGGGAGAAAGGAGAACTTGCAGGTCATAGAGGATTCTGGGAGGAAGATGAGAACAGGATTATGGGAGAAGTAAAGAGTTATGAGAGAATTAAGGGAACAGAGGATTCTGCAAGAAGCAAAGGATTGTGGGAGAAAAAAAGAGAACAGAGGATTCTGGGAGAAAGAAGGACCTGCAGGACAGGGCAGAGGATTCTGGGAGGATAGTAAGAACAGGATTGTGGGAGAAGCAAGGAAAGGGATAGTGGGAGCTATAAGAGAGGACTCTGAGAGAAAGGAGGACTTGTAGGTCAGAACACCTTCTGGGAGGAAGGTGAGAACACGATTGTGGAAGAAGCATGGCATTGTGGTACAATAAGAAAACAGGATTCTGGGACACAGAAGGACTGGTGGTTCATTGCAGAGGATTCTGGGAGGAGGGTGAGAACAGGATGGTGGGAGAAGCAAAGGGTTGTTGGAGAATCCAGTATACTGAGGATTCTGGGAGAAGGAAGGACCTATGGGTCATGCAGAGGATTTTGGGAGGAAGGTGAGAACAGGATAGTGAGAGAAGCAAAGGACTGTGGGAGAAATAAGTGAAGAGAATTCTGGGAGAAGCATGGGATTGTGGGAGAATGGAGTGACCAGAATTCTGGGAGAAAGAAGGTCTTGAGGGTCAGAGCAGAGGATTCTGGGAGAAAGGTAAAAACAGGATAGTGAGAGAAGGAAAGGGTTGTGGGAGAAATAAGTGAACAGAATTCTGGGAGAAGCATGGGATCGTGGGAGAATGATGAGGTGACCAGAGGATTCTGGGATGAAGGAGGTCTTGAGTGTCAGGGCAGAGAATTCTAGGAGAAAGGTTAAAACAGGATTGTGGTAGAAGCAAAGGGTTGTGGGAAAATATGAGAAGAGACCATGCTGGGAGAAAGAAGGTCTTGTGGGTCATAGCAGAGGAATCTGGGAGGAAGGTGAGAATGGGATAGTGAGAGAAGCAAAGGATTGTGGGAGAAATATGTGCCCAGAAGATCCTGGGAGAAAGCAGGTCTTATGGGTAATGGCAGAGGACTCTGGGAGGAAGGTGAGAACCGGTTTGTTAGAGAAGCAAAGGATTGTGGGAGAAATAAGTTAAGAAAATTCTGGGAGAAGCATGGGATTGTGGGAGAATGAACTGACCAGAGGATTCTGGGAGAAAGCAGGTCTTCTGTGTCAGGGCAGAGGATTCTGGGAGGAAGGTGAGAACCGGATTGTGAGAGAAGCATGGGATTGTGGGAGAAATAAGTGACCAGAGGATTCTGGGAGAAAGCAGGTCTTGTGGTCATGGCAGAGGACTCTGGAGGAAGGTGAGAACAGGAGTGTGAGAGAGAAGCAAAGGATTGTGGGAGAAATAAGTGAAGTGAATTCTGGGAAAGGATGAAATCGGAGAATGAGTGACCAGAGGAAGAAAGCAGGTCTTGTGCGTCAGGCAGAGGATTCTGGGAGGAAGGTGAGAACAGGAGTGTGAGAGAAGCAAAGGATTGTGGGAGAAATAAGTGAAGAGAATTCTGGGAGAAGCAAGGGATTCTGGGAGAATGAAGTGCCCAGAGGATTCTGGGAGAGAGCAGGTCTTGTGGGTCATTACAGAGGATTGTGGGAGAAAGGTGACAACAGGAGCGTGAGAGAGCAAAGGATTGTGGGAGAAGTAAGTGAAGAGAATTCTGGGAGAAGCATGGGATTGTGGGAGATTGAAGTGACCAGAGGTTTCTGGGAGAAAGCAGGTCTTGTGCGTCAAGGCAGAGAGGATTCTGGGAAGAAAGTTAGAACAGGACTGTTAGAGAATCAAAGGATTTTGTGAGAAACAAGTGCCCAAAGGATTCTAGGAGAATGTAGGTCTTGTGGGTAATGGCAGAGGATTCTGGGAGGAAGGTGAAAACAGGAGTGTGAGAGAAGCAAAGGATTGTGGGAGAAATAAGTGAAGAGAATTCTGGGAGAAGTATGGGATTGTGGGAGAATGAAGTGACCACAGAGGATTCTGGGAGAAGGCAGGTCTTGTGGGTCATGGCAGAGGATTCTGGGAGGAAGGTGAAAACAGGAGTGTGAGAGAAGCATAGGATTGTGGGAGAAATAAGTGAGAGAATTCTGGGAGAAAGCAGGTCTTGTGGGTTATGGCAGAGGATTGTGGGAGGAAGGTGAGAATAGGAGTGTGAGAGAAGCAAAGGATTGTGGGAGAAATAAGTGAACAGAATTCTGGGAGAAGCATGGGATTGTGGGAGAATGAAGTGCCCAGAGGATTCTGGGAGAAAGCAGGTCTTCTGCATCAGGCAGAGGATTGTGGGAGGAAGGTGAGAACAGGAGTGTGAGAGAAGCAAAGGATTGTGGGAGACGTAAGTGAACAGAATTCTGGGAGAAGCATGGGATTGTGGGAGATTGAAGTGACCAGAAAATTCTAGGAGAATGCAGGTCTTGTGGGTCATAGCAGAGGATTCTGGGAGGAAGGTGAAAACAGGAGTGTTAGAGAAGCAAAGGATTGTGGGAGAAATAAGTGAAGAGAATTCTGGGAGAAACATGGGATTGTGGGAGAATGGAGTGACCAGAATTCTGGGAGAAAGAAGGTCTTGAGGGTCAGAGCAGAGGATTCTGGGAGGAAGGTAAAAACAGGATAGTGAGAGAAGCAAAGTGTTGTGGGAGAAATAAGTGAACAGAATTCTGGGAGAAGCAAGGGATTGTGGGAGAATTAAGCTCCCAGAGGATGCTGGGAGAAAGCAGGTATTGTGGGTCATGGCAAAGGATTCTGGGAGGAAGGTGAGAACAGGAGTGTGAAAGAAGCAAAGGATTGTGGGAGAAGCAAGTGAAGAGAATTCTGGGAGAAGCATGGGATTGTGGGAGAAATGAGTGACCAGAGGATTCTGGGAGAAAGCAGGTCTTGTGGGTCATGGCAGAGGATCTGGGGAAGGTGAGAACAGGAGTGTGAGAAAGCAAGGATTGTGGGAGAAATAAGTGAAGAGAATTCTGGGATAGCATGGGATTGTGGGAGAAATGAAGTGACCAGAGGATTCTGGGAGAAAGCAGGTCTTGTGTTAGGGTAGAGAATTCTGGGATGGCAAGAGGAGAAGCAAAGGATTTTGTGAGAAATGTGCCTAAAGGAGGAGAAAGCAGGTCTTGATAAGAGGATTCTGGGAGGAAGGTGTGAGAGAAGCAAAGGATTGTGGGAGAAATAAGTGAAGAGAATTCTGGGAGTAGCATGGGATTGTGGGAGAATGAAGTGACCAGAGGATTCTGGGAGAAAGCAGGTCTTCTGCGTTAGGGCAGAGAATTCTGGGAGGAAGGTGAGAACAAGACTGTTAGAGAAGCAAAGGATTTTGTGAGAAATAAGTGCCTAAAGGATTCTAGGAGAAAGCAGGTCTTGTGAGTCATAGCAGAGGATTCTGGGAGGAAGGTGAGAACAGGAGTGTGAGAGAAGCAGCATATTATTGTGGGAGACATAAGTGAAGAGAATTCTGGGAGAAAGAAGGGATGTGGGAGAATGAACTGACCAGAGGATTCTGGGAGAAAGCAGGTCTTGTGGGTCATGGCAGAGGATTCTGGGAGGAAGGTGAGAACCTGTTGAGAAGCAAAGGATTGTGGGAGAAATAAAGTGCACAGAAGTCTGGGAGAAAGCAGGTCTTGCGGGTCATGGCAGAGAATTGTGGGAATAAGGTGAGAACAAGAGAGTGTGAGAGAAGCAAAGGATTGTGGGAGAAAAATAAGTGAAGAGAATTCTGGGAGAAGTATGGGGTTCTGGGAGAATGAAGTGCCCAGAGGATTTTGGGAGAGAGCAGGTCTTGTGGGTCATGGCAGAGGATTGTGGGAGGAAGGTGAGAACAGGACTGTGAGAGAAGCAAAGGATTTTGGGAGAAATAAGTACCCAGAGGATTCTAGGAGAGAGCAGGTCTTATGGGTCATTGCAGAGGATTTTGGGAGGATGGTGAGAACAGGACTTTGAGAGAAGCAAAGGATTGTGGGAGAAATAAGTGACTAGAGGATTCTGGGAAAAAGCAGGTCTGGTGTGTCAGGGCAGAGGATTATGGGAGGAAGGTTAAAACCATATTGTGAGAGAAGCAAAGGATTTAGGGAGAAATAAGTGCCCAGAGGATTCTGGGAGAAAGCAGGTCTTGTGGGGCATGGCAGTGGATTCTAGGAGGAAGGTGAGAACAGGTGTGTTAGAGAAACAAGGGGTTGTGGGAGAAATATGAGAACAAAGCATGCTGGGAGAAAGAAGGTCTCATGGTTCATGGCAGAGGATTCTGGGAAGAAGGTGAAGAAAGCAAAGAATTGTGGGAGAAGGAAGGACTTGCAGGTAACAATAGAGGCTTCTGAGAGAAAGGTGAGGAAAGCAAAGAGTTGGGGGAGAAAGAAGGGCTAGCAGGTAAGAACATAAGATTCTGAGAGGAAGGTGAGCACAGGATTGTGGACAAAGCAAGGGATGGCTGGAGAATTAAGTGAACAGAATTCTGGGCGAAGCATGGGATTGTTGGGAGAATAAAGTGACTAGAGAATTCCAGCAGAAAGAAGTTATTGTGGGTCATGGCAGGGGATTCTGGGTGAAATTGCGAACAGTGTTGTGGGAGAAGTAAAGGATTGTGGGAGAAAGAAGGGCTGTGGGTAACAACAGAGGATTCTGGGAGGAAGGTGAAAACAGGATTGTTGGAGAACTGAGGGACTGTGGGAAAAATAGGAGAACAGAGGATGCTGGGAGGAAGGAGGACTTGTTGGTCAGAGAAGAGGATTCTTGGAGGAAGGTGACAACAAGATTGTGAGAGAAGCAAAGAATTGTGGGAGAAATAAGCCAACAGAATTCTAGGAGAAGCATGGGGTTTTAGGAGAATGAAGTGACCAAAAGATTCTGGGAGAAAGAAAGTCTTGTGGGTCATGGCAGAGGATTCTGGGAGGAAGGTGAGAACAGGATTGTGAGAGAAGCAAAGGATTGTGGGAGAAACAAGTGAACAGAATTCTGGGAGAAGCATGGGATTGTGGGAATCCAGTGTACAGAGGATTCTGTGAGAAAGAAGGACCTGTAGGTCAGGGCAGTGTACAGAGGATTCTGTGAGAAAGAAGGACCTGTGGGTCAGGGCAGAGTATTCTGGGAGGAAAGGTCAGAACAATATTGTGGAAGAACCAAGGGGTATGGGAGGATTCAGTGTACAGAGGATTCTGGGAGAAAGAAGGACCTCCAGGTTATGGCAGAAGATTCTGGGAGGAAGGTGTGAACACGATATTTGGAGAAGCTAGGCATTGTGAAAGAATCAAGGGAACAGAGAATTCCCAGGAGAAACAATGGGTTGTGGGATAATAAGGACACAGAGGATTCTGGGAGAAGAAATAGTGGGGCAGAGCAAAGGATTCTGGGAGAAAGAAATTAGCAGAGTAAGCAGATTCGTGGAGAAAAGGAGAACAGATGATTGTGGACCAGAGCAGAAACTTGTGGGAGAGATCAGAGGATTGTGGTAGAAGCAAAGAATTGTGGAACAGAACAAAGGATTGTGGGAAAGGTGGGTACTTTAGGTATAACAGAATTGTGGAAGAAGAAAGAACTCTGGGAGATAACAGGATTGTGGAGAAGCAAGGAATTGTGGGACAGAACTAAAGATTGTAAGAAAGCCAGGTTGTAGGAAAAACAAGGTATTTTGAGACAGGACAGAAGATTGTGGTAAAGATGGTGAATGTGGGGGCAACAATGAATTGTATAAGATATGAGGTTATTGTGGAAAGACAGAGTTGTTACCAGCTGAGATGGATGCAAACTCCAAATAGTCCCATGAGCTGGCATAGTCCCTGGAAAATATATTTGAATGACATCGGAAGTTCCTCCACCAACAGAGAAGTGAAGGACATTCTCAGATGACAGACTAGTGACTACCAGAGACATACTGACCAGGGAAGAGTTAAAAGGAATCTTAAAATTGTCCCCAATGGGCTGATGACTGCCCAAAGTCAGACATAGAAATCATCTCCAATGTGCTCCAAACAGCAAAACATTAAAATAACTTAATTTCTGAAAAAAAAATTCTATTTTGGGTTTTTTTGTTTGTTTAAGCAACATATAAGAATTCCCTGTGGGGTTACCATACAAAATGGTGGGGACTGTACCTTAGGGGCAATTTTTTTTTTTAAATATCAAATAGGGTTTGGGGCTCAGTGGTAAAGCACTCGCCTTGCACCTGTGAAGCACTGGGTTTGAGCCTCAGCACCACATAAAAATAAATAATAAAATAAAAGATATTGTATCCATCTGCAACTAAAAAAAAATTTTTTTTTTTTTTGTACTAGGGATTGAACTCAGGGGCACTCAACCACTGGGCCACATCCCGAGGCCTTTTTTCTATTTTATTAGAGACAAGGTCTCACTGAGTTGCTAAGTGCTTCACCATTGCTGAGGCTGGCTTTGAACTCACAATCGTCCTGTCTCAGCCTCCCAAGTGCTGGGATTACAGGTGTGCACCACTACACTCTGCTTCAAATAGATTTCCTTAGGGACAATTTTAATTTTAATATTTCAAGGGTGACTAAATGTACACTTAAGATCCTTTGTGCACCTTTATAGCACCTCCACTGCATACTTTTTTTTAATATTTATTTATTTGCTTTTAGTTGTACACAATGCGTTTATTTGTACATGTATGAGGATCGAACCGGGCCGCGCACGTGCTAGGCGAGCGCTCTACCGCTGAGCCACAATCCCAGCCCCTCCACTGCATACTTTTGCAGGAGATGTTGGCTGTTGATTTTACAAACTTCTGAGTTTCAAAAAACCCTCACAAAAATGAACTCAACAGACATTAGCTAACAATATATCACCAGTGTGTCTCAATTGACAGCTGCCCCTTTTTATAAGGAGTGGGGCAGTACTGGGGATGAAGCCAAGACCTCATATGTGGTAGGCAGGCACTCTAGTACTGAACTACATCCCTGGCCTGACAGCTGCCATTTTAAGAGAAATTCTTTCCAAAATTAAAAATACTGATTGTATTTTGTCTTTTTCAAAAGGCTTTTCTACTTGCTTTCTTCCTCCCAAGTTTTTTCGAATAAGTATTTACATGGATTATTCTATTATTAGAATAGAAGTATTTTTTAAAAAAATATTTATTTATTCGCTTTAGTTGTACACAATGCAATGCATTTATGTTTACATGGTGCTGAGGATCGAACCCGGGCCGCGCAAGTGCGAGGCGAGCACTCTGCCGCTGAGCCACACCCCAGACAAGAAGTATTATTTTTAAATGCTTGTTTAATTTACCCAGTAGACTGTGAGATCCTTAGGGGAAAAGTCTACAACCTGTGGCACCTACACCTAATACAGAGCCTGATGGAGTCCTTGGCAGTCAGCCAAAATTGTTTAAAACACAGAGGCTGGGTAGATCCATATGATGGAATATTGTTCAACCAAAAAAAAGAACAATGTACTGATACACGTGTGCACATAGATGAACCTTGAAAATTCTGCAAATTAGAAGAAGTCAGGCACAAAGGACAGATACTGTACAGTGCCATCTATGTGAAATGTCCAGAAGAGGCAATCCATAGGGACAGAAGATTACTAGTTGCCAGGGCTGGGGAAGGGGAATGGCAAATAACTGTTTCCTTTTGAGGTTATAAAAAATAATTCAGATTTAGATAGTGGCGATGGTTACCCATCATTGTAAACATATCAGAAACCACTGAAGTGTACACTTTAAAAGAGTGAATTTTATGATATGTAGGTGTATCTCAACTTTGTGCACGGTGCTGGACTTGAACCCACGTCCTCTGGCATGCTAGGCAAGCTCTTGCCCACTGAGCTGTACCCTGCCCCCAGCCTCATGGTTTTTTTTTTGTTGTTGTTGTTTTTTTTGTTTTGTTTTTTGTGTGTTTGGTGCTGGGGATTGAACCCAGGGCCTTGAAGCACTCTACCAACTGAGCTATATCCCCAGCCCAAGTCTCAGTTCTCTTAAAAAACAAAGGAAGAGGGCTGGGGTTGTGGCTCAGTGGCAGAGCGCTCACCTAGCACGTGCGTGGCCCGGGTTCGATCCTCAGCACCACGTAAAAATAAAGGCATTGTGTACAACTAAAACAAATAAATAATTTTTTTTTAAAAAAAAAGCAAAGGAAGAGGGGAAAACCAGCCATTCTTTACAGATGAAAAGATCAACGATCTTTAACTTTCCATGTAGAAGGAAGATACCATTGTAAAGTGTCCAACTTCTCCAGTGGGAGCACTATGCAAACTCTAAGTTTTTTTTTTTTTTAGATGTCTCCTTCTTCTATTTATTTTTCAAAATATAAACTGGTTAAACAAATAGAGTTCAAATTTCAAAGACAAGCTCCTCTTCATGCATGCCAATATGACTGTGAAGGATGACATGATGTCAAAGTGCTTTCAATAAGGAGTAGAAAGGCTGGGGTGCGACTCAAATGCAAAGTGCTGGCCTAGAAGGCATGCATGAGGGCCTGGCTTCCATGGGGGGGGGGATAGAATATTTTTTTTAAAATAAAAGGAGAAGGTAAGGTGATCCTTAAAAGAACAGCCACCAGGAATTGCTGCCTTGTTTATTTTTCTGTTGGCTCTTCATTTGCATCTTGTAAAACCTCCATGTGAAAATTTCTAACTTGTGAGCGCAGACCTAGGCAACAGCTTTTTCAAAAGAATGAATGGGATTGATGCTGTTTGCCTATGGCAACTGGGGTGCCTGGGGCAGATTGGGATATGGTTTTTTTTTTTGTTGTTGTTGTTGTTGTTCTTTTTTAAAATTATTTATTTATTTGCTTTAGTTGTACACAATGCCTTTATTTTTACGAGGTGCTGAGGATCGAACTGGCCGCATGTGCGAGGTGAGAGCTCTACCACTGAGCCACAACCCCAGCCCAGGATATGGTTTTTATTGTTATTTCTTTTTAGTGTTTTATTTGACTGTCAAAGATTGACTCAGCCACCTTAATCCACCAGAAAGGGAAAACCAACAAAGCCAAGCAGTTCCAGATGACAATTTTGGGCTCATGACCCAGGTGGTATCAGTAAGAGCATGCTAACAGCAATTCCAACTGGTGGGTCTGTCGTCCTTGATGTACTATGTGTACTAGATAGAAAGTCCAGAGTTGGGGGAGTGGCTCTGGGGTAGAGGCTTGCCTAGCCTAGTATCGCTGAGACCCTGGATTCCATGCTCAGCTCCACAAACAAAGAACAAGTCTATAAACACACAGTGCATCTGTCATAACTATAGCCTGAAGTATTTCTGTTTCCCTTCAAGGCTCCCAATTATGACCAATTCTGCCTCATGGAATCAATCCATCAATTTATCACCATGTTTCTTTAACCCATCTTGTTACCTGAAAATGAAGCTTCCTTCAAAATATTTGAATAGTAGGAATGGAAAAGAAAACTGAGCTTTTGTAGTCATTTCCAGACATCTTTCCTCAAAGTTTTCTGACTCCAAAATTCAACATTATCCTTTGGTATAAACCAAAGTAGCTTGGACAGCATATTGTCTGTCTTTGGTCTCCTGTGTGTGCGTGTGTGTGTGTGTATGTGTGCATGTATGTTTGTGTACACGCACTAATTCATGTTGGGTAAAGGAAAGTTTTAGATTCACGCTTTCAGAAAGCCTAATTTTACTTGGACATTACAAATCATTAGTTAAAACTCCAAGGCTTTCAGTGTAGTGATTTTCAAATTTTTTTCCTTAACCCAAATATCTTTTTCTTTTTTTTTAATATTTATTTATTTGCTTTAGTTGTACACAATGCGTTTATTTGTATGTGGTGCTGAGGATCGAACCCAGGCCGCGCACGTGCTAGGTGAGCGCTCTACCGCTGAGCCACAATCCCAGCCCCCCAAATATCTTTTCCTTTTCCCACTAAAACAAAATCTTACAAGGAAACTGCAAGACAGAGGTGTATGTTAGCAAACATTTGCTTCTTTAGTCACAATTTGAATTTTATGGAAAATCAATGTTGTAATCAATTACAATTATAAGGACACTTTGGTCAACTCAAAGGACCCACACTTTGGGAGGCTCAAGGATCACGAGTTCAAAGCCAGCCTCAAAACTTTGTCTCTAAATAAAATACAAAAAAGGTCTGGGGATGTGACCCAGTGGTCGAGTGCCCCTGGTTCAATCCCTGAGAAATCTGAGGCAAAAGTTACCATCATGTACCAACTTGAACATCTAACTTCATTGGCTATAGAACTGCAAATGCAATGGTCTTTAAGTAATTCTCCTCTGCCATCACTGTACAGTGATCCCTTAAAGATGACAGAGGAAAGTTATTCTGAGCTCCACATTCAAATCAGCTCAATTATTGGGTTAATTCAAGTTAATATGTGGGCAGGTTAGTATTTGGTAGTCAACACATTTGAAGTATGCACAATTTTTTTTGTTTGTTTTTTGTACTGGGGATTGAACTCAGGGGCACTCGACCACTGGGCCACACCCCCAGCCCTTTTTTGTATTTTATTAGAGACAGGGTCTCACTGAGTTGCTAAGTGCCTCGCCATGGCTGAGGCTGGCTTTGAACTCGCGATCCTCCTGCCTCAGCCTCCCAAGTGCTGGGATTATAGGTGTGTGCCACTGTGCCCGGCTGAAGTATGCACAATTTAATCACAGATTTTCCTGTGAATTTTGGAATGGAATTTGAATCATTTACTAGATGCCAGAAGTACCATGTCAGGGTTCCAGGAGCACAGTTTCACAGCCACAGTGCTACGTGAACAGGATAAATTGGAAAAGCCAGTAATGGTTCTTCAGCTTTTTGCCCTACATGCCCCAAGTGAGCTGGACAGATAAGTGTACCTGTAATCTAAAGAGCTCATGTCATAACATTCATCACCTCACAGCGAAAGTATCAAAGGGTTTAAAGTGACAATTAATCACATAGTCAAAATGCCATTCAGCCCAATTGGGAACCAGTTATAATTAACATAGGCTACAGTGCTTAATAATTAAAGGAAATAAATATTAAAGGAAATAAATATTAAAATATTAAAAAGAGAGGCGGCTGATGAAATGGAAGAGTCATCATGGGCCATTGTAACTTGCCCTCTGCTCCTCAGTGTTTCATCAAGGATTGGCCAGGGAGTTCTGGTGTGCCACACTACTCCTGCCCTGGCCCACGGGGTATTACCTTCTGACAGCATGCTGAGGGCCTCATCAGAAGTGTGTCCCCCAACAGGAGCCACCTTCCTGCCAGTGAGATTTTCACGGGGCACACTGGAGCCCACCACCTCCGCAGCCGAAGTCGTCATGGATTCCCACTGGATCACCATCTTGGGAGACTGGAAACCCACGCAGCATCCTGTCCAACCATAGAAGGCCAGAGACAAGAGAAACCCCTGGGCAGGATTCAGTATTCCCTGGGAGGGAAGGTTAAAAAAAAGACACAGCGGTCAGTGAAGCAAGGCAGGAATTAGAGCCTTGAGTTGCCACCTAGTGCCAAGCTACACTCAGGACACCCACTGGGCTTCCCTCACTAGGAGGAAGTGGGTTGGTTGGTTTGGGGCAAGACTAAGATTGGCCATAGTAGATTCTGTCTCTCCAAGGGCTACCTGAAAATAGGGGAAGTGGGGAGAGTGCAAGAGAGAGAAGAGAAGGAATAAGGGGTGATGGTGGAAGAAGAGGCCAGAGAAGGAGAAAGGGAGGATGAAAAGGACCAGGAGGAGAGGAGAGGAAGGGAAAGGAAAGTGGCGGAGAGGAAATGCAAGCAAGGAAGGTGATAGAACCAGCTATCTTTGCACCTCTGCTCCCATGTGGCTTGCAACCTGGTGCTGTCAGGTCAGAATTTGATTCACTCAAGGTCCTCAGGGAACATTACTCCATAGAGCTAGCCAGAGGAGTCATGTGAAGCTCCCAGCCAAAGCACACAGACCAAGAGGGCTTGTGTGGGCTTATGAAAGTCATCTCAAGTCATATTTTCCCAAATTCAGAACAACATAATTAACAATTTTGCATGGCCCAGAGCATACCTCTCTGCCAACAGCTCCTGATATACTTGAAATGTAATGAAAATAAGGAGGGTTGGGGAGTCCAGTACTTTTATACATGTTTTTATGTAGCAGTAATTAATCTAAATTTTATATGCTACATTTTCCACTTAATAACAAGAGACTTCATAATCATCATTTTTAACTTCTGGGTCACATTCCAACAAGATGAAAGGCTGGGATATGGTTTGGTGGTAGAGTGTGAACTTAGCAGGTACTCAGCCCTGGGTTTAATCCCTGGCACCACAATTTTAATTAAAAAAGAAAAAGAAAAAAAAATATGAAAGACCATAATTTACTTAACCATTCCTTTTTTTTTTTTTTTTTTTAACATTTGGGTTTCCAATAATGCTTTTAGAATTATATGTAATGCTGAGCCAGGCATGGTGACATGCACCTGTAATCCCAGCCACTGGGGAGGCTGAGGCAGGAGGATCACAAATTTGAGATCAGCCTGGAAAACTTAGCAAGACCCTGTCTCAAAATTTAAAAAATAAAAAGGGCTGTGGATGTGGCTTAGTGGTACAATGCTTGCCTAGCATGCACTCTATAATTGATCCCCAGGATTACCAAAAAAGAAGGTGATGATGATTATGTATAATGCTACCAAGAGTATATTCATTCCTGTGGGGTTTTTCATGGTTTTAAAGTATTCCAGCAAGATAAATGCTGAAATTGGGAGTCTTCCAGAAGGGTCTGATACACTGTGTCCCACTGTTCTGATGTTCTGGTTTCTTTTCATAGTGCTGGGGATGAAACTCGGCCTCCTCCATGCTAAGGAAGCAAGTGCTCTACCACTGAGACATACCCCTGGCTGTCTATCTTTTTAATAATAATCACTACCATGAATGAAACATGCTCAGTAGTTCACTAAGCCAAATGTAGGTAGTCCAAGAACATACTTGCCTCATTATATATTTATACAACTAAACACCATACATCTAAATGTTCTTTTTTCCTTCCAATTTTTTTTCAAGAAGAAACTTAAATCTACATGAGCTTACCATAATAAACCATGTGGTCTTGGCTGCATCTCTGACACGTTTCAAAGAGCCTGCATCGATATCTGGTTGCATTTCAAGGTAGAATAAAAGGCTTTCATTGATGATATTGGATAGCCAACTGTTAAAAAGACAATGGCCCACAGGTGAAGAGAACATGCCACAAAAATTCATTTTAAATGCTAAGGGTCAGGGACTGATCTTTACCACAGTGTGTATGTGCCAATTCTAGGTGGAAAGCTGATCACTTCCACAGCAAACAACTGAACCAGCACACCAAGAATTTATTTTAGGAAATGTAATTCCTTCTCCCAGTCTAACACAGAGATCCACAAATCCTTCCCATGTTAATACTCAACATCACATCAACGTGGTAATGTTCCAACTCTGTATCAAATAACCCAGAAGTCAGTCTTTCTTTGAGGAGCAACCTGAAGATTTGAAGATGAAGAATTTATTTTGACATTTCACACTGGAATTTTTAAATGTTACTCTTGGGGGTCAGTGAAGTTTGAAATAGTGATCTAAGTGTATTTTTAGTGAGAGGTAATTTCTGCTTCTCCTAGGAGCATGTCCAAACAAATCCCCTCATATCGGGTAGATTTTTTTTTTTTTTTTTTTTTGGTACCGGGGATTGAACTCAGGGGCACTCGACCACTGGGCCACATCCCCAGCCCTTTTTTGTATTTTAGTAGAGACAGGGTCTCACTGAGTTGCTAAGTGCCTCGCCGATGCTGAGGCTGGCTTTGAACTCGTGATCCTCCTGCCTCAGCCTCCCAAGTGCTGGGATTACAGGTGTGCGCCACCGCGCCCGGCTTCGGGTAGATTATTAACACCATAAGGCTTACCCTGCCTGATAAAGTATTGATTCACCACATTACAGGGTGTTACTTTGTGTGTGTGTGTGTGTGTGTGTGTGTGTGTGTGTGTATGTGTGTGATGCTAGGGATTGAACCCAGGGCCTTCTGCATGCAAGGCTCCAATTTTTTTTTTTTTTTTTGCATTGGTTATAAGTCTATTTTTAAAGCATCCATCTGAAACATTTGGGCAGGATACCAGACATGAAGAACCTCAGCAAAGGAAATTTGCTAAACCTTTCTGCCCTGTTTTGACTGAGCTGAAATGACAGAACTGAGGACACTGGAGATATGTCCTCACCCCTCTTGTCACACACAGGAATTCTGGTGTCAAAAACAAGGGCAATGGGTGCATTTAAAAGGCATGGGGCTGGGATATAGCTCAGTTGATAGAGTGTTTGCCTTGCATGCACAAGGTCCAGGGTTCAATCCCTAGCACCACACAAAAAAAATAAAATAAATAAATAAATAAAAGCATGACCACCTCCTTCATTTTGGTTAATCCCAGCAAGGGGTTGCATATGGTTGTTTCAAAACTAAACTCAGAACCTCTTATTCTTGGGGCTTTATACCTAAATCAAGTAAATATTTTCACAGTTTTCCCCCACAAATTCAGAATTCCAGACTTGCTCAGAAATGTCCCTTCCAGAGATGCTTCCCTTAAGAACTCACAGGTTGCACATGGAAAACAAAAATGGCAAGTGGTTTGCAAATCCCATCCCATTGGCAATTTAAAAAAACATTGAAAGTTACCAAGCGATTAAAACCAGCATTATTTTGAAAAACCGGATCTTGATCACAGCTCCCATTCGCCTCTCATGCTCTGTGTAAATTCCTTGTCTTCCTTTCAGTAAAGAGGCCACTGTGAAGAGCACAGGGGAATGACATATTGCATTCATCATTCATATTTATTTCATAACAGAAAGGCCATCCAAGCAGGTGTGAGCCCATAAGCAAGGCCAGAAGAGCTAAAGCAAAGCAAGTTATTGACAGTCATCTCTCCCAGCTTCCCATCTGAAGTCCTTGTAGGATCCAAGGAATATGTATTTTAAATAACTTGGGATTTACTGTATACCTGTACCCCACTTCCCCCGATGTTAACATCACACACAACCACAGGATATTTGTCACAACTAAGAAAATAACACTAATACATTAGGAACAAAACTTGCAATTTTATTGGATTTTACTAGTTCAGGTATGTTTTTGAAAACTTTTTTCTCTATTATAAAATAATGTGCTTATTATTTTAAAATGTTGAAACTTTTAACATTTCTTCTTAGAAACAGGTTAGAACACCTAAAAAAAAAGTTTAGAGAAGAATTAATAGAGTTTGGTGCAGTGGCACACACCTGTAATCCAAGAGACTCAAGAGGCTGAGGCAGGAGGATTGCAAGTTTGAGGCTAGCCTCAGCAACTTAGTGAGGTGCTAAGCAACTTAGTAAGACTCTGCCTCAAAAAATATAAAAATAAAAAGGACTGGGGATGTGGTTCAGTGGCTAAATACTTCTGGGTTCAATCCCTAGTGAGATAAATATAAATATATATATATATTTTTTTTTTTTATTTAACAGCTGGAGGTTTAGCTCAGTGATAGAGTACTTACCTAGCATGTGCTAGGCCATAGTTCAGTCCACAGCACCAAAAAAAAAAAAAAAAAAAAAAAAAAAAAAGAATGGCTGATGGCCCCTCCCCCAGAGCCAACCACTGCTAACACTATAGGATATTTGTTTCTGTTCTTGTTTCGAAGGACTGAGGATTGAACCCAGGGTCTCATGCATCTTAGGTAAGCACTCTACCACTGGGCTACAACCCTAACCTCCATAATATATTTATTTTCAATGTTTTTTTAAGTCATTTTTTGTGTTCCATATAGTCAAGTCATTATACAATTTTGAAAAAAAGAAATAATATCTTATTTAATGCGCTATACTTAAATGTACATAGGAAAAGCCTCTTCCAAAGAATACTTTAAATGATGTTTTTTAAAAGTTCTATAATCAAGGGCTGGGATTGTGGCTCAGTGGTAGAGCGCTCACCTAGCACGTGGGCGACCCGGGTTCGATCCTCAGCACCACGTACAAATAAAACGCATTGTGTACAACTAAAGCAAATAAATAAAAATATTTTTAAAAAAACAGTTCTATAATCAAGAGCTTCCCCCTTTCAGTTAAGATGGACTTCCTCACTCTAGCTCTGCCCTTGAGAGATCCAAAGCAGCCTGAGCAGGTTAGGACTCTCTCCAGGTCACGCTTTCTCGAGAAGGTGACAGGGCTGGAATGCAGGTTCCCACTCACTCCTGGCCCAGAGGTCTCTGCTGACTCACTAAATTCTGTTTATCTAGTTTTTACCATTGCAAATGACTCATTTCCTGTGCTCCACTTCCTGTTTCCTGCCTGTCTGAGAAATGGCATAGGCCAAGTGCATTATGGGAGTGTCTGGACTTCTTAGTGCCTCATTACTTCCCCAATCCACTTCACTCTTCTGCTCCTGTCTCACCTGTGCAGTTTTCCAAGGCCACCGTCAGAGCCGCCAAGCATGCCAAGGGCAGACCCAGGGTGAGCCTCACACAAAAGTGAAAAATCAGCTAGTCCTAGCCTCGAGCTAACAAACATTGGCAAATGACTAAATATGCTTTCTGCTCATTTTTACTTAATAAACTTGTTCGCTGTCTCCAACTGTATTCTGATTGTGTCTCTGGAGGATGATGAGTGAGGTCAATTGTCCTGGATCATTCCAGAAGGACAACATGTTATCATCTCAGCCCAAGAGATGGAGCTATAATAGCCTATGACCTTCCAGAGAACTTCCCTGCTACTTACCTGCAGTCACTGTCTTTTGGAACAGGATGGGGTTAGCTACCAGGACGAGCAGTAGTGGCAAGTAGGTGGTGATATAGTGTGGGATGGCATGGTCAAGGCCCCTCTCACACCTAAGGGAGGAACAGCAAATCATTCTTCTTGAAAGAAAAGCTTTGGCTGAAATATGCCCACTTATTTGCAGGCTGAGATAAGAGGATGAGAACAAAAAAAGAAATGCATAAATCTGCCCAGACTCTAACTAAAAGAAACCAGACTCATTTCTCATGTCCAAGAACAAGCAATAAGTTGCAGGAGAATAAGGGAGATTGATCATGTTTCTGTTCTGTAAATAGGAGAGCCTCTGAAGCTTTTGAGCGGGGGCAGCATTTAAAGATCCCTACTGGCCCAGGCATGGTGACGCATGCCTGTAATTGCAGCAACTCAAGAGGCTGGGACTGGAGGATTGCAAGCTTTAGGCTAGCCTCAGCAACTTTGTGAGGCCCTAAGCAACTTATGGAGACCCTGTCTCATAAAAAATAAAAAGGGGTGAGGATGTGGTTAAGTGCCCCTGGGTTCGATCCTCAGTAAAAAAAGAAATTAATTAATTAATTTAAAAATAAAATAAAATAAATTTAAAAAACCCTACTGGAAGAGGGAAGAAAGGAAAAGAAATTCTGGGATGGTAGATGATTCTTTGCACTAGGTCTCTTCAAAGGAAAAACACACAATTTAGAGAGAAAGCACTAATTAGCTAGTTAGTTTTTGAGTACTTACTACATAGCCTCAGCCAATAACATAAAAAAAATCCAGTCGTTGTCCTTGGTCTATTCAAAATGTATGACCTTCATATGTCGAAAGAAATTTGTTCTCAGATTATGGGTAACAACCAACTCTTTAGTGGTTCTTTTCAGGGAGAAGGACTAGGATTTCTACTGATGAGTCAGTCATTGGCATCATGAGTCACCACAGGACGAGGTGGTAGGAAGAGGAGGTGAGAGCTACTCACATGTGTTACCAATAGGGACCATCAACTAAGGTACATAGAAAGCCAATGAGAGAAAAATGGCACAGAGGAAGTGAGAAGAAGAAAGGGGACTGAGGATGGCTGAGGCCCAACCAGAGAGAGGCAGAAGTGTCCTGTGGCCATGGAAGGCACCATCATAAAAATGAAAATGCTCTTAATATTTAACATTAATATTTGTGCAGTGGTCAAACACCTTACTGGGCTCCAACGTGGTCTGGACAGACTCTAGGGGAGTACAGGAAGTAGGAGAGCAGTGGGAGTGGCAGATTCCATTGCAAAGATGGAAATCAAATGGCCAATGAGAGAGTGAGGATATGGCTACAAGAATGCCAAGAGGCCTGGACTATAGGATGTGAGGATTAAGAGATGATGATGATGACAGGACATGCTGTCGCACACCTGTGATCCCAGCCACTTGGGAGGCTGAGGCAGAAGGATTGCAAGTTCAAGGCTAGCCTCAGCAACTTAGTAAGACCTTGCCTCAAAATTTAAAAAATGAAAGGACTGGGGATATAGCTCAGTGGTAAAGCACTCCTGGGTTCTATCCCCAGTACTCCCCCCACCAAAAAGAGAGAGAGAGAGAGAGAGAGAGAGAGAGAGAGAGAGAGCCAGTTACAGATTAAGACACAGCTCAGGTGGCCTACGGGAGCCCATAGGAGCACCTCAGGGTTCCCTGTGAGCCAGCCCTGCAGCAGCGGCGCCCTGAGGCTCCAAGGCAATTTTTCTAGGAGTCACCAGGGTCCCACAGGTGAGGGCAAGTAAAAGAAACTCCCTTTCCTGTTAAGAGCCTTCTGTTAGAACAGCTGCAACACTGTTTCTGTCCTTTTGAAGTTCCCCATGAAAAGTGTCCATACCAGGCTTCCACATAGTCTGGACAGACTCTAGTGGAGGACAGGAAGCAGGAGAGAGCTAGCTAGCTCTCTGTCAATATCCACAGTTGATAAGGCAACACCAATTTGAGATATCTGAGTAGCTGTGAGAAGTCAAAAAACTGTGGAGGAATGATCCACACCATGGGCCAAAATTTTTTTATGTAAAGAGAGGTAATAAAGCCAGTTGGGGTGGCATGCCTATAATCCCAGCTACTTGGGAAGCTGAGGCTGGCAAGTTTGAGGCCACACTCAGCAATTTGGCAAGACCCTGACTCAAAAAAGGGCTGGAGATATAGCTCAGTGATAGAGCACCCCTGGAATCAATGCCCAGTACCACAGAAAAATAGATATATTTTTTCTTCAGTTTCAAAGGCACACCATGGTCTCTTGCGACTACTCAATTCTCATTATAGCACAAAAGCAGTCATAGATGGAACATAAATAAATGGGTGTGGCTGTGTCCCAATAAAATTTCATTTAAAATAACCAGCCAGACATGGTTGCACAAACCTTTAATCCCAGTGAATCAGGAGGCTGACACAGGAGGATGGCAAGTTTGAGGGCAGCCTCTTCAATTTAATGAGTCTGTCTCAAAATAAAAATATAAAAAGGGCTGGGAAGGTAGTTCCAGGGACAATGCACTACTGGATTCAATCCCCAGGACCCAAAAATAAAAACATAATAAAATAAAAAAACAGGTCAAGGGCCAGATGTGTCCTAAAGGCTATACTATGCTGATCTGTGTGTGATCTATAGAACCCTAAAATCACAAAAAGACACTGTCCACCTGTTTTCCAATGGAAGTTACAGCCTACATCCTTGGTTGGATTTTGAGGCCTTGCAAATGATGGCACTGATAGGATTCTAAATGAAGTAATGCCTGAGACAATTCCAAAACCACATCCCTCTGCATCTGTGTTCAGGGTAGCTGAGAGTGTAGGATGGGAGAGGCATAGAGTCAGCTTCCAGGAGCTTCCCTAACTCATCCTCAGGATGTTAAATTCACGTGATCTTTCAGCAGAAGCCTGAAGAACAGATATTAAAGAAAAGATGTGAGGAAGCTATGGCGAGATGGAAAGGGCTGTCCCTGCACCTTTCTAGTTACATGGAGGGGGCATAATCTGCACACGCACTCTGTGTGCTCAGGCACCCACCCACCCAAATGAGAAAGACAGAGACACAGGGAAAAGATCTGGGGAGCAAGGATGCAACGAGCACACTTTCTCTAAGCTGGATGGTTCTGGGAGTATGGCCTCCCTGGCCCAAGAGGATGGACTGAGCACCAAGGCACCCACTGTACGAGTCAGACCCATTCACCTGCAGCTTACCTGGACACAGAAGGGTAGTACAGCATGACAGCTCCCTCTGCGCAGAGCAGGAAGGCCAGGCCCCAGGCCATGATGTGGTATAACACAATGGTGCTAGGAGAGAAGCACAACAGGGAGGCCCTGCTCAGAGGAAGACAAAGGGGCCTGGCAAAGAAACTACCAGACTAGCCACCAGACCAGCTTCGGAACCAGGAAAGGTGGGGGCAAAACCACCCTCCACAGAGGTATAGTGCTGCCAAGGGCACTGAGGTGTTTGTTTGTTTTTTCAGTTCAGGTGAAATTGACATAACATCAACTATTTAAAAAGAACAATCCAGGGACACTTAGGACATTCACAATGTGGTTCAGTTGTTCTTGAACACTTTATCATCCCCAAAAGGGAACTCATATCCACTAGCAGTCACTCCCCATTCCCTCCAGCCCGCGGTCCCTGACAGTCACGATCTGCTTTGCTTTTATGAATCTGGCTGTTGTGGACATGTCACATAAATGAAAATGTCCCCAATGTGGCCTCTGTCTCTGGTTTCTTTCGCTCAGCATGTTTTTGAGGTTCATCCATGGAGCGGTGTGTGTCAGAGCTTCATTTCTTTTTACGGCTGAATGATACGACTAGACCACATTTTGTTTATCCGTTCATCCATCAGTGGGCATTCCGGTTATTTCTACCTTTTGCCTACTATGGATACTGCTACTCTGAACATGCACATAAAACTATTTGAGTTCCTATTTTCAATTCTCTGGATCTGTATACCTAGAAGTGTTTATGTTTATCTTTTTTACGTGTTTATGTTTATCTTTTTTTTCCTTTCTTTTTCCCCCAGTGTCGGGCATGGATCCCAGGGCCTTGCACATGCCGGGCACATGCTCGACCACTGAGCTACATGCCCAGCCTCTCTTTGCTTAACTTTATCAGAAACCAGAGTCTCCACATCTTTGCCAACAGTTTTTGTTTTCCTTTCCTTTTTTTTTTTTTTTTTTTTTTTTTTTTTTTTTTTTTGGATGGGGTCTCGCTATGTTGCTCTGACTGGCATCAAACTCCGGGACGCAAAGCAGTTCTCCTGCCTCAGATTCCTAAATAGCTAGGACTACAGGTGTGTACCACCTTGCCTGGCTTCAAATTTGGTTATTGCTATTCTCATGGGAATGGCTGCTATTTTTGTATCTTGACTAAGTAGGGCCCACTCTCCATAAAACCATAGTTAGGTTAATTCCATCTATAGTACCCTATAGGGACAGCACTGTTCAGTTCTCATCAGCTCTGGTCTGAATACTTGGATCCCCACAAAATTCCTGTATTGAAATCTTAACCCCAAAGGTATGGCATTATAAAGTAGGGTCTTTGCAGAACTAATAAAGTCACAAGAGCAGAGATTTTATGGATGGGATTATTGCCTTTTATGATGGAGGCCCAGGAACTCCCTGTCCCCTCCACCATGTGAGGACAGTGAGAAGTGGCCATCTATGAACCAGGAAGCACACTTACCAGACACTGAATCTGCCATACCTTGACCTTGGACTTCCAGCCTCCAGGAGTGTAAGAAATACTGTGGTGTGTGTGTGTGTGTGTGTGTGTGTGTGTGTGTGTGTATAGAGAGAGAGAGAGAGAGAGAGAGAGAGAGAGAGAGAGAGAGAGAGACTGAGGATCAAACAACTCAGGGGCAATCTACCTCTGAACTACATCCACAGACCTTTTTATTTTTATTTTTGAGACAGGGTTTTATTAAGTTGCCAAAGCTGGCTTCAGACTTATGATTCTCTTGCCTCAGTCTCCTGAGTCACTTGCAGTTACAGATCTGCACCACCATACCTGGCTTGAGAAATGCATCTCTATTGTTTATAAGTCACCCAATTTTTGGCATTTTGTCATAGCAGCCCAGATAAACTGAGGCATTGTATTGCCCAGCCTTCTATCACTATAACAAATATCTGAGATAATCAATCTGTGAAGAAGATTACAGGGCATGGTAGCATATGCCTGTAATCCCAGATACTCAAGAGGTCAAGGCAGGAATGTCTCCATTTTGAGGCCAGCTTGGGTGACTTATCCAGACCTTATCTCAAAAGTAAAAATAATAAAAAGGCCTGGGAATGTGGCTCAGTGGTAGAGGACCTCTGAGTTCAATGCCCAGTATTGGACCAAAGAAAAGAGAAAGGGAAAGGTTTTATTTCCACTCACAGTTGTGCTCAGCTGGGCTTGTTGCTGTGACCATATCATGGTAGGAACAGGGCAGAGAAAAGCCATTTATCTCTTGGCCAAGAAGCAAAAGACAGAAAGAGGAAGGTGATAGGATCCCACTTTCTCCTTCAAGGGCATGACCCCAATGACCTAAAGACCTCTCAGTAGGCCCCACCTCTTAAAGTTTCCACTGCCTCTCAATAGTGCCAAGCTGTGGGCCAAGCCTTGTGACACCGGGGCTTTTGGGTGACAATTAAGATCCAAGCTATAACATTCACCATCTCAGAGGCATGGTACACAAGCCTTGCTCCTCACGACCCTCCATCCCCAACAACCTTCCCTCTTATTCACCCTTTACCCTGACCCCAGGGAGAGGCCTGAGGTTGTACAGGTCCCAATCCTGAATCCAAACACCCAGGTGACTACTGGCAGCATCACCTTAGCGAAACCCACTACTCAGAGCCTTGGGTCATCTTTCTCAGTCATGTGAACAATATAGCCCTCTGTGGCCTGCCCATGCCACTATGGTAAAGCCCAGGTGGACCTCAGGCCATGCTGTTCCCTGCCACTTACACTATTGCCCAAGGCAGGCTGGCTATCCCTGGTCCTGCCCCCACTTTTCCCATCAGACTGGCCTTGGCCTGCATGCCCACCTGTCTTGAGGCACTGTAAGGGGCACAGTAAGTTTAAGAGCAGTAAGGATACCCCAGAAACTGACCAGCATCCAGTTAACAGGGAAACTCAAGAAACATGGCCACTCTTGAATCTTCATTTGACTGCAACTTTGTGTGTGTGTGTGTGTGTGTGTGTGTGTGTGTGTGAGAGAGAGAGAGAGAGAGAGAGAGAGAGAGAGAGATGGGGACTGAACCCAGGGGTATTTAACCACTGAGCCACATCCCAGTCCTTCTTATTTTTTATTTTGAGACAGGGTCTTGCTAAGTTGCTGAGGCTGGCCTCCAACTTACAATCCTCCTGGCCTCCAACTTACAATCCTCCTGCCTCAGCCTTCTGGGATGCAATATTCTTTAGAGAACAGGAGTGGCCAGTGATAGGATAAGCTTTGTATACCCTTAAGCTGTATGCTGGATATCAGGTATGTGCAAAGGGAAGGTCCACTTAAAAGGAATGAAATGCTGATATCTGCTACAATATCGATGAACTCTGCAGACATTATACCAAGTGAAATAAGCCAGACACAAAAAGGCCACATAGTGCCTGATTCCATTTATATGGGGAATGGTGGATAATGGGTACAGAGTTTCTTGTGGGGGTGGTAGAATGTTCTGGAATTAGTAATTGTACTGATTGATGTATATTTTGTGAATGTCCTTAAAAGCCACTGACCTACGCACTTTTTTAAAAATGATTTTTTTAGTTGTAGGTAGACACAATACCTTTATTTTTATTTTTGTGGTGCTGAGGATCGAACCCAGGGCCTCACACATGCGAGACGAGCCCTCTACCGCTGAGCCGTAGCCCCAGCCCCTGACATACGCACTTTTTAAAGGATGATTATTTTGGTATGCAAATTATATGTTAATTAAAAGAATATCATGGGGGCTGGGCTTGTGGCTCAGTGGTACAGTGCTTGCCTAGCAAGTGTGAGGCACTGGGTTGGATCCTCAGCACCGCATATAAATAAATAAAATAAAGGTATTGTGTGTCCATCTACAACTAAGAATTATATTAAAAAAAAAAAAAAAAAGAAAAAACAGAGTATCATGGAGTTGTATCAGGATGATGTCTCCCTCAACATTGACCAGCTAAGTGTTCCCTGAACCAATGTTGTGCCTCTCTAGCCACAGAAAGTGCTAAGAATGAAACAAAGTTTCTCCACAGCCCTGACTGGGAAGCTAGGCACAGAGGCTGGGATGCAGAAGAGTTTATATAAAATGGTCGGACCTGTGATTTACCCGAGAGACAAGACTATGTTTATAAGTTGCCAAACACTTATGCTAGCTGGGACAGGGGTCCTTAAAAATGTCTCTGTCCTAATCTCCAGCATCTATGATTGTGTTGCTGTATATGGCAAGACACTTTGCAGATGTGATTAAACCAAGGACTTTCGAGATGAGAAGATCATCCTAGATATGGGTGTCCTGGATATGTAACCACATGAATCCATAAAGGCAGAGAATCTTTGGGTAAGGGGTGCAGCTCAGCAGTAGAGTGCTTGCTAGCATGTACATGTGTGAGGCCCTAGGCTCCATCCCCAGAATCACAGGAAGCCAAAAAAAAAAAAAAAAAAAAAAGAGAGAATCTTTACCAGCTGTGAAGAATTAGAGAGATGGGAGTTTAGAGTCTTACCCACCATTACTGGCTTTGAAGGTGGCAGAAGTAGCCACAGGCTAAAGAAGTAGGGCCACAGGCTAAGGAAGCTGGGAGCTCAGTGTGACTGGAACAGAGACAGTGAATAACAGAATGGACAGAGGGTGTCCACAGGACAGTGTCAGTTTTATTCTAAGTATGATAAGAATCCACCAGAAGATTCTTTTCACTTTTTTCTAAAAAAAATATGTATTGCAACAAGATAAAACTTAAAAAGTGGAATCTTAGAGCTGGGATGTTTCTCAGTGGTAGAGCTCTTGCCTAGCAGACATGAGAAGGAGCTTCATTCTCAGCACTGCCAAAAAAAAATGAACATGGAAAATAAAACAAGACTCAGTAAAAAATGGAGGGTAGCTTTGGAAAGAAATTATCCAATCGCTGTGACTCCAAAGTTTCTGGGGAGATGACAGAAAGTGAGGTCAAGGGACTATTCTTGGTTATGTCTGGTTTCTCTTTACTGAATCTCAGACCTGTGAGTGAGTCCAACTGGATCTGGAGCAACTCTGACCTGAATCTGTGGTTCCCCAGATGATGGACACGAATGTCTTGGCTCCCGCTTAGCTGGGTGGGCCCCCTCATCTCCACTGTGAGACCAATGCCTCACCCAATAAACAAGGACCTTCTCTTCCCATTCTTCCTTAAGGAATTCCTAATACCTAAGGACACAGACTGATGCTCAATCCAGACCAGGAAGGGTATGTGTCCAGCAACCGGTGGTATTAGGTATTCCACGAGCATGGGGCTCCCTTTCTTGTCGTCCCACCTCTGCACTCCCCATTCCCTGCATGGTTAGCATTCTTGGACAATCTCTATCATTCATCTTTCTACTTCCACACACCCCACCCTGTTCCCCCCAGAGGATTTGAGGCTGCGGTCTTCCAGAGGCAGTGGGGAAGGCTTCAATTTGTGTCTTCTCTCTGAGGGGACGGGGAGGGCAGGGCCCCATCAGTCGGGTACACCTACAGTCCCTCTTAATTCTATTGGGTGCCTGGCAAATAGTATCCCTCATTTCAGTGGAATTTTTACTCTAAAGATCAGCTGTGTAGAGGAAGGGAGTGGTGGTCAGAGATCACCACTCTCTACAAAGAGACAAGGAGGAAGAGAAACAGAGCCGGCTCACAAACGGAATCAACTTTGGGAGGAGAGAAAACATTTTGTAGCCAGCTGTCTGGGAGGCCATAAGGAAATGACTCCAACATAGTTTGCCTCCCACATGGTAACCAGTTCCTGCAGCTGCCCTCCCGGGCCTCACGGGGGCTGGGAGCGGGTTGGGGTGTGTCCCGGCAGTGCAGGTTTTGTCTCTGGCTCATGGGAGATTCAGCTAGCCCACAGAGAGAGCAGCTCTCTGCAAGGGCTGGATTAGTGGAGTGCAGAGTTTCTTCATTCCAGACCCTCTTCTTCTTGGCTGGACAGTGCTGGTGGCATCTCTAGAGAAGGGAGTGGGCCAGGGGTGAGGCTAAGGAAGTCCAAGGTCAGAGGACATGGAAGGCTGGTTAATGACTCTTGCCCATTCTGCAAAACAGCAGTCAGGTCTGGGCCAGCAGGAGCAGGCGGCCCCCACATTAGTGACTGATGACGATGAAACCCACCCCAGAGTGTGAGTGCCCAACCCAGGGGCAGCCCAGGGGCAGCCAGGGCACAGCTGAAGACCCTCACTCTTTTATCCAACCACTAGATTGTTCCAAGTCCAGGCAAGTGTAAATCCTCCTTGGCCATTCTTTCATCTCACTCTTTTATTTTCTTAGAGCAAGTAGAGACTTCAGGTCATGGCCATTTCCAAGATCACAAGCACCACACCGTCTGTTATTGTTTAAAACCAGTATGTTCCACACCTGCGGCCAGAATTAACCATCCAAATTTTGACTTGAAATCTGTCTTAATCATGTTTCTTAGGATTAGATTTAAAAGAACTCTCCAGTCAAAGAAAATAGCTATGTAAGACAAATTGGCAAAGGGCCAATTTAGCACAACACCCCTGTCCTGACCAACTGCAGTCTCCTAACAGCCATTTGCAGGACCAGCTCTACCTGCTGCCCTGGAAAACGAGCTAGCTCTTAAAATGGAGCTACAGAGGCTTTGGAACACAAACCCTCAGCCCTGGTGAAATCCATCTAGCAGAGTCCCCTTTGACATCTCCTACGAGGCACCAGGTGAGGCCTTGTGCCCATGGCTAAGGAGGACATCTAATTTCTCTGCTGTGTGACCTGTTCCTGTCTGATGAGGGAGCTCATTTCACTCCCCACCATCAGTCATCTTAGGACTACAAACCTGCCCTTGCTCTTGCCCTTGGAAGGCATGGGTGTTTCATGTTCTGGGATGTTCACCTTCTGCATGAGAATGGGTCTTTGGAAGCCACACTCTGGCCAGCATCCAGAGTACTGCCTTCCTGAACATTGTGTTCCGAGATGAATTTCCAAACATGTGCCTGTGCCGAGGAGGGCTTCTTGAGTGCCTGCCCTCTGAGTCCAGACAGTTCTCACACTGTTCCTTCCAACCTGGTCCTGTGTCCCCTACCTGCCCTACCATGGGTGGGGAGAAGTAATGCACCCTTTAATGACAGTGGAGGGCATGCTCTTCACCCAGCTTCCTTCCAGAACTCCCAGGCTCCTCTGATCTCTATTCTGGCTGTCAGTGAGAACTTCAGTTGTGTCATAGCTCTGGCCCACCAAAACCAAGGAGGGAAACTCTCAGAGAGGAGCACAGCAATTGCACCAACATTAGGGATTAGGCCTTCTCCTGCTGCTAATTGCCTAGTGTACCCATTCTCCCTCTTTTCCTTATAACATAACCCAGACGTTAGACAGAGGAGCAGCACATTAGGCTAACAGACTATTTCCTATGTCCTCTAGCAGCTAAGCACAACCAAGAAACTAAGTTCTGGCTGATACTATGCAAGTGGCATTGTGTGAAACTCCCAGGGAGGCCTTTCAAAGCTGGCTCGGGAGAAAACAGGCCCCTTATGTTCACTGATGCACTTAGTTGGTTGGGTTCAATCCCCAGCACTGAAAACACAATAAATGTCTATAGACTTATAAATGGATTGACAAAACGTAGTACATACATACATTGGAATATTTCATTCAGTTATGAAAAGAAATTGTCTTAGTCCCTTCTGGCTGTCATCAGAATAGACTTAGCAACTACCCTGAAATAAAATACAAAAAAGGCTGGGTGGCTTAAGTAAAGAACAGACATTGAGGGCTGGGGATATAGCTCAGTTGATAAAGTGCTTGCCTTGCATGCACAAGGCCCTGGGTTCAATACCCAGCACCACTAAAAACAAGAACAGACATTGAATGCTCATAGCTCTGGAGGCTGCAGCTCAAGGTCCAGGTGTGGCAGACTTGGGGTCTGCTGAGGGCTACTTACTAATACATAGATGGCACCTTCTCACTGGGTCCTCACATGGTGGAAGGGGCTGGGAGCTCTCTAGGGGGTCTCTTTTATAAGGACACTCAATCCATTCATGAGGCTCCATCTTCATGACCACATTGCCTCCCAAAGACCCCACTTCCTAACCCCATCAGCTCGGGGTGAGAATTTCAAAATATAAACTTGTGGGGGTGGAGGGGACACAAGCACTCAGACCACAACAGGAATGAAGTACTAATACATACTACAACATGGATAAACCTTCAATATGTTATTCTGAATTTAAAAGATCAAATAGGAAATGTCATATACTGCATGATTTCATTGATCTGCAATGGCCAGAATAGGCAAATCCATAGAGTCTAAAAGTTTTGGTTGCCAGGGTGGAGGAAGGTGGGGAGAGAATGGGGAATGACTAATAACTGGTACAGGGATTTGCAGGGATAATTACAAAGTTGTAAATTTGATGATGTCGATGGTGCCCAGTGGTATACAACTGTAATCCCAGCTATTCTGGAGGATGAGGTAGGGGGATCACAAGTTCGAGGCCAGCCTGGGCAACTTGGTGGGACCCTGTCTCAAAATAATATAAAAGAGTCGCGTATATAGCTAAGTGGTATAGCACCCCTGGGCTCAATCCCCAGTACTCAAAAAAAAAAAAAAAAAAAAAAAATCTGCCGACATACTGAAAACCACTTGATTTTATACTGTTAAATGTGTGACTTTAGGGCCTGGGGTTGTAGCTCAGTGGCAGAGCACTTGCCTACCATGTGTGAGGCACTGGGTTTGATTCTCAGCACCACATATAAATAAATAAAAAATAAATAAAGGTCCACTGACAACTAAAAAATATTTTTTAAAAATGTGTGACTTTACAAACCCGTTTTATTCTCTTTTTTTTTTTTTGGTACGGGGGATTGAACACTCAGGAGCACTTGACCACTGGGCCACACTCCCAGCCCTTTTTTGTATTTTATTAGAGACAGGGTCTCACTGAGTTGCCAAGTGCCTTGCCATTGCTGAGGCTGGCTTTGAACTCGTGATCCTCCTGCCTCAGCCTCCCAAGTGCTGGGATTACAGGCGTGCGCCACCGCGCCCAACTGCTACATAAACCTGTTTTTAAAAAGACAAAAAGCAAAAGCAAGCAAGGACTTTCTAGTTGAAGCAGACCAGGAACTGGATGGGGGAGGGAATAAATGTCTCCTAGACTTAAGAGCTAGGAGACCTGGACACTTGCCCTGCTTGGCCACATCCAACTTCTCTTAGTCACTTAGGTTCTGTGTGCTGCTGTGTGGTCAACATCCCAATGACAGCAGCAGCTCGGATCCGTTGAGCTCCCACTATGTGCCAGGCACTATTCTGAACCATTTACCTGTTTGATTGATGTTTTACTCTTTCCAGTGACTTTATGCAGTGGGTACCAGTTACACAGTGAATGCCTAAGCAGGAGCTCAAACCTACCTTGCCCAAGGCACCAACCTCTGTATGAGTCCTTTCCAGGCAAACACCTCCAGCCCAGCCCTCATCTGTTCCATTTTAATATAAGATGTCAATATATATAGAGAAGTAATTCTTCATTCAGTCTTTGATGTACAGTGAAAAATTGTCATAGCTGGGCACGGAGGCACACTCCTGTAATCCCAACAACTCAGGAAGCTGAGGCAGGAAGATCACAAGTTCAAGGCCAGCTTCAGCAATTTAGGCCCTAAGCAACTTAGTGAGGTCCTAAGTAACTTATCAAGACCCTATCTCAAAATATAAAAATGGCTGGGGATATGGTTCAGTGGTAAAGTGCTCCTGGGTTTAATTCCCAGTACAAAAACAAAATCAAAACAAAATTTTAAAAATTTGTCTAAATTCAGCAGGGCACAGAGACACACACCTGTAATCCCTGCCTCTTGGGGAAGCAGGAGGAAGGCAAGTTCAAGGCTAGCCTGGGAATTTTAGGAAATTTAGTAAGATCCTATCTCAAAATAAAAGGGCTAAGGGTATAGCTCAGTAGAAAGCCCCTGGTTCAATCTCCAGAGCCTCCCCCCACACACAAATTGTTTATATTCATACCAATTCTTTCTCTCTTTTCATTTTTAATGTGTCTAGTTCCAAATATTTAATTTCTTTTTTGTTTTTGTTTTCTTTTGGTGCTGGGGATTAAACCCAGGGGCCTTGCACAGAGTGTGATCTACCATCAAGCACCTCCTCCCCCACCCCTAAATATTTAATTTCTTGAGTTACTTATTGTCAAGATTTTACAAACCTCAGCATTTTAGGTTTTTTGTTTGTTTTTTTGTTTTTTTTTTTTTTTTTTTTTTTTTTTTTTTGCATCGCTGGAGACTGAACCATGAGCTCGTAGTATGTAAGGCAAGTGCTCTACCATTAAGCCATGTTCCCAGCCCTGAAAACCTCAATATTTTGAATCTGCATCTGGCCTGAGTATGAGCCACCATAGATGATTCTGGGTGGGGGATCCAGCTGCCAGACTGACTGACAGTGTCTGCCACTCTGCAACCTACCTGTGAATACTCAATGGCATCTCCCAATATTGCTCATAAAATACAACCGGGCAGACATCTCTGCCCACTGAATACCTCAGTCCTGCCGATCTCCTTATCACCAGATAGGCGTCAACCGCATAGCAGAAGAGCCACCAGAAACAGGCACTGTACAACAGCTGGATCCACATCTGTAAACAGCAAGAACCCAGCATGAAAGATTCTGGAAACACACGAGGTCCCCAGTCCATCTGTAAAATGAGATGGCAGACGTGAGCTTCTTCTGACAGCCCATGTAAGCTCAGGGACACATGTGGACTGTCCCTGGGACCGGGTGGGCTGTGGCCCAAGAAGGACTTGTGCATCTGTCCTCTGCTCAGCAGGATTTGAAAAGGACCCCCACCCCCACCCCGCATTTGGTATGCTTGTAGGCACAGAAGATCAATGAGGGCTTTGAAATAGAAGCTTTTTGTGGGCAAGTGGCACTCAGAAAGTCCCTTGGAGGAGAAGGGGTAGGGAAGGGGCTGGAAGTATTAGCTGCAGCAGGAGATCTCTGCGCCTCCCTGCTGTGGGCTGAGAGGACACCTCACAGAGGTGCAGTTAGGAAGCCCCAGAGGGCAGGGAAGAAAAGAAAAAAAGGAACTGGGAATTCTGCTCCAGACCCTGGGATTCAACATCTACATCTGTGCAATTGAAGCCCTTCTCATGAGCACCAATGAAATGAGGTGCGTGGAGCGTAGTGTGTTTGTTTTGTTCGTGTGTGGTCTATTTATTTATTTAATGATTTATGGATATAAGCCCTGGAGAGTTTGGGTCAACACAGCGCTGGCCAGGCCCCACCCCAGGCTTCCTCATCTGTAAGTTGGGGCACAGCCTGAGAACCTGCATTCCTCACAGGCTCCCAGGGGCTGCTGCTGTTTGCTTTGGGGACCACAGCGCAACAGGCACAGAGGTGGGGAAGAGAGCAAGAAGAAAGGGGGCACTTACCGCGCTCCCAACACAGAAAGCAGTGGGCCAAAGGTCTGTTCCGTTCCCATCCGAGATGTTTTCAACGAAATCTGGGAATCCCAGCCAAACTGTAGA